>JALGBA010004081.1:595000-662500 GCA_023970755.1 Azemiops feae
GTAGGGACTTTGGTGCTCTCTAAGCTTGATTGTTTTCTTGCAGCCATTTCACTACACAACTAAGAAACTTCATTTCTAGCATCCCTAGTACTGATGATGTTGCCTAGTTGGATGATGAAACATCTGCAAGAGAACCATCTCGGAGAACACCAAGGACCTCACAGCTTAACTCTGAGGTACAAATATCTTATTCTGTTGGTTCTACACCATATACATACTATCTCTAGTACTATAGTATGCTATAGGAGCAATATCTTTCCTTAGAACCAAAATAAATAATTGATGACAAAGAACCAGACCTGAAAGTCTATTCCTCTAGTGTTTTGGCATGTACACATGTACTATGGACTTACTGAATGGTTCATAACAATAAGCATTTCACATAGGAATATAGTGAGTTTAATTGTATTAAAGGGGTGAACGTGTGAGATCTCAAACTGCAAAGCAGAGCTGTGTAAATATGAAGGCAAGGGAGTTGGACGGGAGAGACGTCTGTATGCTGTTGCCATATTATTTTACTCTTTGGTCTTTAATCCATTTTAAATATAACTAGAGCATCAGCCTACATATTTCATCTTCTCCGTTTGCACCTAGAGAACCTGACTGCTCACCCGTCTTTCACTCATCAAACAATGCCATCGCAGGCTAGCTCCGCTAGATTATGAAAGTCCTATCTCGAGGTAATATCCTCACTGTTTATTATTGATTAAAATATGGCGTTTGCAGGTGCTTTTCCCAGAGTTTATTGTGTTTGGGTAGCTAAAAGCTTAACTTAGCCAAATATTTTATGGGTTTTGCTCTGTGAAGTATGACATCTATATAGGGACCAAAACATTACATTACTATTTTTTTTCCCCCAGCAAAGGAATAAAAAAATATTTTAACATCCTTTCTTTTCTTTCTTTTTCAAGAACCAAGCAGACAAATTTAATCTACAAGATACTGGTGTTTGATCACACTACGAACTATACAAAATGAAATCATTAATTAGGGTACAAAATGGCAATATTAATGCCATTTGAGATTTTTTTTCCGCCGCAAAGGGTGGTGAATTCTTCGGCCTGTAATCCACACACTTGCTGACTTTCATATTCAAAAGAACCAAACAAACCTATGAGACAAATATATAGGCAAAACCAACCTGCTTTATTTCCAGCTGACATTTAAAACACATTTCTTATTTTTATCCTTTAACATAACACTTACCTAATAATGTAATGGGAAAAAAAAAAGATTTCTGTTCCTGATCTCACTGCATTTCACTGAGACCAGAATAAAAAGCAGAAAGAAAGAAAAAAACAACATGGAACAGATTGCAAAATAATTAGTGGGGAGAAGACTATGGAATATTTTAAACCACCTTGATTTTTGGAAGAATGGGAGACTTCGGGATTTTTTAAGTAGAGTGATGTATGGCAAAGGCAGGTTTTCTAAAACTAAAACATCTTATTTTCTCACTTCCCACCTCCCACGGATTTTGTTTCATGCTGAAAAACAAATATTTCCATTTAAACCTTTCCCTACATTTTTGGGTCTTAATCAAGGACCATTCTTCTCTTTGAATGGTAAGCGTAAGAGAAACCATGGAACATGGCTGCAAGAAAAAATATCCAGTTGGTGTAGTGGTTAAAGGTCCTGGACTAGATGGTGGGAAACTTTCTAGTCACAATAACAGAGTTGGAAGGGACCTTGGAGGTCTTCTAGTCCAACCCTCTGCTCAAGCAGGAGATCCTATACCATTTCAAACAAATGGTGGACCAGTCTCTTCTTAAAAGTCTCCAGTGTTTGTAGCATTCACAAGTTGTTCCACTGATAAATTGTTCTAATTGTCAGGAAATTTCCCCTTCGTTCTAGATTGCTTCTCTCTTTGGTTAGTTTCCATCCGTTGCTTCTTGTCCTGCCTTCAGGTGCTTTGGAGAATAGTTTGACTCCTTCTTCTTTGTGGCAGCCCCTGAGATATTGGAACACTGCTATCACCTCGTCCTTCTCTTCATTAAACTAGACATACCCAATTCCAGCAACCGTTCCTTATATGTTTTAGCCTCCAGTCCCCTAATCATGCACAAATGCTTCCTCTTGTAGAAGTCAGAGACTTGAGTTAGCAGATCTGAAACTCTAGCAGCATTGTATATGTCCATCTTAATTTGTGTGGACAAGAAATGAAGAAGGGAGTTCCTTCTCCTTTCTTGGAGAGGGCTTGTTTCATCAACTCATATACGTTTGTTTCTGCCTTAGAGCAGCTACCGAAACCAGAAGACCTTGTAAGATCAGACAGAGAATAAATTAGCTTGCATACATGACCTGAATAAAATCTAATGTTTTATTTTCATTGTTTTTCTTCATTGTCATAGACTCAACAGCTTGCTGGCTTCGTTGGGATTCCTTGGGTATACTCAAGTATAGTTACTTTTTCATCAATAATTCCTGTTTTCCACCTCCACTTACCACTAACATTTTCATATAAAAAGCTTTAAAATAAAATAAAAAAAAATAAAAAAAATACAGCAACCAAATTACTAGGCATCCACCAGAACAAGCCTTTCCTGCAAATTGGAAGCCTGTGATTTGTGTCACTAAACCAGGGGTCTTCAAACTTGGCCCTTTTGTGATTTGTGGACTTCAACTCCCAGAATTCCTCAGCCAGCGTGCCTGGCTGATGAATTCTGGGAGTTGAAGTCCACAAGTCATAAAAGGGCCAAGTTTGAAGAACCCTGCACTAAACAGTGTCCTAACTCATTTTTTACAGTATGTATAATCTCCATAAATAAAGACTTCTGTAATTAAATCAAAATTAGTCAGTCAGAATTACTTTGTGGTGTAAATCTGAAAGGCTACATTGCTTGTACATACACTTTGATTCCTCGTCCCCACTCGTGTTTCCAAACTTTTCTTAAAACTGCAGTTCAAGCCTCCTTGGAAAGTGTGTGTGCTGGCATTGATAATTACAAATATTCCGACTAATTTGAAAAGGATTGCTCCTATGCTCTTCATCGGTAGTGTTAAGTATTATTATTATTATTATTATTATTATTATTATTATTATTATTATTATTATTATTATTATTATTATTATTATTATTATTATTATTATTATTATTATTATTATTATTATTATTATTATTATTATCTTTTATTCATTAAACATGAACCTCAGTCAACTGAACATTCAAATTGGCTGGCGCTGATGGTTGACACGGGTTGCTACCAGCATCCTAGGTGTCAACCAGGTACCTTCTTAAAATATAAGATGTTCCGAGTAGCGCAGTTTTTTGTAACATTGCTGGAGTTATTGCAGGAAGCTGCAATTTCTTGATGTATTTTGCAAAGTTTTTGGACATAGTTCCCAGTGCCCCGATGACAATAGGTACCACTGTTACACGTTTCATCCATAATCGCGCAGTTTCGATGGCCAGGTCGCGATATTTCGTAATTTTTTCCAGTTCTTTTTCTTCGACTCTGGCATCTCCTGGTACAGCGATATCAATCAGCTGTACGCTTCGGTTCTCTACAACTGTGATATCTGGCGTATTGTGTTCCAAATGGCGATCTGTCTGTATTCGAAAGTCCCACAAGATCTTCACCCTCTCATTCTCAACAACTTTTTCCACAACAACTTTATTATTATTATTATTATTATTATTATTATTATTATTATTATTATTATTATTATTATTATTATTATTATTATTATTATTATTATTATTATTATTATTATTATTATTATTATTATTATTATTATTATTAGCAGATCTATATTTGCTGATGGGCTCTATGCAGTGGTCATCCCACCAATAACGGTGAGTCCTGTCCACGTTCTTTAATGGAAACAGCATGCCCAAGTGATTTACCCTCATCCAAATTTATATTTTAGTGTTGGAGATCCTTTGTCTTAGTCTGTGTAGTCTTTATCCAACTCAAGTCATTGCTAACTTAGAGGAGTTGGCAAGAGATCTCAAAAGACGCTCTTAGTTTTTCTTCACTACACTTTTTGAGAGAAAAGCATTGTTCCCAAACATCGCAAGTATAAATATGGCAAGAACATGAATTACTAAGATATCTATTGATAGCCATGGGAAACTAGCAGGGGAAAAAACTGTTTAAAAGCGTAAATATGAAGAAACAGAAACAATTGCAGAAAACGGAAATAGCACATTCTTCTAAAGACACATGCCAATACATTTTCAAGTTCTCGTGTTCTATCATGGCCGGTGCAAAATAACAATGAAGTCATTCTTCATAGAAAACTCACCATTGCACATCTGTGAAGTAGATTCTATTGGACAGGTTTCAATTGTGGTGCTTCCTTTCAAATGCAAAACACTTTTGTGCTGTTGACGAGAAAAGAAAATGGATGTGTTCATAGTCATGAGAAGTCATGCTGGTCTTGGAGAAAACATTGCTTTTTACTTCTGTGATGCTTTGCATTGCTTGATGCCCGTTTGACTTTGCTTATCCAGTCTCAGATTTGTTTTACAAGGAAAGCAGGAGTCAAGAATCTTGTAATTAATAATACATAATTAAACAGATCAGAGGTGTCATATTGGAATGGCGCCGTTGCAATCTAGCTGGCATTTAGTCATCATACGAAAGCATGGTTGAGGAGACTTGTTTGATACACACAAATTGCAAAGACATTGTAAAAAATAAACCACCTTCTTAACACTACCGATGAAGAGCATAAGAGCAATCCTTTTCAAATTAGTCGGAATATTTATAATCATTAATGCCAGCACACACACTTTCCAAGGAGGCTTGAAACTGCAGTTTTAAGAAAAGTTTGGAAACAAGAGTGGGGATGAGGAATCAAAGTGTATGCACAAACAATGTAGCCTTTCAGATTTACCCCACAAAGTAATTCTGACTGACTAATTTTGATTTAATTACAGAAGTCATTATTTATGGAGATTATACGTACTGTAAAAGATGAGTTAGGACACTGTTGCAGGGGTTCTTCAAACTTGGCCCTTTTATGACTTGTGGACTTCAACTCCCAGAATTCATCAGCCTGGCACATCCTTTTTAAAAAAAAATTGAAGCAAGGTGAGACAGAAAGACTCAGTGCTTCTAGTCTGGATAGAATGGATAGTCTTTATGATTAATAACTATTAATATCTCCAAGGAATTTGCATGGTTTATTTTTAAAGCCAACAAACCATCTTGTGTGATGTTGGGATATCATCATTAGGCTAGTTGAGAATTCTTCATTTTTTTATTTATTTATAGCTTTTATTTATTAATAGAACAATCACTTAGAAATCAAACTATTAAAGCAGGCCCCTCTGCTCCCTGATTTTGGAGTGAGTTCCTCTGTAATGGGATCTTACTTCTGAGTAAGTATCATCCTAATAGCTCTTTTTTTTCCCTTGTTTAAAATCAAAGAGATATTTATAACTGTAAGAAGACATCATTGCAATATATTCTATAGAGAGTACCTTTTTTTTTTTTTTAATCAGGCTATATAAGTCTGATTTATATTGTGTTGGCATATTGTGCTGTGTACTAATTTCAGTGCAGTTTTGATTGATGTCCATTTTCTGCCTCTACTAGGGATTAAGTAGAATTCATTGAGCTTTCAAATGCCATTTATACATACACCAGTGAAGTTTTTTTACTCAGTAAACACATTTTTGATCACCCACTTGGCAGATTGAGTAATTTTTGAATTCTGATTAATTCTCAATTATATTTCATGATCGGCATTCAACCATCTGCTCTCAGGAATCAAAAGGTCTTGGAATACATATTTGCAATGGAGTTGAAGGTCACCCTTCATGGTTTCTGTTTAAGTGACTTACATGGTTTCTGAGGGATGAGTAGATTCCTGAATAACAAATTTCCAGAAATATTAAGGTATTGCCCTTTGCCGAAGGACCATGAAAGAAAGTATGTCTGAGCAAAAAGTTCAAAACTTTAAACATAAGTCTTTTGCTGCCTTATTAAGCTTACTGAAATATGGCTGCCGAGAAGAAAAAGTTAGTTCTGCAAACCATGGTTCTATGTGTGGCTAGACTTCAGCTTTCAGATGCTGCCTGGATATTTTGGTGAAGCCTAAAAAAGTCCCCATCCCTGTCTTCCTTTTCCCTCTCCCTCTCCTTCTCCATTTTGCTCTCCCTCTCTTTTTCCCTCCCCCTCCTCATCTCCCTCTCTTTCTCATCCCTCTCTCCCCGTGCCCCTCTCTCCTCCCTCCCTCCCTTTCTCTCTCTCTCTCTCTCTTCAGAATGCTGATTTATTCTCAGTGTAGATTTATTCCCTATCCAGAACTAATTTCAAATCACGGTGCTTTTTTTTTGCAGTCTCTTGTACCCACAACAACAGGCATTTGGTTAAAATCAACAGCACTTTTATATATATATATACTGCCCATTCTGAAAAAAAACTATATGTTTATGCATGCCATCTTAGTAGAGATATTAAAAGCAAAAAGAAAAGAAAATCTGTAGATTTTCAGTCATATTTTTTTCCATTCTCTCTGTGAATCTGTGTATGATAAAGAAAAAAAAAAAAGGAATTACTGTGATAATCAAGATTTTTGTGTAACGCAAGACCTGCTCATTTATTTTAACTTTACAAACCTTAAAGCAGTATTTTAAAAGACTTTTATTTCAATGCCTCAAATGTGGGAGGACTGAGAGAATACTGCTTTATTTAAGAATCAGTACAGGGTGATTTTATCCCAGGGACTCCCAATGAAAGCAATGACAAAAGCTTAAGGACATGGAAAGAAACTTCTGTGGACACCTGGGAAGCCCGTGAAGTTCCAGGAAAAAAAAGGCTTCTATTCTTCAAAGAATCTAATATACTGTTACCATTCTTATGACTGGTATAACAATCACATCATAACTTTAAGGCACAAAAATAGCACCGTAGCTTTTATCTATGGGAACTCAGCTAGAAACTGCCAGCCATTTTGTCAATTTTATATAGTGTATGCAGCAAGCATGAACAGGGAGCAGACCAGAAACTGGTTTTGATCAATGGAAACCCTTTCCTGTAGGACAGGGGTGTCAAACTCACAACATCACACGATGTGTCGCGATGTGTTGCAACTTTTTTTCCATTGCTGGCAATGGGGTGGGCACGGTTTTGGCATGATGCATCCAGCCCACAGGCCGGCAGTTTGACACCCCTGCTATAGGAGAAGAACAGAGGGTGGACTCAAGACAGGAATCAGCCTAGACTCATTATGTTAACACAAATGGTGTAGGTCCAGCCCCTCTTTAACTCTGTTAATTCTTATCTAGCACCAATTTAGTGCTGACCCTTAGTTGATTAGATTTTAGGCAGAAGCCATAAACCATCTTAACTGGTACTTAATGAGTGGTTCTAATTATTCATGCCTAACATTTCCCTAATTTTGCTGAAAACACTCCTCTCTTTGTAGATGCCCCCATTCCATTCAAGCTTGTATAAATCCTTCTGGATTCTCTTTTTTGTTTTCTTTGTAGCAAAGATTGAAATGAAAATGTGTGGCCCCCAAAGTGCATTTTGTTAAAAAGAAGCATTGGGAAGCTGGTTATGTGGTTCTTATCTTCTGCATTGTGTTAGGTTGCTTTAAAACACTTGCTACATTTATTTGGGGGGGGGGAAGGAAAGCGACACTTCGAAATGGATGCATAACAAACTTTTTGGTACTGAAGAATTCCTTCTGTAATTGTGAAAGACATCCTATCTGAGGGGGGGGGACCAAAGCTGTTTTAGCACTCTTTCCAAATGTCTATAAATAATACATTAATAAAATATTTTAGAAGACAAAGGACCCCTTGGCAGCCAGAAGAAAAGTTTTGAAATGTTCTTGTCTTTAGTTACACTATCAAGTAAAGTACTGAAATTGGAGATTTTTTTTTTCTGTTCTTCCCTAGTGTCTTCAAGTTAACTTTTTCCTCTTTTATACAGCAATATGAAATTGTTGAACCCACAGAGGTCTAAGAATGGTGAAAGGCTTCAGAGCACGTTTGCACAATTATTTCAAAAGCAGAGACAAAAATTCTTCTTCATCACCATCATCATCATCACACCAACTTTCTTAAAACTGTTCCATTTCTTTAAGCTTCAGAAATAGTGACCTCTTTCAAAGCATATGCAGATACCATCTGTTGCTTTCCTGGTTTGTTTGTTTTTTTCCAGAGCATGGAAGATAGTATGATCCCTGGGGTCCATATTCCCATCCCTATAATCTCTTCTCAGAAGTTTGTAAAATAAAGATACTATAGATGTTTAAAGCAAACTTTTACAATGGAAAACAGGAACCACAGTAAAGATTAATGAGAACAAAACACTGATTGAACGGTGTCTTTCCATATCAAATAGGCTTTGGCCCCTGGACATTAGAACATTTTGGCTAGTCTTCAATAATTGTCAGCAGCTAGATGCTGAAATCTATTATCATTACCAAATGATAAAGTCAGCCTGAGCTTTTTAAAAATCTATTTTAATCCCCTCTCTGCCAACCTACACAATACTTCTCCAGATTGCTTGCTTTCCATATCTGAAATCTCCTTCTGCATTATGTCATGCCCTGCTCAATTTTTAGACTGATTTGCAATTGCTAGAAGGAACATAGAAATTACAAACTTTCCAATAAACCAAGGGCCGTATGTTTTAGGCAACATGATCCAATGAAGATAGCCTTGGCTAGGTGAGAAATACTAAAATTGCTAAATTGCTAAAATCCCTCTTTGATACAACTAGGGATGTAAACTCATGTTTGCAATTGGTGTACTTTCCCAGCAATTGATATCCACTCTTCTTTCTCTCTCTTCTCTTCAAAGGAATACGATGCCTTTAAATATCAAAGCTGAACTTCCCAAATTGGTTTCATTTTGCTATTCCATAAAACCTGTGTATTCTTAAGAAGCCATTGCTGGATCACCACCTGCTTCATATCAACTGTCCCCCAAAGTAAAGCTCTGCCACAGATCTCAATACAGGTATCTTCCTCAAGACATTTCTATAGATTTGTTCTCAAATTCCTGCCTTGGCTAACTGGGGTCTATCTCTCTTCTGTAGTGTCTGCCCATCACATTCAATTGGCATGCTTTGACCCCCATCATTGGGGCCACATGATGGAACTTTGGAAGTGAAACATCTGTGCTGTGGTGTCTGCCTCTGGAACAGTATCATGCCAAAGATTCATAGGGGGACGGTAAGGGAGGGTCGTTGGTGCTCTCTGAGCTTGGTGATTTTCTTGCAGATGTTTCATTACCCAAACTACGTAACATCATCAGTGCTAGAAGGGAGGGGGTGTGCAGAGAGGAGGAGGAGGAGGAGGAGGAGGAGGAGGATGACGACGACGACGACGATGACAACTGTGACATCCTTGGTGCTCTCTGAGCTTGGTGGTTTTCTTGCAGATATTTCATTACCCAAACTAGGTAACATCATCAGTGCTAGAAGGGAGGGGGTGTGCAGAGAGGAGGAGGCGGAGGAGGAGGAGGAGGAGAGAGGAGAGGAGGAGGAGGAGGAGGGACTATGGCATCCTTGGTGCTCTCTGAGCTTGGTGGTTTTCTTGCAGATGTTTCATTATCCAAGCTAGGTAACTTCATCAGTGCTAGAAAGGAAGGGTTGTGCAGAGAGGAGGAGGGAGGAGGAGGGAGGAGGAGGAGGAGGAGAGAGGAGGAGGAGGAGGCGGAGGAGGAGGAGGACTATGGCATCCTTGTGCTCTCTGAGCTGGGTGGTTTTCTGCAGATGTTCATTACCCAAACTAGGTAACATCATCAGTGCTAGAAGGAAGGGGGTGTGCAGAGAGGAGGAGGGAGGAGGAGGAGGAGGAGGAGGAGGAGGAGGAGGAGGACTATGGCATCCTTGGTGCTCTCTGAGCTTGGTGGTTTTCTTGCAGATGTTTCATTACCCAAGCTAGGTAACTTCATCAGTGCACTGATGGTATCACCTAGTTTGGATAATGAAATGTCTTCTACAAAAGAACCAAGTTCAGAGATCACCAAGGTCTCCTCATTTCAACTGAGATATTTGTCTTTATTAGGGATATGAAGAAGATGTTGGTTCTATTCATTCTAGATTTTTCACTTTCTCTGTTTTATTGTTATTATTATTAATTAGTTTGAGTGTACAATTCCCAGAATTTCTCTGCAGTTAGGTGGCATTATCAATTTGACAAATGAATGATTTAATTTTACTATATGTTATTGTTTTGTTCTATTTTAAATTGTTTGGTTCTATTTTAAATGCTTTTAAAATGTTTCAAAGTTTTCAGAAGACTGGTTATTTGCCCAAAGACCTTGGCCTTTATGTGATTAGAAGTATGATTAAGATTCTCAAATTTAAAGTCAAGGGTGAATAGATAAATATCATTCCTTGCCAAGCAGTGAGTGGGTCATCTTTTCATTCTGTAACACATTTGATATATTTTAGAGGCTCAAGTAAAATTTATCCGTCCTTTGATTTAAATCAATTGATTACCTTCAATTCATCAGTGTTCCAGCTATTGCTTTGGCGTTCCTGTTTCATGTTTGAAAACTTTTGCAGATGAGAACAAGGGAAATCTTTCTCTGGTCTATGTTACATAAGACAGTGAGATAATAAATGAAAATTAATTTTTTGAGCAGAACTTTCACACAAAAGAACAACATTCCATTATCTGAAAACATGCCATGCATATTCCCAAATAGAATATTGGCCAGGCCTAATTTTTAGGAGCATTAATTTTTTGTGTGTGTATTTCAGAAGTTGCTCAGAAAGCTTTACGAGGTGCTACCTCCATTAATGTTGACACTCAACATTAAGAAAACCAAGATCATAGCATCCGGCCCTCTCAATTCCTGCCAAATAGATGGGGAAGAAATGGAGGTAGTGACAGATTTTATCTTCCTGGGCTCCAAGATCACCACAGGTGGGGACTGCAGCCAAGAAATTAAAAGACGCTTGCTCCTGGGGAGGAAAGCTATGGCAAATTTAGACAGCATACTAAAAAGCAGAGACATCACCCTGCCAACAAAAGTATGTATAGTCAAGGCCATGGTTTTCCCAGTTGCAATGTATGGCTCTGAAAGTTGGACCATAAGAAAGGCTGAGTGCAAAAGAATTGAGGCCTTTGAACTATGGTGCTGGAGAAGACTCCTGCGTGTCCCTTGGACTGCAAGGCGATCAAACCGGTCAGTCCTAGAGGAGATCAACCCCGACTGCTCTTTAGAAGGCCAGATCCTGAAGTTGAAACTCAAATACTTTGGCCACCTAATGAAAAGGAAGGACTCACTGGAGAAGAGCCTAATGCTGGGAAAGATTGAGGGCAATAGAAGAAGGGGATGACAGAGAATGAAATGGCTGGATGGAGTCACTGAAGCAGTAGGCGTAAGCTTAAATGGACTCCAGAAGATGGTAGAGGACAGGAAGGCTTGGAGGAACATTGTCCATGGGGCCGCAATGGGTCGGACATGACTTCGCAACTAACAACAACACCTCCATTGAATGCAATCTTGCTCTTATTTTAAGTATATCTTTTTAGAAGCTTCTAGCATCCCAACTGATGTCTTTCAATAAATAGCTGAGCTTATTTCAGCAACTAGAAAATAAGAATTCTGAGATATAGGCAGTAGAAATTAACTATGTCAATGTGCATTTGCTAGCAGAATGCAATACAGTTAGTTTTACAGCTGTGCAAGATTTCAATCCCATTAAAGCATCTATAATTAATAGAGAATTCAAATCTGGTCATACTTTTTTTTTAAAAAAAGTTTTACTGCAAAATCCACTTCAGTTAGATTTGCTAATAAGCTAATATAGATCACGCAGACACTTTTGAAGAATTATACTGAATAAATTATATTATCACTTTACACCCATATACACATAAGACTCAGAAGTCAGAAACCAACGTTAGCACAGAGGCAAAAAAGAGGGGGTGGAGAACCTTAATGGAAAATTAATAGAGAATAGACTAGTGAGATATGGTGTGAATTGAAATACGTACAGTAATTTTATTTGAACAAAGAATAGTAAGGTATTAAAAATCAGGGGAGAGATGGGAAATAGCTTGATGAGAACTGAGTCACTATGACAGAACCAGTGGTGGGATTCAGCCAGTTCGCACCAGTTCGGTAGAACTGGTAGCTAATTTTTTGTTGCCCAGGCCCAGAATGGACTTCCGGAAGCGGCATCCACACAGAGAACCGGTCGTTCACATATTTGAATCCCACCACTGGACAGAACTACTGTGAATGAGTCCTCTAAGCCCCCCAAAGTGAGAATCATAAAATGTTCCCTGTGTTGGAGTCCACCAGTAGAGTGAGGAGCCCCAGTTGCAGTGATTGCAAACTCATTTGGCTGGTTGACAAATGAAATGAAGAGATTTGAACTGACTTGGTTTCCAACTGGAATTATAAGGGGAACTGCTTTGTGGTTTGACTTGTTTGTAGGGTGCTGAGGATGTGGTCTCTATATACCTTTATTGATCAAGTGGGACAAGGATGAGCACACTCCTATAACCATGGTGTAGGTCAGGGGTAGCCAACCTCGGCTCTTTTATGACTCATGGACTTCAACTCCCAGAATTCCTGAGTCAGCATAGTTGAAGTCCATGAGTCATAAAAGAGCCGAGGTTGCCTACCCCTGGTATAGGTCCATGGGAACAGTGGCATCTACATGAATAATGGTCATTTCCAAGAAATAGTATCCCAGTGTTCTGCTCTTCTTTTGCCTACCTAATCATGGATGAATGACATCTGCTTGGCTTCAAGAAGAGCAAGCCAGGTTATTTCCATTTCCCAGGACCTAAGGATAAATTGCCCAGTTGCACTGCCAAACCTGACCTGACAAATTAAGAGCATTTATTTTTTATTCAGCTTTGTCGGCTCATACTTGCAGCATCACCTTTTTTTCCGGGAAGCTGAAAGAGAAAGGAACATTAGCTGTTCTCTGTATTAATTCTATCATGCTCCCCATAGCTCTAACAGTTATCCTGACCAAGACAATGAATGGATCTTTGGAAGTCAGTCTAAGTGATCCTGCAGCCTGTTTGGGAGGCACATATGCAACAGACATGTGCTGCAAGGACCACATTTAACTTGGATTTCTTTCACTTATGAATGAGGAGGGTAATTTTCTCATGATCAGATGGTTTATTTGCAAAATTTGGGCTTAAAGCAATCCTCTCCAGGTAGTGTAGGAAGTCACCCCCCCCCCCAGACAAAGAAATATTATTTGGGAATATTAAAAGGCAGAATATGTTTCCCCAAAGGAATAATGGAGAAGATCTTTACAAAGGCAGAAACTTCTACCACCCACCCCCACCCCAGCCAGACAACTCAGCAGAAACCAGCTTTAGAAATGCAGATGTAATAATCCATTCAGGAAGGTTGGAGCCTTCCAGCTAGAAACTGAAGAGATTAGGAAGACAAAGACCCTTAAAATCTACATACCCCACCCAAACTCTAAGACAGGACATAATAGGATTAACCCACAGATGCCAAAGGGGCACACTCAGACTCAGGTCAAAGTATATGACACAGGAAATACAAAGCCTCAAACAGGAACAGGAAATAACTCCAAACAAAAGTCCAAGAGGGTATAAAAAAACCCACTCCCTACTACATGTGCTCTCTCTTCTTTTTCCAGAGCCATCTTTCTGTCTGGCTCTCCTCTTCAATAAACTACAACCTTCTTTCTAAAGCAGTCACCATGTTGTTTATTCCCGGCTTGGACTGGATCCTGATGAAGATTTTTCCTTCAGCAGTAGAAATGAGATGAGAGGAACTTAAAAAAGTTCTTTCCCCCAAAGATTTGGAAACATCAATAGAATCCTCACTACTGGAGGATTTTTCAGTATTCAGAGCTGGTGATCTTGTTGGTTTATGGTCACTTAATGCAATAGGTTGCTAACATACTGTAATTACTCTAAAGTAATCCTGTCTCCTGAATTTTGCACCTCATTCAGGAGAACTGCAAATAATAAAGCAGACTTGATTAATGTCATAGCACATAACAGAGAATCATCATAGATAAGAATAAACAGTAATGCCCATTATCTGGAAGCATGGATAGGAAAACCAATTTTTCCCCTGCCTCAACAGTAATATTTAATTAATATTAATATTTCACCTACTTTTTATGTTATAAACTGCAGAGATATTTGGTACCACAAGGCTTAGGATGAAAATCACCAAGAAACTGCAGAATGTAGATTTATTTATCCATCTCTATCCATTCCATACCAATTGCCAAGAACAAGTATCAGCATCTTCAAATGGTAACCAAGAGACAAGTTCAACCTCAGGGCACGTTTGCAATTTTATTTCAGTCTCTATTTACTTCATATAAAGGGATGTCATAGTAGATGGAACAAAGAAAGGGATTTATTTTTTTTCTCTTTTCTAAAATATGTGCCGAAGAAATGTTCATACAGTATATTAAGTGTGTTTTTGATTGCATATTTCAGCAATTCTTTTAACACATTGCCTTCTCAAGTGGGAAGACTTCCATAGCTTGGGTTACAAGGGATTTGTCATGCCTTGCAAGAGTTCAGTTGGGATTTTTTCTTTCTTTCTTTCATTGCAGCAAAATATTTTAAGATTTTACATTTCTACACATGCTAGCAAAATGAATGCTAGTAACAGGAGCAACAATAAACATAATTCATCTATCATACATAGTATTTGTGAGAGCAACAGAAAACAACTTTTCCATCACCCACAGCTTAAAGCTGAAGTCAAGACATTAATATTTCATTTTGCTTCTATTCTATTATGTAAATTCTTCATTTTGAGCATACAGATGAAATTCTAGGAGCTTCATTTTTCTTTTAGTTGACTTCAACATTCATCAAAAAATATCACTGTTTTACCTCTATGTGTGTGTGTGTGTTTGTGTAGCAATGGTGTTATGATACATGATATATAATATATGGTACATGGTATATGGTACATGGTATATGATATATAAATCCTTGTTGCTGACAGACAGTTTGGTATTTGGTAATGGTGGGTCCAGAGATCTGATTTTAAATATAACCCAGCAGGAAATACCTGGAAAGATCATTTATGTGGTTCTGTAAATGTACAGCAGAACCCACAATCTACCTAAATGAAGGCAGTCGGGGGAATCTAACAAACATGGAAAAGGCTTCGAACATCTGGAAGAGAAACAGAGTAATTCCCTAACATACCTACTCAACAGTTACCATAAGCATGACATTTCCTGGACCGACAAATTCATCCTGTGCATAGAAAACATAGTAAGAAACTATCACAGCAATTTCAGGTAATCGTGTCCAAAGAAATCAATTTAATAAGTAATCAAGTGGCTTCTATCTATTGAAATATTAGAATCCTAGTAGGTTGTTTTCAGTTGATTTTATTGATGTTCTTCATATTTTTAACAGAAACTGAATGGAACAGAAATTATTCTTAATCAGTACTGTTATTCTAGTAAAACCTATCCCCTTCCACTTCACTGGATAGTCACAGACTACTTTAAGGCACATGACAGGATATATTGTCTTGCCCTTAAACCTCCAGTCTTTACTACATATAGAAAGTGAGATATTCTGCTTAATAGTTGGTCAAGTATTTAGGATTGGTAGACATTAGTAATGCAACTTGAAAGTACAGAAGATAAGGAAATTTTGTTGTCCTGTCAAATGGAGATTTGGCTTCCCACCTTCAGTTGTTAAATACATACATGCTTCCCAGTATCACAATTTATCTCTGTAGTTACTCGAGACAACAGTTTTGGAAGCTTTATTAGAGCAAAACCCATGACTGATAGCACTAATTTAGTTACAATGTCAGTAAAAAGACTTTTGGAGCATAACAATTATTTTTCTTCATTATATGCATGGATAATAATGTCGCATAATGTTGAATGTCTTCCTGGGAATAGGACCAATCAAAAATGAAATTTCTTTGTCACCAATTACAACTGGTTTGGATGTGACTTGGGGAAAAAAAAAATACATTACATTAACCAAAACTGCACAAAATAGAATATTCTATTCTATGGATTCTAAATATCTAAAGCTGTTACTTAAAAGACAACACCTGCTATATTCCTCAGATTGCTAATAATTTAGATATTAGAAGAGACCTCTCAACGGAGACATCAAACTGAAGTTATGAAAATATTTTAAAATACTGTATGATGGTTACAGAAAATGCTGCAATGTGCAAGGATTGTTATTGCTCTAGAGTTTTGACATCTTGCTCATATTTTTTTTTATTTTTTGTAAATTGGCACAGCTATTTGAGTTGTTCAGATCCATTGATAAAGACTCATTGTGCAGTAGAAAAAAAAGTTGGTAATTGTCTTCATCCCAAGTACACTGAGAAATTCCAACAACTGGTATTTGATACGTCTGAAATAATTGTGATTGGGGACTACAGAGATCTGTCTTGTGTATCAGGAACAGTGGTGGGATTCAAATATGTGAACAACCGGTTCTCTGTGTGGATGCCGCTTCCGGAAGCCCATTCTGGGCCTGGGCAACAAAAAAATAGTTCTGCCGAAGTGGTGCGAACCGGCTGAATCCCACCACTGGTCAGGAAGTCACTAAAGATACCATTCTGATGGAGAAGATCAAACTCATAGGATGAGCAAAACATTTCTGATTCTGTCGTAGAAGATCAAACTCACAGGGTGAGCAAAAAGAAGGATGGTGCCTCCAATCTGGGAATCACCTTTGAACAATTCAGCAAGTAAGATAAGATAACCTTTACTATGATTTTTTTTTTTTTACTGTGGACATACTGGCACACATTAAAAATGAAATTCTGTTGCCTGCTCTCAAAAGTGTACACATATATAACACATATATAGACGGGCTACATACATACATATGTATAGACCTACACCCTTACATATAAATAACATATAAATATTAATCACTGTCCATCTTGAATACATAGCGGAAAGAGGAAGCTTGAGAGTTCACAAGGTTGATACTGTATGGAACAAAGCTGTGACTGAATCTGGATGTTCTGCTTTGGATACCACGGAGCCCCCTCCTCCCAGAAGGTATCAAGGGAAACAGGTTGTGAAGAGGATGTGTAGTGTCTCAGACAATCTTGCAGACCCTGCTCAAGCGTTGTTTACATGCCATGTCCTGGGTGGAAGGGAGGGAACTGCCAGTAATATTTTCTGCCATCCTCACCACTCTCTGCACTGCCTTCCTGTCTGAAGCAGCTTCTAGACCAGACTGTAATGCAAAATAATAATAATAATAACAACAACAACAACAACAACAACAACAACAACAACAACAACAACAACAACAACAACAACAACAACAACAACAATAATAATAATAATAATAATAATAATAATAATAATAATAATAATAATAATAATAATAATAATAATAATAATAATAAGTAGTAGTAGTAGTAGTAGTAGTAGTAGTAGTAGTAGTAGTAGTAGTAGTAGTAGTAGTTGGAAGGGACCTTGGAGGTCATCTAGTCCAACCCCCTGCTCAGGTAGGAAACCCTATACCATTTCAGACAAATGGCTTTCCAGTCTCTTCTAAGGAAAATTCTCCTTAGTTCTAGTTGCTTCTCTCTTTGGTAAGTTTCCATCTGTTGCTTCTTGTCCTGCCTTCAGGTGCTTTGGAGAATAGCTTGACTCCCTCTTCTTTGTGGCAGCCCCTGAGATATTGGAACGCTGCTATCATGTCATCCTTCATCCTTCTCTTCATTAAACTAAACATACCCAATTCCAGCAACCGTTCCTTATATGTTTTAGCCTCCAGTCTCCTGATCATCTTTGTTGCTCTTCTCTGTACTCTTTCTAGAGTCTCAACATCTTTTTTACATGGTGACCAAAGCTGGATGCAGTATTCCAAGTATGGCCTTACCAAGGCATTGTAAAGTGGTATTAACACTTCATGTGATCTTGATTCTATCCCTTTGTTAATGCAGCCTAGCACTGTGTTGGCTTTTTTGGCAGCTGCAGTACACTGCTGGGTCATATTTAAGTGATTGTCCACTAGGACTCCGAGATCCCTCTCACAGTTACTACTATTGAGCAAGGTACCACCCATACTGTACTTGTGCATTTGGTTTTTCTTGCCTAAATGTAGACCCTTACTTCTACCTCTATAGAAAGTGGTCAGGACAGGGGAAGGAAGATCTACTTTTCTCAAGTGATGCAGAAACTGCAGGCGCTGTTGTGCCTGCTTCACCAGTGTCTTGCTGTTGAGTGACCAAGCCAGACTACTCATTAGCTGCACACCCAGAAATTTGATGCTGCTAACCATCTCCACAGGTGAATCATTAATACACAGAGGAGTGTGGCTGTGCCTGCCTTTCCTGAAATCGACAATGATCTCTTTGGTTTTACCAATGTTTAAAACTAGGCTGTTTTTCTTACACTGGTTCACCAACTCCTCAACCTCCTCGCGGTAAGCTCCCTCACTGTCATCTTGAATAAGGCCCACTACTGTTGTATCATCTGCATACTTCACAAATAGATAGAAGAGATTCCCACATCCTGGATGATTCAGTCTTCATGGTGAATTAAAGAGCTGAACTTGCTTGCTAGACCATGATACATGCTAGCCTGATCTGGGGGGGGGGGAGAGAAATCCTATTTCTCCTGCTTTCTTCCAGAATCTCCATCTGCTTTCTAAACTTATTCCTATTAGAACAAAAGGCATGGTCCATAATGTCTATTCTCTCATAAAACCCAGCAAAGATTAAAGTGTAGCCAGTGTGTCTCATTTGATGTAGCATCCTTTCCCTTAAGCTATACTTTTATGGGTTTATTCATATTCATCACATATTTCTTTTTTTCCCTCCTATGAGCTTTAGGCAGTGGAATGTTTATGGAGACATACACTTTAAATAAAGAATTCTTTAATGTTTGTTCAAGAAAACTGCCTAATTGAGTTTAACATGGTGATGCCCAGTGGCTCTGGGCAACTGCATACATTTTGGCGCCAAGCAAAGTCACCGAAAAGCACACTTTGATCCTAAGGAAATATACATTAGTCTCATCAAAACACGTGCAGTGTGAAAAAGAAAGTAAGACGCTAAAGAGAATCTGAATTATGAAATTCAGCCCTGAGTTAGTTAATGAACGGCCTCTGTTAGGCTTGGCAAACATTTCACAGCATCCCAAACAAACAGAATCAAGGGAGTAATGAAAACTTTGAGTAGTTCTGACATCTTCATAAACAAATCAAACAAACATCATGATTTCCCCGAAGATACTGGGGTCGGCATCTCCAGATGTCTTTGATGCCTGCTCTCTTCTCCCTGATGAACATGGTGTGTTTTCGCAAATTGGGTAATAGAAAATTTGGCACCTGCTAGAGACAAAGACTGGGGCCCTTTAAAAGACTGTGCTTTGCTGAAAATAAACAGTTGCTCCTTTTGTAAAGCCAGGGCAATAAGCTGGACTTCCCAAAAATGTGGGTTAGAGAGTAAGAAAAATAATTTCATTGCCCGGAAGACGAAGATGCTGGTGTGGCTATTAAAAATGTATGTGTTGATACAATTTCACAGTTTCTGATTCAGGTAGGGCAGACAGGTTGAGCATGACCCCTTGAAAACCACACTCTTAGGTGTGGAAGAATGAAGAAGATATTACCAAGCTATTTAATCTGTTAGTAAAATGCACTTTTGGAACCATTCACATGCTCTGGGATTTAGGTTTGATCATTGAGAAGCACGTGTCCTTTTCTAAATAGGTCCATCAAAGCAATAATGGGCAACCTGAAGGCCAACTTCCTTATATTTATAATTAATTATTGAAAATTAGGAGTTTGGTTTTTGTGGAATTTGGAGATGGAAAGCAATGAAAGTTTACTCTAAGGCTGTAAGACTGAGGAAAATAGAGGTTTTGATCCATTAGACGGGATATTATATTATTAACTAGATGTTTGAAGATGGTGGAGAATAGATAATTGCTAGAAATAGAAGTACTGTCATAACTAGAAAGATAAGATTTTGTAATTAGAATATAAGATTTTGGTATGAGAAGGGAAACAGAAAAAATGCTAAGAAGTTTGAATAAGGGAAGCTTTTGGTTACCCAAATATAACTTACTTTGCAATATCTCAGGGGCTGCCACAAAGAAGAGGGAGTGAAGCTATTCTCCAAAGCGCCTGAAGGCAGGACAAGAAGTAACGGATGGAAACTAGTCAAGGAGAGAAGCAACCTAGAACTAAGGAGAAACTTCCTGACAGTTAGAACAATTAACCAGTGGAACAACCTGCCTCCAGAAGCGGTGAATGCTCCAAACACTGGAAATTTTAAGAAGAGACTGGACAGCCATTTGTCCGAAATGGTGTAGGGTTTCCTGCCTGAGCAGGGGGTTGGACTCGATGACCTCCAAGGTCCCTTCCAACAATTATTTATTATTATTATTATTATTATTATTATTATTATTATTATTATTATTATTATTATTATATATTATTATTATTATTATTATTATTATTATTATTATTATTATTATTATTATTATTATTGTTGTTGTTGTTGTTGTTGTTGTTGTTGTTGGTTGTTGTTTATTATTATTATTACTAATTATTAATTATTATTATTAATAATAACAACAACAACAAAAAACAATAATAATAATAATAATAATAATAATAATAATAATAATAATAATAATAATAATAATAATAATAATAATAATAATAATAATAATAATAATAATAATAGACATTTTGAACACTGATGGGAATTTTTTTTTAAAAAAAAAAGCGAAAACAGGATAGTGATTGAACATATGGATATTAAGTGCAAATGCAATTAAGATATGTTTTGGTTAGAAATGTTACCTAAAACTGACATTATTGATATTATGAGAAAAATGTAACAAATATATTGATATTCAATTATATATTTATTAATAACAATAAGAATTGTATTTGCCTAGTGTGGGAAAACAGGAACTACCAGAAAAAGAGAGGAAACATTTGATGGTGTAATATTGGATCTAGATTGAAGAAGTTAATATATACCAGTGAATTACTAATGGACCCAGACAACACATTATCTATTAAGTACTTGATTGTAAAACTAGAAAATTAATAAAATATTCATTAAAAAAAAAAAAAAAGTTTACTCTAAGGCTATAGATGAGTGGAAAACTGTGGATGATGTTGCACGAGGAAGAAGGAATAAGTTTAAGGAACAGGAGAAAGAGCGATAACCAAGGCAATAGTGAGATAAAACAAACCTGACTCCAGGGCAGAATTGTAATCTGAGAAAGCATCTCAAATGTGACTGTTCTTAGTTCTCATAAAGCAAAAGGAACAAAGGGGAAAAGCACATTCAGACTTGCAAGAATCTGTTACTTTAACATTGTAATAAAATTAGTATTGGTTTATGTGACCTGCCTGTTAAAATGCTGGCCATCCCTCTTCTGGATGTAGTGTCCATAAATCTGAGGTATAAGAGTCTAGATTTTACCCTTGACAGTGGCATGCACACTTAATCTCTTCTCATTTATGTCACAAGGAGTGTGTTTTCTTGGAAAGGGGTAAGAATATCCTAGCCCTAGGTGGCGTGGCGTGGCAGTGGGTTAGAATGCAATATTGCAGGCTGACTCTGCTCACTGTCAGGAGTTCGATCCTGACTGGCTCAAGGTTGTCTCAGCCTTCCAGCCTTCCAAGGTCGGTAAAATGATTGTTGGGTGCAATATGCTGACTGTGTAAACTGCTTAGAGAAAGCTGTGAAGCACTATGAAGTGGTATATAAATCTAAGTGCTACTGCTATTGCCTGGGAAGCATGGGAAGTGGGCGGGTGGGCAGGCAAAGTCTGCAAGCTTTCCATGTAACTGTTCCCAGCCCATTCGAATAGGGATGTCCCCATGGTCTTTATGGTGGATCCTGAACACCAGATCCATGGTGATAGGCAAAATGGGTCATGGGAGGTTGGTATACAGACCTCTAGTAAAGGCCAAGGGCAGCGAAGGACTCACAACCCATCACTCCAAATGCAAACACAAACTTTTATTGACAAGGCATATTCACAATCTCCCATATCTGACAATTCTACAGGTTATAGAAAGATGACATAACTGACAAAAACAGCATGTAAATTTGGCTCCTATCTGCACTAAAATCCCACATATTTGTAACAAATAGTATTTTCCCTGGTTCTGAAACCCACTGACAAGTATCTCTTTTGTAACATCTTCATTCCTTTGCTTCTGGGTGCTGGATTTAATAGTAAAGGTTGCTTGGAGGTGGGAGATACTTCCAATGTAATCTACTGAATCCTCTGCATGCATTGCCCCTTTGACTATGTAGGACAGATGGGGCTGGAAGCTAACCACCAGATTGAACACAAGCAACGGTCAGATGAGGAGACTCGAACTCATTGGTAGCCTCACACTGCAATGAACAAGGAGACATATTCAATTTTGCAGCTACTAAGATTGTTGGACGAGCAGGCACAAAAACAGCCAGGGAAGTGATTGAAGCCTGGGAAACAGGCCCCTCATCAGTCAACAGGAGTGCTGATTTACCACCAGCCTATTAAGTACTTAGAAGATGAGTGCTGGGCAGCACAAACAAATGACAGCCAATGACTTAAAAGCCAGCCATCCACACACCTTAATCAATGTCGAAAAAGCCACTATACTATAAGGTACTATAAGCACCACACACTGAACAGCACATATTCTGCTAGAGAGAAGTTCCCTGAAGATGGGCTCCAGCACGAATCTGACAGCTCAGAAGACAAAAACCCCTGGTCCCGGTGACTGACCCATATTGGATCCTGCAATAGATAGTTTAATTTGAGCAAGGCATTATTTTCTAGTGTTTCAGTGTGGTTTTATTACATGTGTACAAACACAAATACCGCATTGTTTCGAGTCTCAGTTGTCCAAGTCCCTCCGAGGCCTTCCCGGTGCAAATCCTTCCTAAAGTTGGAAAGACTTGTGCTATTTATTTGCTAGCCTTTGTAAACTCTGTAAAGCATGGGCTTAATAGAATTGCTGACACCACTTTAACTATGCAAGCATGAATAGCAAGTAAAATGAGGCAAGTGCTTTCCTTTAAAATGTGTGTATTTATGTTGCTGTTCGGGGGAAAGAATTTATGTGGGAATTACTTGTGCTTGGTGAATTGCATGGCAATAAAAATAAAGTAGAATTCTTAAGAAGCAAAGGCCTAAGCTTAAATAGCAGAGAAGCAAGCTCAGTCTTCAAAACAATGCCCTTTGACAATTTTTGTCTCACTGCTAACATTTTCCGAAGCTGCACTTGCTGTCATTTACTCGTTTTATATTTTTACATCTGAATCTCTCTCCCTAGAGACAGCTTTTGCCAAATAGTGCCAAAGGGCTCTTGATTCACAGGATGTTTGGTGTGCAGTCTGAGGCCAAATACTGCCGAAGGAAAGGTGAAAGTGTAGGCAGAACCGCCGAAAAATGCTGTACAACTTAATCTGAGTTCGCACTTCCTTTCTTACACATTGTGGGGTCGGTTTGTGTATTTGTGTCAGAAGCATCACCATTAAAATAAGGGCTACTCTATGACATAACGTTTAAAATATGGAATACAAGATCGAAATGTATACAAATTAAAGAGATTTTGCCCAGACACTAGCAACATTAATTGCATTCTGTCTTGATGTGCAAAACATTTCCAATTCAAAGCGTTCTCTTTTGAGCCCAGCAGAGTTAGTTTTCACATTCCAAAGGGTTTTGAGCTTGAAGTGTCTTAAACATTTCTGCAACATTTAGAATAGTATTCCTCTAAGGAAGGGAGACTCATAGCCTTACCTGCTGGAGTATAATAGTCAGTACTGGCATGGATATCAAAACTCTTCATGAGGACATCAATAAACTGAGGTCAATTTCAGTTTCTCCCCTGGGAAAGGAGAATGCAAATGTGTATGAAAACCGATTGAACCAGAAATGTGACTAAATTAGCAAAATGGCATGGGACAGTTATGAAAACAGGATGAACTGGGGGGAGGGGAAACGACAATAAAGACATCTACTTACAGATGTCATTTGCATCCACACTTGATTAAACATCAAAACACCCCAACCAAGTTGATAAAACTGGGATCTAGTTATTAGTTCCCACACAATATTAAATGGATCTTAATGCAAAGTTTTTTTGTGATAGAGTTTGATATAATAATAATAATAATAATAATAATAATAATAATAATAATAATAATAATAATAATAATAATAATAATAATAATAATAATAATAATAATAATAATAATAATAATAATAATAATAGTAATAATAGTAATAATAATAATAGTAATAATAGTAATAGTGATAACGATAACGATAACAATAACAACAACAACAACAACAACAACAACAACAACAACAACAATAATAATAATAATAATAATAATAATAATAATAATAATAATAATAATAATAATAATAATAATAATAATAATAATAATAATAATAATAATAATAATAAGTTGGAAGGGACCTTGGAGATCATCAAGTCCAACCCCCTGCTCAGGCAGGAAACCCTACACCATTTCGGACAAATGGCTGCCCAGTCTCTTCTTAAAAACTTCCAGTGTTGGAGCATTCATCGCTTCTGGAGGCAGGTTGTTCCACTGATTAATTGTTCTAACTGTCAGGAAATTTCTTTTTAGTTCTAGGTTGCTTCACTCCTTGACTAGTTTCCATCCGTTACTTCTTGTCCTGCCCTCAGGCGCCTTGGAGAATAGTTTGACTCCCTCTTCTTTGTGGCAACCCCTGAGATATTGGAACACTGCTATCATGTCCCCTCTCATCCTTCTCTTCATTAAACTAGACATACCCAATTCCAGCAAACGTTCCTTATATGTTTTAGCCTCCAGTCCCCATATATGTGAGAAATAGTCAAAGCAAAAAAAAAAATGCTTTGGGTAGACTTGAAAGTTTTATCTACGGTAGTGCCATACACAAGAGATATTCACTTGCACATCTGTACAAAAGGCATATGGGTCATGTCTGTGTTTAGATACCACGACACTTGGTTTCCATGCCATATGAGTGCACCAATAAATTCGTGGACATCTAGGATCGGCCCGCATGCCCCATTTAGTTTTCTTTTAGGGCTGTGTGTTAATTTAAAGAACGAAGCAAGAGAATGATCCTTGACATCCTCTGAATGGACAGATGCCTCAAGCCTACCAGTTCAGATCTAGGAACAGCTTTATGGCAAAAACAAACATTTGCGAGGGTACACAAGAACAAAATCAAATTAAAAGATGGAGGAAGGAGGCATCGAGCAAGGAATAACATTAAAGGAGGATATGGCTGAAGGATCTGACTTCCCTTATGCTACTTGGAGGACACTGAATAGGTTGAGAGTTGGGGTGCCTAAATGTAAAATCAATATGCTCAAGTAGAGGGTCTTAGTGTATAACAACACTATATGTGAGTGTGGATAGACACAGAGGCTGGCCCATCTGCTGGTATGTCAGCTACTCCCAGAAACATATATTGATATTGACTTATTTTTGGCCAATGACAAAGCCATTTTGGCAGTTTAAAAGTTTGATCTAGACAGGGAAGAAGGAAAAAAAAATCAATTCTAAAAAGTACTCCAGAACACATGAGAGAATGAACATAGATGCTCTCTGAAGGATGTTAAAATAAAATTGTTGCAGACAAACGCTCTGTCAGTGGCCTAAGGGACCATTTACGGACTTTTGCTAAGGATTTTTAAAGAAAGCTTGAAACTACCGAAAGATTAGAATTTTGATGCACGCATCAATAACAGAACTTCCTTTATTCCCTGTGTTTGTCAGGAAAGAAAAAAAAAACAATAGTGCATTTTTTCGCAAGCAGTGTTTGTTTTTAAGGCATGAGTTGGCAATCATTTCGGGTGCTAGGAACTCCCACATGACTATTGTGGTTCGAAGGCCAAATTAGTCAGTTAATTTATTAGAGAGATGATGTCAACTGTACAATGAACCGGGTTGCAGCCATTTTGCTCGTTCTAGGTTGCCACATGAATGGGAGGGGATCCAGAATATCTTTGCTAGTCTAAACCATTCTGTGTCCCCTGGGAACCAAGGTCATTCTATCGGTTATGCTAGAGGGTTGGGCATATTGTGTTAGAAAGTCCGCCAAACTATTCTATTGGGGAACGTAGATGATTGCATAGCACTGGGATGGGAAGTTTGACTTTGTAATAGTGTAACTCTTTGGAGGGAATTTCAGTGCCGATATTTTGTATCCAATAAACATGTTTTTTTTGAGGAAGCTTCTAGCCTTGGAGTTATGATTTACTGTATTTGGCTCTATCTATCGGAACCTTGACAGATGATATGTTATGAAGGATACAAATCTCACCCAGCCTCTAAAGCTTGTGAGATTTCTGTGTTCCCCATCCTGAACTATCACAAAAGATTTATCCTTTCTATTTATTTATTTGTTTGTTTATCTATCTATCTATCTATCTATCTATCTATCTATCTATCTATCTATCTATCTATCTATCTATCTATCTATCTATCTATCTATCTATCTATCTATCTATCTATCTATCTATCTATATATCTATCTATCTATCTATCTCTATCTATCTATCTATCTATCTATCTATCTATCTATCTATCTATCTATCTATCTATCTATCTATCTATCTATCTATCTATCTATCTATCTATCTATCTATCTATCTATCTATCTCTATCTATCTATCTATCTATCTATCTATCTATCTATCTATCTATCTATCTATCTATCTTCTATCTATCTATCTATCTATCTATCTATCTATCTATCTATCTATCTATCTATCTATCTATCTATCTATCTATCTATCTATCTATCTATCTATCTATCTATCTATCTATCTATCTATCTATCTATCTATCTATCTATCTATCTATCTATCTATCTATGAAAATTTATATTGCAGCCTACTCACACATGGTGACAAGATGGCTTATACAGATATAAAACACCACATTAAAAATAATTAAAATAACAAGAAGAAAAATAAAAAAAATAATAAGCCCCCACCCTCCTAACATTTTCATATCAGCCGCTCTAGGTTCCCCAAGCCCGCTGGCAGAACCAGGTCTTTACCGCCTTCTGAAAGAGTGTTAGAGAGGGGGGCCAGTCTAAACTATGGGAGGGGGTGATGTTCTAGGGAGAAGGAGCCACCACGGAGAAGGCCCTTCTTCTGGGTCCCGCCAGATGTATCTCCTTAGGGGACGGGACCTGCAACATTCCTTGCCTCCCCGCTCTAGGGGGTCGGGTAGATGTGACCGGCAAGAGACGGTCCCTCAGATAACCTGGTCCCAAACCATGAAGAACTTTAAAGGTGACAACCAGCACCTTGAATTGCACCCAGAAGCGAATTGGCAACCAAGGCATCTGCCACAGGAGAGGTAATAAATGTGCACACCAAGGTCTGCACAAAATCATGTGGGCTGCTGCATTTTGCACCAACTGGAGCTTCCAGATGCTCTTCAAGGGCAGCCCCATGTAGAGTGCATTGCAATAGTCAAGACGGGAGGTGACTAGGGCATAAGTGACTGTGAGAAGGGGTTGTTGGTCCAGGAAAGGGCATAACTAATAATTATTGTGGGAATCCTACCTAGGATATTTGATATGTTCTTGGTAACATGGTATCTATAATTACTCAAGATAAGTTCTAGTAGTACATAACCTTTGGTAATGCAGATCTTTGATCCTGGGAGCTAGTTTCTGAATGTAGTAGAATTATCAAACTGGGTTAATTTGCCCGTGGGGCATAAATTCCAGTTCAGAACAGTCATTCCAGCATAATTAGTGTGAAATATGTAGTATTGATTTTTCAATAATAATAATAACAATAGCTTGGAACAACTTTTTCAACATCATTGTTTATGTGTGTTTGCGACATGTGTATGTGTGTGTGTGTGTGTTTGAATGTGTGTCCCTAAGAGTGGGAGACTGACTTAGTTGTTCTAAGTTTTGTTTTTTTATTTATTTTTAATTTGACCTTGAGTGCCACATGGTGATACGTCAAATCAAGTAATGTTGATGATGCAAAACTGGATCGTGTCACAGATCCCCGTCTGAGTGATGATATTTGACAAGACGTGTCAAAATGTGACACAACCATTTTAAATCCAGAAATAATGGGCCTAACACCACTTCTGTTCATAATTCCCTGAAAGATTGATCTTTCTTTGTGGTTAAACATAAATGCACCAAGGCAAAGAATTTCATTTGCTCTAAAGCATACAAAATGCATCTAGGGATAAAGAAGGAAAATATACTTTGACTTCTTGACAGGAAACTCGGTACTAATGTGTAAAAGCATTCCTCATCTCATTGCCTTAAATTAAAGGCAACTGTTTCCTGTATCTTCTACACAACTATATTATGAGTGAAGAAAAGTCCTTATGTCATCGCCAATCATATAGTCACTTCTGCCTTATTTACCTTCCCATTCTTTAAGAATCATTTGCAGATAGACAAGGAAACTGTCTGGTTCCCATTTCATTAAGGACTAGCTAGGAGCCAGCATAATATAAAGCTTGGGCTGTTGGACTAGGATCAGACAGATACCCTACAGTGGTGAAAAGGGAAAAATCCCAGCTTTGCAATCTTGAACTCTAAAAAGTAGACCATCAATAAAACAAATAAAGAATTAAGAAAATAGTAACAGAATTGGGAGGGACCTTGGAGATTTTCTATTCCAACTCCCTGCTCAAGCACAAAACCCTAAACCCCATTTCAGACAAATCATTGTCCAGTCTCTTCTGAAAAACATCCAGTGTTGGAGCACCCACAACTTCTGGAGGCAAATTGTTCCACTGTTTAATTGTTCTCACTGTTATGAAAGTTCTCCTTAGTTCTAGGTTGCTTCTCTCCTTGATTAGTTTCCATGCATTGCTTCTTGTCCTGCCTTCTGGTGCTTTGGAGAATAAGTTGATCTTCTCTTCTTTCTGTTATCTGCTATCAGATATTGGAACCCTGTTATCATATCATCCCTAGTTCTTCTTTTCATTAAACTGGACATACCCAATTCCTGCAACCGTTCTTCATATGTTTTAGCCTCCAGTTTCTGGAGATTTAGGAGAGGGAGGGGGAGAGAGAGAGGGAGAGGGAGAGGGAGAGGGAGAGAGAGAGAGAGAGAGAGAGGCAGATATAAAACTTCGTAGCCTAGTTATCTAGAACAGGGGTCTTCAGACTTGGCCCTTTTATGACTTGTGGACTTCAACTCCCAGAATTCCTCAGCCAGCTTGCCTGGCTGAGGAATTCTGGGAGTTGAAGTCCACAAGTCATAAAAGGGCCAAGTTTGAAGACCCCTGAACTAGAACTTCCAGTGGCTCTACCATTGAAATGAAAATGTAAATCCAGACTGAACCTGCTTAGATTCTGGAATCATTCAAGGTAATCTTAATGCTACTATCTGCTTAAATAGTTTTCTATCATCCTAGGATTCAAACAGCATCCTGATACGGGGCTTCCAAAATTTGATATAACGTATCTCCCATAAAGTAAATGTCCTGCTCAGATTTAAAGCCAGATGAGATATTTCCTGGTTATCCTGGTTCAGAATTTCAATCAGCAACAAAGCATAAGAGGACTGTGGCCACACTGGTAGAGCCTTTGCAATGCATACTAATAGTCTTCAGTTCAGACAGTATCTGGCTTTCCAGTTCAGAATTTATTTATTTATATATATTTTGGGTTGTGTGAAAGTCAAGCTGAATGCCCCAGAGAACTGTAGTAGAATAGGGAATTCTGTTGGACAAATGCTGATCTGTATAAAACTGCTTGCTAGAATGCTCATCTGATGCTCAAAGCAAGATGAACAGAAAACTATATATACTGCCCTGGGGTTTAGCAGTCTCAGGATATTTGGTAGAGAATGTTTCTAAATTGTTTCATCTTTTTTTTTTTCCATGATACCTTGCAGCTATATAAATCTAAACAGGAACACAACGGTGTTTTCAGCATTGTTGTTGACAATGAAGCAGGCTTTAGATTCTACAGCATAAGTTAAGTTGTTGTTCTCAGCATTCGTTGTGTAAGGCTTGTTTTTCAATTGGACTTACCTAGGTCTTACAGCAAAGCTTTTAGTTCAGGATACAACATTTTTTTCCCCCAGATATGATTCTCCCTGTTGGCATTCCATAAAGCTTTGAAGACCTGCCTGACTTCCCAACCGTGGTTTGAGATGAATTGTGGATGGAGATACTCTTATGGAGACCAGAATTACAGAGCTGATGACCATACCTCAACATATTGTCGAGGTTCCGACTAATGGACCCAAACAAATCAGAACTCCGAGACTTGAAGTTTCCTCAAGGAACATGTTTATTGGGTACATAATATCAGCATGGTCAAAAGTGAAACAGACTCTAACTTCCTCCCAGGAATTCAATGCAACTAATTATAACACTTCCCTCCCCCTATTATGTTATTGATCATGCTACCCAATGAGGGCAATTGGCAGGGTCCGTGACACTTCTTCTCTCCACCTTCCAGCACCTGTGGGAATGACCTTGGTTCCCATGGGATCATTCTGTGTTTACTCTAGCATCCCTTTCAGTTTCTTCCCCCCTTCCTCCCAACCTGTGTGGCAACTGAGAACGACAAAGATGGCTTCAGCCAGGTTCATTTCAGAAGTTGACAGTCGGACCCTCCAAAAGAGAAAGAAGTTCCTGGAAAATAGCAAAGCGTAGATACATATTAGTGTTTTACTAATCTTCTACTCTATCGCCCGGAGTTTCCCCAGGCTTTGGGGGGTGTTTATCATGAAATTTCTGTATTAATCTGTCAGCCTTTACATCCCTTGTAAACGACAAAGATGGCTTCAGCCAGGTTCATTTCAGGAATTGACACATATCATATAACTTTTTATCTGTCTTTTTTTTTTCTCCTGACAGCCTTTTTACCACGCTGGTCAACAGCTCTTTCTCAATTTTTGAGTTCCCCTTGACAAGGGCATATAACACATCCCGTGTGTGTGGGGTTCAATTTCACCTTAATTGAGAAGGTTTACGGGGACTTCAACAAGAGCCAATGAGTAGCTTTAAATTCCCACTTCAGGCAATAGAAACTATACAAATGAAACGTGGCTATGGAAAAAGAAGGCCAATAGGAAGCGAACCTCTCTTAAAAAATAATAATAAGTGAAATTAGAAGCATCAGAAACTGGAAGGTTACCAAACCACTGGGATCTGTGTGAATTTCCAACGTATTGGTGCCAGAGGCAAAGAAACCTGATGAGTAGAGTGCAAGTAGTTCTGTTCAATTTGTGCCATGACTGGGTTTTAGACTCAAATTAGCCCTGAATGTCCAAGGGAATATTGGCCAGTTTTCTACAATTCCATCCAGACCTAGTAGCAGCAATGAGTGCTCAGTGACTGATTTTTGTATTTTCACTGTTGCTATGGGAAACCACTGCAACTCAACCTCAAGCCAACATTTAATTTACTGCAACTGAATGAGAAGCAAAAGGATTCCCACCTTTCCTTTACTTCTCTCTTAAGTTAAAATAGTTCCATGTGTAAATAAAAGTGATGATTGTGTTCTGCAATTCTCAGCAAGGAAATATAAAATATAATTTTATTCATCTTATTGTAGAAGTAGGTGGTTGGATAGAATTAAAGAGGATTCTTTTTTTTGGGGGGGGGATGAGAAATTAATCGATCCACTACAAATTTTATTCATACATAGAAGAATTATGCATACTATATATGTAGCATATATGTAGCTTTCAGATTTGATTAGCTTTAAGGAACATTAAAAAAATGGAAGAAAAAAGAAAAGTTAAAGGAGAAATAGAACAGGAATGAACAGGAAAGCTGACAGATTAGGGCTAAATACATTGAAATTTTACATGGGGTAAATGAGAAATCAGGAAATAAATAATAGCTAATTAACCTATAACCTGACAATTCTCTAGTACTGTTGTAGGCAACTTTCTTGAGCTTCCTAGTCACATAAGACCAGGGCTTTTTTTCTCATAGAACGCTCAGAACGGAGTTCCGGCATCTTTTTTGGATGGAACCTTATAGGGTAGGCAAAGTGGGTTGTATGACATGTGTGAGTTCCGGCACCTTTTTGTTTTACAGAAAAAGTACTGCATAAGACTCTGGATAGCCTGCTAAAGGCCATTCTCCCATTGAGTTATTAGTTTTCCTATGGTGGCATTCATTGGATGTAGTCAAACATTGACCTAATAAACATTTCAGTATACAGACATGCACACATCTGCAGCACACAAACAACAGACCAACAAACTTCTCTTCTGACAATTGAGACCAGTGTTAAAGTAGAAACTCTTTCTGGGGATAATGCCAACGGAAGCTGGCCATTTGCATTGCAGCGTGCTTACGTGCATCTGGATGGCTGTAAAATTGCTCCTGTTTCCAATCTGGGCCAATTCAAATGTAATTGAAATAGGCACCCAGCTGAGCACTATAGAACATAGAACAATATAGTTGGAAAGGAAATTGGAGGTCTTCTAGTCCAAACCCCTGCTCAAGCAGGAGACCCTATACCATTTCAGATAAATGACCTCCAGCAAAGGCCTCCAACAATGGGGCATCCATGACTTCTGAAGGCAAGGCGGTCCACTGGTTAATTGTTCTCACCATTAGGAAATTTCTCCTTAGTTCTAGGTTGCTTTTCTCATGTTGGTTAGATTCCAACATGACTTTCCTTCTGTATAATATTTTTCATATACCACCAGTCTCTACAAAATTAGGCAAATTTTCATTACTTTGCATCATGGAATAACTTTTGCCTAAAGCAAATTTTGTAATGAGTTTGAAAGGTCCTGCTGAAGTTTAATATCTTCAGGAATTGAAAAAGGATACTATTTTTTTTTAACAAGATACATTTCACCCCCAAGGCATTGTTCACAAGTGGATTTGAAATTTGCATAAATAACCATTAAGATGAATTGGAACAGAATTATTCAGGAAAGTCATCTGTAGGAATTTTGATAGCTACTTATTGGGTTTCATTTATCAGGTATATCATCAATGTTTGATTATGGAAAATGTGCTTTTTCTGTGTTTGCCTTCATATAAAGAAGACTGAATGATTAGAATTGTTGCATAGAAATATAGCTCAGATTCTATATGAAACTTATTCTTTGATCTTTAAAGGATTATTCCATATTCTTAGAAGCATGGAATTGTTCAATACAATGAATATATTGGAAGGTATATTATACACCTGCTGTTGATGAAGTTTCTAAACCATATCCTATAGTTGGCCAACAAGCCTTGAAGAAAATTCAAATGGGATGATCCACCACTGAACAGCAGAAAACTCCTTCTAATGTTCACCCTGAATCTCATTTCATTAAAGTCCAACCTAATAGATTTCAGGTTTAACCCAAAACATGCCAATCCCCTTCTCCATATGACAACATTAATAGTAAATATTTAGAAGTAGCTTTCACATCATCTGTCTTCTTCTCTTTTGGAAGCAAACTGTAGGAGATGAGCATTGCTCATAAACTGTTCCTCATATGGCCTGGTTTCTAGATCACTTACTGTGTTACTTGTTCTCTTGAATTTCCAGCTTCTCAGGCTCTTATTAAAATATGGAGTCTAAACCTGAAAGCACTATTTCCAACTGTTATTTAATATAGACAAAAATTGTATTAGGCTTTTAGCCATTGCACACTTTACTTGCTCCATTTATGTGGACAATTGAGTAGAATAAACCCTACTGAGAGGCATTGATGATGATGATGATGATAATAATAATAATAATAATAATAATAATAATAATAATAATAATAATAATAATAATAATAATAATAATAATAATAATAATAATAATAATAATAATAATAATAATAATAATAATAATAATAATAATAATAATAATAATAACAACACATCAAGAAACTGCAGCTTCCTGCAATAACTCCAGCAATGTTACAAAAAAACTGCGCTACTCGGAACATCTTATATTTTAAGAAGGTACCTGGTTGACACCTAGGATGCTGGTAGCAACCCGTGTCAACCATCAGCACCAGCCAATTTGAATGTTCAGTTGACTGAGGTTCATGTTTAATGAATAAAAGATAATAATAATAATAATAATAATAATAATAATAATAATAATAATAATAATAATAATAATAATAATAATAATAATAATAATAATAATAATAATAATAATAATAATAATAATAATAATAATAATAATAATAACAGTGGTACCCATTGTCATCGGGGCACTGGGAACTATGTCCCAAAACTTTGCAAAATACATCAAGAAATTGCAGCTTCCTGCAATAACTCCAGCAATGTTACAAAAAACTGCGCTACTCGGAACATCTTATATTTTAAGAAGGTACCTGGTTGACACCTAGGATGCTGGTAGCAACCCGTGTCAACCATCAGCGCCAGCCAATTTGAATGTTCAGTTGACTGAGGTTCATGTTTAATGAATAAAAGATATGATAATAATAATAATAATAATAATAATAATAATAATAATAATAATAATAATAATAATAATAATAATAATAATAATAATAATAATAATAATAATAATAATAATAATAATAATAATAATAATAAAAGTTGGAAGGGACCTTGGAGGTCATCTAGTCCAAACCCCTGCTCAGGCAGGAAATTCTATATCATTTCGGACAAATGGCTGTCCAGTCTCTTCTTAAAAACTTCCAGTGTTGGAGCATTCACAGCTTCTGGAGGCAGGTTGTTCCACTGGTTAATTGTTCTAACTGTCAGGAAGTTTCTCCTTAGTTCTAGGTTGCTTCTCTCCTTAATTAGTTTCCATCCATTGCTTCTTGTCCTGCCCTCAGGCACTTTGGAAAATAGCTTGACTCCCTCTTCTTTGGGGCAGCCCCTGAGATATTGGAACACTTCTATCATGTCCCCCCTCGTCCTTCTCAGTCAAGGTCATCAATTCTGAATGCATATATTTGATTATTTTCCCACTATCTAGACTCAGGATGTTATATTTGTAAAGGATACTGAGCATTATCCTAAAGTATTTTGCTTGGTACTTAAGCTCATTTGTCATCAATTACTACTGCTGCTACATCTATATAATCAAAATAGCACCATTTACTATTAATACTACTACTATAAAATACCAAAAATATCATGGGAATTTAATCATTATACATTAACTATTCAGATGAGCAGCCACTGTGTCCAGAACATGATACATCCTTTGTGGAGAATTTATCCAGTTCATCCGGTTAATGTGAAGATCCCCCTAGAAATTTTGTTTATCCCTACTAGCCATATCAAACATGCATTCAATTACAGATAAGGAGATGCTGCGTGCCCACAACATTTTGCTATCTTCTCTTTCCAATAACAAAACATCAGGATGCACAATCTGTTCTCTTGAGAGTTTCTCCACTGTCTGCAGGGCTTTGGGTGCCTCTGCCAAAATCTGCAATTGGAAAGAATGAAAAAAAAAGGACCTATTTACATGGAGATGACCAAATACAACAGTTTGGATCCAAACTATGGATTTCAGTCTAGTCCTTTTGTGAGCTGCGTTTCGCATTTTATAAAAGGGCAAGAAGTGGATCAGTTTTGCATGAAAAAATATGCAGGATTGTCAGCCAATTGGACTGATATTTGGTTGGGTTTCACTAGAATAAAAGTAAAAGCAGTGAGTGGAACATGGTCCATGTCTATGGTAGGACAACTGGTCATTTAGAGATAAGTCCAAGTTTTTTAGAATACGTTGGATATCTCCTGGGCCATTTGTTGCCATGTTTTGTGGATAATAAATAGCAAATAGTTTCTTATTCATCTTATGCTCCCTGTACCGGTTCAGAGAGTTTGAACCAGGTTTAGGAACACCGATAAGAGGTGTGTTTTTTTTCATGAGCTTTGCTAATCAACAGATGGAAAATGAATATTCAAATTACATGTATAGTTGGCCTACAAATGCAACAGATGATATGTAAGATCCAGAAGAAGGCAGCAGAAAGTTGAAGGAAGAAACATAATCAAAAAGTGCTTCAAAAGGGAATCACCCAGGAAGCCAGAGGAGACAGACTGTTTTATAAAATCTGTTCCAGGATTAGAGTGCAATGGAGGAAGAGAGCTGGTCTGAGGGAAAAAATTACTGGGGGGTGGGGGATAAGAAACTTAGGAAGAATTTTAGTAGGCCACAGGTAACAAAGCAAAAGAAAATTAAATAACATTAAGTCATTTCAACTAAATATTTGTTTGAAAAGTAGCGCTTTATTCCCTTTTTACACATCTTTTAATTTACACTGTCACTCTATGTGGGTGATAACAATGCTATGTCTTTGTTAGTAGAGTAGTGATAGCAGCAAACAAAAAATAAATTGTTGTAAATCCCCATCAGTAAATTGTAAACCAGTAAATCCCCATAATTAAATTGCAAAAGGCAGCTCTTTTTGGAACAGCTTACATTCGGTGACTATACCTTTAACGTTATCAAACAATAATATTTTTTTCCCATCCCATATTCTTGAGAAGGACTCAATAGGTAGAGGGACTTGGACCGAAGAATTGAAGATAAAGATGAAGTAGGAAACTGAAATATCCATAGTCACTTCAGCTATTGCACAGGGTTCTCCTAGTTCTTATCCTTTTTTCTCACTTTTCCACAAAATTGTTAGCCTCTTTGTAAAGTTCAGCTTCTTCTTTTAGGATATTTTTAGTACATGCAAGAAAGTGTTCACAGGGAACATCATGAACTAATACAAGACTATTTAACCACTGTGAAATACAAAAGAAGGATTGTATCAGATACCTGCACCAAAATTAACATTTAGGATGGAATATTATATGATGAAATGATAACAGTGCAAAAATGGGTGACAGCATGAACGATAGGGTCAAATCACAAAACAAGTAAGAAGGAATGGGCTCGGAGGAAAGGGAGGAAAGAGAAGATGTCAGTTCCAGTTGCCTCGAAGCTCAAGATGACCAGCATATAAATTTGATAGAATAGAATAGAATAGAATAGAATAGAATAGAATAGAATAGAATAGAATAGAATAGAATAGAATAGAATAGAATAGAATAGAATAGAATAGAATAGAATAGAATAGAATAGAATGCAGAGTGGAATGGAATGGAATGGAATGGAATGGAATGGAATGGAATGGAATGGAATGGAATGGAATAGAATAGAATAGAATAGAATAGAATAGAATAGAATAGAATAGAATGGAGTGGAGTGGAGTGGAGTGGAGTGGAGTGGAGTGGAGTGGAGTGGAATGGAATGGAATGGAATGGAATGGAATAGAATAGAATAGAATAGAATAGAATAGAATAGAATAGAATAGAATAGAATAGAATAGAATAGAATAAAATAGAATGCAGAGTGGAATGGAATGGAATGGAATGGAATGGAATAGAATAGAATAGAATAGAATAGAATAGAATAGAATAGAATAGAATAGAATAGAATGGAGTGGAGTGGAGTGGAGTGGAGTGGAGTGGAGTGGAGTGGAGTGGAGTGGAGTGGAATGGAATGGAATAGAATAGAATAGAATAGAATAGAATAGAATAGAATAGAATAGAATAGAATAGAATAGAATAACAACTTTATTCTCACTTTGAACTAATCGGCATGCATTAAAATGAAAAGTAGATAAATAAGTAGATAAATAAAAATAATTTCTCCTGAGATATTTTAAAAGAGAAAAAAATAGAAGATTAAACAATAAAATGCAAAATATAAAATTGTAGCTGGAGATGAAAGAAAGACATGGAGGGGGAATTAGAACAGAACAGAAAAATAGAGTTGGAAGGGACCTTAGAGGTCTTCTAGTCCAGTCCCTGCTCTAGCAGGTGACCATATATCATTCCAGGCAAGGGGCAACCCAGTCTCTTCTTAAAAGCCTCCAGTGATGGAGCATCCACAACTTCTGAAGGCAAGTCATTCCACTGGTTAGTTGTTCTCAATGTTAGGAAGTTTCTCCTTACTTCTAGGTTGCTTCTCTCCTTGATTAGTTTCCATCCAATTTTTGTTATCTTGCTTTCTGGTGCTTTGGAAAATAGGTTGACCCCCTCTTCTTTGTGGCAGCCTCTCAGATATTGAATTACAAGTACACATATCATATAAGCAACAATTAATAGCCAAAGGCAGAGAACATTGAAAAATAGATGTTATCTGACCATCATCTTGCTCCAGCCAAAGATATGCATGAAGTATTCATAGGAATAGAGCAGGGGTAGGCAACCTTGGCTCTTTTATGACTTGTGGACTTGAACTCCCAGAATTCCTGAGTCAGCATGGCTGGTTCAGGAATTCTCAGTATTGAAGTCCACAAGTCATAAAAGAGCCAAGGTTGCCTACCCCTGGAGTAGAGCATCGACAAATGTATTATGTAAGCATGTATATTTTTTAAACCTCTTGACATTTCAGGCATCTCATTTTACTTAAAATTTACTTTGCTTTTTTTCAGTCCTATTTTTATTTTATTTGGTTATTGTTGTTTGAGAATTACTGGGCATCCCATTCTGATGTATAGGATATTCGAAGGATGTATTTCCTTTTTGTATGATAATATATTTCTCTGTTGGGATCAATTTTCCGATCGTATTTTAGACAACAGGTTTATTTTCTCCCAAAGAGTTGTTCTATTTCTCCTTGGTGTTTCTCCTTCTCCTTCTTTTCAGTCACCAGAAAGCAGTGCTGACTCAGTCAGGACTTGTGCCTGTAAGCGGTGAGACTCAATAAAGAGTCATCACTGAAGCCTTTGTATGTCATATCAGTAAGCACATCAGTGAAGATATATTTTGACTGAATCAGCCTGAGGTAGACAATGCTTAATTCTCCACTACAAAATGTCCTAGAATGGAAGAGAAATTCTGCTCAGGGCCATCAATCCTGTTTTTGTCTTATTATCTTAACACACCATTTACTCAGTTACTGACACTACCTTCTGTTTTATCAGTCCAATAAAAGGGTTTGAGTTTTTCTCTCTCTCACACACACTCACACACACATACGATCCCTTTTCCTTATATTTATCTACTTAAAAGATGTTTATAGTTTGGGTTGGAAGAGACATTTTGTGCCTACCAAATCTCATTGTGGATGATGTGTCAATATAGCCATTCAGTCACTACTTGCCTCTTAATGTACAAATCTTTCTAATGACTAAGACTGGCCTGCATCTCAAATACAACAAAGTCATCTCTGTCTAATCTATTCTTCTTCTTCTTCTTCTTCTTCTTCTTCTTCTTCTTCTTCTTCTTCTTCTTCTTCTTCTTCTTCTTCTTCTTCTTCTTCTTCTTCTTCTTCTTCTTCTTCTTCTTCTTCTTCTTCTTCCTTCTTCTTCTTCCTTCTTGTTCTTCCTTCTTCCTCCTCCTCCTCCTCTTCCTCCTCCTCCTCCTCTTCTTCTTCTTCTTCTTCTTCTTCTTCTTCTTCTTCTTCTTCTTCTTCTTCTTCTTCTTCTTCTTCTTCTTCTTCTTCTTCTTCTTCTTCTTCTTCTTCTTCTTCATCATCATCATCATCATCATCATCATCATCATCATCATCATCACCATCTCATTCTACAATCTATTTCTCTATTTCTCTCTACCTACCTACCTACCTACCTACCTATCATCTATCTATCTATCTATCTATCTATCTATCTATCTATCTATCTATCTATCTATCTATCTATCTATCTATCTATCTATCTATCTATCTATCTATCTATCTATCTATCTATCATCTCTCTCCATCTCTATCATCTATCGTATCTACCTTTCTAATTATTTACCTCTCTCTCTCTCTTATCTGTCTGTCTGTCTGTCTGTCTGTCTGTCATCTGCCATCCTGGCCATAGCAAAGGAAGGATTGTGTTTTAAAGCTCGTGAGTTGTGATCTGTGATTATCTGAAACTTTCAACTCTACACGCTCTGTATTGTATGTATCCCAACAAGCAGCTGTTCCTACTTAATCTAAGAGGCTCATTTACTTTTATACCAAAACTTTGGCTGCTGACCAAATTATGCCTCTTATATCTAAAAGTACCAACTAGTGAAACACTTAGGGAATATACAGCAAATTTCAGGAAATATACCCCTCAGGATTAATCTTTCCATTTTAAGTCAAGGATTTCAATCCATTCTGAATTCTACTTTTGTTCTATTTTGTTTTATTTATTTTTGCAGGAACGTATTTTCTTATTCCCCTAGCAACTGTCTCCAAAAAAGACTATTATTCACAGTCAGGATTCATATCTCAAATCTTTTCTATGTAATTCTCATTATCACCTTCAGGCTGCAGTTTCACCCAGGATGTTGGCATCTGTGTTCAGATTCATCGAGAAAGGCATGATGTCCTGCATTTAGCTACCTCAAAAGAGCTTCTAGGAACAATTGTCTGAGGGGATTTCTTTACAAAAAAAATCCTGCAGATTAAATCTGATGGGTTTCAATCTGGCTAAAAAAGGAAGACATGAAGTTGGAATGTTTTTGTGAACAAGATTGGGCCCTTCCATTGATATGCCATTATTATTATTATTATTATTATTATTATTATTATTATTATTATTATTATTATTATTATTATTATTATTATTATTATTATTATTATTATTATTATTATTATTATTATTATTATTGTTGTTGTTGTTGTTGTTGTTGTTGTTGTTGTTGTTGTTGTTGTTATTATTATTGTTATTATTGTTGTTGTTGTTGTTGTTGTTATTGTTATTGTTGTTGTTGTTATTATTATTATTATTATTGTTGTTGTTGTTGTTGTTGTTATTGTTATTGTTATTGTTATTGTTATTGTTATTATTAGTGCATTAATATATATATTCTTTCCAATATCCCCCAGCTTGCTTTCAAAAGGTTAGTTCATAAAGTTAAAAAAAAAAACAAATCAAGAAAGAAGAAACCTGAACAGTGTCACTTCTTTTACAGGCAATTTCTCACTTAAAAGTAGCGATTTCAGTGAGAAAGTGATTATAGCCAAGAAGAATTTAACACTGCAGCTTGTTTGCCTCCCCCCCCCTATGGTGTTTCATCCCATTGGTGTCTTTAATGACATTACATTTTTATGGCATTGAATTTATGGTTTCTGCTGTTTGCCCCTCCCCCTCCTTCCTGGATTAATTATATGAGTTATCTGAAAAAAATGTCACTATGCTTCAAAGCTAGCATGAAGAGAAACGAAAACAGTCAAGGGGAAGAGAAGCCAATTCCGTTGTGTTAACTAACACGCACAAGAAATGCTCAGATGCCTTTGAAATAAAAAGGCGCATTTTCAAAGAAGCATCTCCTGGCAGGTGAGACTAGGAGTGAACTTTCACATTATCAGCCTGATCACCAAGAACTGCAACTCTATTTATATTTACCTCAGAGATTCAGGGTGGGGACTGCTATTTGCACTGGGGAACCGGAAGAAAGGGAAAAAAAAGCATTCAGAAGAGAATGGGTCAAGTTTTGCATTTTTTATATTGATGAACTAGGGAGCGAATTTGTGTCATTCAAAAAGAGAGGGTTAATTAACAGAGGGGCTCATTTCACAGCTGGCATTATCTCAGAAAACTGGTCCTGCCTGGTGAGCAACACCCAATAAGCTACACACTGAAGTGGAGATTTGCAAAAAGCTTTGTTCCACGCAGAAGAAAGGACACAGGGGGAATCATTCCCAACAGGCCTATGCAAAGGCTTGTTCTCAATAGTACAATTGTTATACTGTGTTTCCCTGAAAATAAGACCAGGTCTTTTCTTTCTTTCTTTCTTTCTTTCTTTCTTTCTTTCTTTCTTTCTTTCTTTCTTTCTTTCTTTCTTTCTTTCTTTCTTTCTTTCTTTCTTTCTTTCTTTCTTTCTTTTTCTTTCTTCTTTCTCTTTTCTTTCTTTTCTTTCTTTCTTTCTTTTCTTCTTTCTTTCTTTCTTTCTTTTTTTCTTTCTTTCTTTCTTTTTCTTCTTTTTCTTTCTTTCTCTTTCTTTCTTTCTTTCTTTCTTTCTTTCTTTCTGTATTATTTGCCTCAAGAGAGGCACCAGGTCTTTTTTTTTGGGGGGGGGTTGTCTTTTCCACTCATCTCCGGCAAAGACAGTCCCGCCACCGCCCCACTTTTCTTTGGCCAAGGAGCAGCTTCATTCTGCAGCTGAGAATTATACATTATACAGAATTATATAGAGATAGAGATGATGATAGATAGATAGATAGAGATAGATAGATAGATAGATAGATAGATAGATAGATAGATAGATAGATAGATAGATAGATAGATAGATAGATAGATAGATAGATATAGATAGATAGATAGATAGATAGATAGATAGATAGATAGATAGATAGATAGATTAGATAGATAGATAGATAGATAGATAGGATAGATAGATAGAAAGATAGAAAGATAGATAGATAGATAGATAGAGATAGATAGATAGATAGACTAGATAGAGATAGATAGGTAGATAGATAGATAGATAGATAGATAGATAGATAGATAGATAGATAGATAGATAGATAGATAGATAGATAGATAGATAGATAGATAGATAGATAGATAGATAGATAGATAGATAGATAGATATGCCTGGAGATAAAACTGTCATTAATTGTGATCTTTAGCCCTTTCCTGGGAGATCGTTTTTAACATCAGTGGTGGAATTACTTTAGAATAAATGATGTGATTTTGTCAGACATTATTCTCACAGCTTTGTTTGTCATTGTGGAAGAACATCAAAATTGCGCACAAAATAAATAAAGTGGAATATACAGTATATACTAGCTTGTAGGCTTTTTTGAACATCTGACTTTAAGAGGAGAAGACTCCATCTTTGTAACAAAGTTTTTTTAAAAAATAGAAGTCATCTTCACAATCACCTTCCTGACACATTACAAGAATGATAAAACAAAGACCATCTTCAGGGGGGCATCTGTGGATCTGTGGGAAGAATCCAGAGAAAGAAATATTTTGGGAAATATTAAAAAGTCAGAATATATTTCCCCAAAGGATCTTAAAAAGCAAGCCCAATTTTTCTTAATAGCCCCAAGCAGAAACTCATCAGAAACCAGCTTTTAGAAATGCAGATGTGATAATCCTTTTCAGAAAGGTTGGAGCCAGGAAGCTAGAAGAAACTGATGAGATTAGGAAGACAAAGACCCCTAAAATCTACATACCCCCACCCAAACTCTAAGGACAGGACACATAATAGGATTAACCCACCAATACCAAAAGGGCACACTCAGACTTAGGTCAAAGTACATGACACAGGAAATACGAAGCCTCGAACAGGAACAGGAAACAACCTCAACAGCCCAAGAAGGTATAAAATCCCAGCTACATGTGGTCAGCTTTCCCAGAGCCATGCTTCTATCTGACTCTGCTCTTCAATAAACTGCAACCTTCTTTCTAAAGCAGTCTCCATTTTGTTTATTCCCAGCTTGGACTGGACCCTGAGGAAGATTTTTCTTTCAGCAGATTGCTCCCCAGTATCTTCTGAAGCAATCGAGGCCCTCTTGAATTTCCTATTTGTTGGGGCTATTACGTCTGCAAGGGGAATGGTGATCTAAAGAAAGAGGGAAGAGTAGAGAAGGCCTAATATGCACAATATCATTGGGATTGAGCCTCATTGTTAACCACTGAACATAAACACTTGAAAACAGTGATGTGGATTATATCAAAGGCCAAGGCCATGATGCTTCCATGGTGGTCAATCAAACATCCTGGCCATCTTCTAGAAGAAGAATATGATAGTATATTTCTTCTCCTTCCCCTAGAGACTGCTTTTAATCCTAGAGCAAAGCAATTTGTGGTCTTATCCTCTATAAATTGTTCCATTCATTAACGGACTAGTTATTAATGTATCTAATTATGCATGAGATGGGGAGCTTTATGGCTCAATGGAATTCTTTGGCTGAAAGAGTCTCTCTCATGTTGTAGGAAAGAACCTTACAGAGCAGAACTATGAAAAATTATGTGAGACTCTACAGCAGTATTCTAAATAGAGAATTAGGACAACTAAGAAACACACACACACACACATTTTGGAGAACATTTAAACTGTGATCATAAAGAAATCTGCTTTAAAGTAAGACTGAACTCCACTGGCTAACTTCTAGCTATGTTTATAAGAGTATATTGTTACTTGAAGCAACCTTTTTCAGTAGTTGTATTTTGCAACACCCTAATGAAGAAATCCCACTGTATCATTGCCAGATACTTAGAAATTAATGATTTAGGAAACATGCACATACTTTAATCAACTTAACTCTTGATAAGAATAATAAAAAAGTGATCATCCATATATGCACAGAATTCGTTTCCTCCCAAATAAAACCACAGGGTGGTTTTATGATAGGATGGTAAATATGGTTTATGTATTGATGAGTTTGAATTACTAATAGAACGTATGGGGTGATTTTTTATTAAAGTAGTGAATCTGATCTCTTGGTGATCTCTCCTCTCCTCTTCTCTCCCCTTCCTCTTCCCCTCCCCTCCCCTTCCCCTCCCCTTCCCCTCCCCCTCCCCTTCCCTCCCCTTCCGTCTTCTCTTCTCTTCTCTTCTCTTCTCTTCTCTTCTCTTCTCTTCTCTTCTCTTCTGCTTTCTTTTTCCTTTTCTCTTTCATATATATATATATTATATATATATATATATATATATCTATATATATATATATATATATATATATATATATATATATATATATATATATATGTGTGTGTGTGTGTGTGTGTGTGTGTGTGTGTGTGTGTATTTGGACTGTGTTTTCTCTACGGCAAACATCAAGACCCTTCTAGAATTCTTTGGAAACGTGGTCTGTGCAATTTGAATGGAAAACTGAGAAATGGCTGAAGACATAGTCTTGTTTTGCAAAATGTAGAATCACAGGTTTGTTGAACCCTATAGCATGTTAGCAACCTTTTCGTTCTGCTCCAGGGTCAGATTCATTTTCAGTTTGACATGGATCATACCAACGAAAATGAATGTGTCTTGATCTCAAGTTTTCTTTGCAGTTTGTCAAAAACCGCCCAGTTGTTCATTTCTATCTCTTTTTTCATTCAAGGAGCTTCCTAAGAGACCATCATGTTTTGACAAATGTTTTCATGGAAAGCCACTTCAGAAAAAGGAATATGGGATGCTTTCAAATTTTGAACTACACTTTAGCATGTAGTTCAGTGTCTAGGTATTTGAATGTGGCCCATGTATCTATCAGGACTGTGTGAAGCTTCCAGAAGATTTGATCAAAGCAGCTCTTCAAAGGAGTGCCCTCAATCGAAGTCATGCTTCTGTTAGAAGTGCTTGATCAGAACATTCAACTTCTATGATCTGGAGGAGCTGCAACATTTGCAGAGTTCCTTTTCAGTTAAAAAAAACAGCAACTGAACACAGGCACCAAGGATTTTTTTCCATTGACGCAAATCAGCTGGCCAGATGGAGCCAATCTACTTCAATTCTTTGATTTAAAGGATCAAAGCAGAGAAATTTGATATGCCAAGCTGAAACATCACCTTAATTTGTATGGTTGTTCACAGCTCTGGCTGGCCTTTCCTTCAAAACATGATCTTCTTCTATTTAAAGACTTGATCCTAAGCATTCTTGCAATGGAGACAGTACCCTTGTATTTCCCTGGATTTCCCAATGCATAAAATAGACCTGAACGTGGATCTTAAAAAGGTATACTGTACATCAGTAGATATCTTTCTCCATCCCTTTAATTTTATTCTGAGCATCCTGGGATATCCATCGGTTGTGTGACCAGCTTTTGAAACATGGATATCTCCATCACAAAAGGATATTAGATATTCTACTGAATATGTTTCAGATCTCTGTCCCAAATCACTAGAATTAAAATTTCAGAGCAGGGTATATGTAGTGTATAGAACTAAAGACATGCAAATGCCTATTCACAGAGATTTAAAAAAATACAATTTGACTATTTGGGATTAGTGAAGGTCATTGTCAACTGTTAAGTATTTTATTTAACATTTTATATAACAAAGAGAGGTCAAATACAGACAAATGCAAGGTTTTATATATATATAAAACAAAAAAAAATCTTGTTCCACAGGTCACAATCCTCTTTAGGAGACTTTTTGGGAAGCATGATTGAAAAAAGTTCTTAAATCAAATGTTTGGTAAAAAGACTACTCTGTGTCATTTTGCTACCTGGGTCATCCATCTAAGATATTCTGTCTAGCTCAAGAGATGGCCTTGTTGACTTTAGTTCTGTAAACCAAACAAAATAAAAAGAATGAACAGGCACAATCACAGCAGCTAATTTATTCAAAAGCCTACAACTGAATGCCATTAACGGGAGAAATGACCAAAACTATTATGTATTCATTTATTTATTTACTTAAAACATTTATACAGCTGCCCATCTTCTATCAAATTCTATCAAACCAACTATACTAGCAATAGCAATACTGCTGATGCCGTGCTCTGTTGTGTCTATTTTTTAACATCTCTTTATATTTTGCACTACTTAGAAGATTCCTCATATACTGGAGAGAAACTAATCTGAGGGTGAAATCACTTTTTAAATACTTTGACTATTTTTAAAATGTAATTATTTATAGGCTGATGTTTTATTTGCCGTCCACCGGCTGGCAATGTGAAATGTCTGACAATCTGATTCAGCAATGTTTTCTTCTGCCTAGGCTATTGACATTTTTGGGTGGACTCACAGTAAATCATAATTCCCCAGGCTGCTCATTAACTTTTAGGAATAGATATACTAACTTCTAAGTTCAATCTCCTTTGGCTGGCAATGAATTAGGTACATAGAGACTGTACAGGACGTAAAGAAAATGTTTCTGTTGGGCAATAAATAATATTGCCTGAAAACTTAATTTTGCTTTAGCAAACATAATCACCAGTGTGACTGTTTCCTTCTGGATTCACACGGATGCTTCACGGACTGCAGAGATCAGAATACTTGTCACTTCAGATGAATTGTATTTTCATTTCAAGCAATGTCATTATCAAGCTGGTGGGTACCATCCATCACCTTAAGATCATGGATCACTGAGTTAGGATCTGACTCGATTGAAATGCAGGGAAGAAAAGCCAGCTCTGAACTTCTCTGAAGGGGTGACATTTTACCTGGAGAAAGATAATACCAAAAGGAAGCTATCAACAGCAATAAATGGAGAAGGAATACACTTGTGAAACAAAGCTGAACTGCAAAATAAAATAAGCCTTCAGGAACTCTCTTGATTAATTCATTGTAGGTTGTTTTGCTGCATTCGTGGTGGGGAAAATGTCCAGGACAAAATTATTATCTCTCAGAGATGTGGTAATGTTGGATTGTTTAGTCCTTCAGCTCTGAGGCAACCTCTCTACTCTGTTTATATGATACCAGAAATGACTTGGACCCCCAAATGGTTGGATTGTACAAGCTCAAGATCTTGACAAACTTGAACAATGGGCCCTATCCAACAAAATGAGATTTAATGTGGAGAAAAGCAAAGTTTTACATTTAGGCAGGAAAAATCAAAGCTTTAAGTTCAGATTAGGCAAGACCTGGCTCAAAAAGAAGCAACTGTGAGAGGGACCTTGGAGTCCTAGTGGACGATCACTTCAACATGAGCCAGCAGTGTGCAGCAGCAGCCAAAAAAGTTAATACAATCCTGGGTTGTATAAACAGAGGCAAAGAATCAAGATCACACGAAGTATTAGTACCGCTTTATAAAACCCTAGTAAGATCAGACCTGGAATACTGCAGCCAATTTTGGTCATCATATCACAAAAAAGATGTTGAGAGTTTGGGAAAAAAATCAGAGAAGAGCAACTAAGATGATCAAAGGTCTGGAGACTAAAACATACAAAGAACGGCTGCAGGACTTGGGTTTGGCTAGTATAAAGAAAAGAAGAAACAGGGGCGACATGATAGCAGTATTCCAGTATTTGAGGGGCTACCACAAAGAAGAGGGCGTCAAACTATTCTCCAAAGCACCAGAAACAATGGTTGGAAACTGACCAAAGAGAGAAGCAACCTGGAATTAAGGAGAAACTTCCTAATAGTGAGGATGGTTGGCCAGTGGAACAGCTTGCCTTCAGAAGTCGTGAGCGCTCAATCACTGGAGATTTTTAAGAAGAGACTAGACAGTCACTTGTCTGAAATGGTATAGGTTCTCCTGTGTGAGCAGGGGGCTGGACTAGAAGACCTCCAAGGTACCTTCCAGCTCTGTTCTATTCTATTCTGTTCTGTTCTGTTCTGTTCTAAGAACATGTAGCATCCATTGTCCTAATTCTGTTTCTCAAGGTGCTTCATATTTCTTTCTTCTTGTGATGTGGTGGCTGCTAAAGAAGGTTCAATGGATGAGTTCCATGAAATCCAGCCTTTGGATGTGCTTAAAATTGGGAAAATTAGAAAATCTGAAGATGCCCCAAAGTGGAGTTTGAATGGAAGCAAGGATGCACTATTCTTATCTGTCTTATAGCCCAAGTAAGCAAGAGCTTTGCTGATTAAACATAGTTTGCGTTATACATCCACACATCCGCACAAATGAAATTTAGGTTTTATTTAGAAGTAGATTTCTACGAAAACCATTACAGTCTAATAGAATAGAATAGAATAGAATAGAATAGAATAGAATAGAATAGAATAGAATAGAATAGAATAGAATAGAATAGAATAGAATAGAATCTGGAAGGGACCTTGGAGGTCTTCTAGTCCAGCCCTCTGCTCAAGCAGGAGAACCTATACCATTTCAGATAAGTGACTGTCCAGTCTCTTCTTAAAAACCTCCAGTGATGGAGCGCCCACAATTTCTGAAGGCAACTTCTGTTCCACTGTGTCTGTGACCCTTCTCCTCTCTATTTGGAGTTTATGGATGTTACTGCAGTCTTATGAATGGCTTCTCCTGTGAAATACAATATAAGGAGAGTAATATGATTTATTTCCTCTTTTCCTACAGCTACACCTTTTTTCTGAATGAAAATACATAATCGTCTTAACATACTGTTGATGGGTTGCAGTTTGTTAAAAGAAAATGCCCCTTTTGGTTTCATTAGGTTCATGAATACCAGTGGCCTGCTGGTTTCCTTTGACAACTGGGATCCTCCTGCTCTCCTGCAGTCTTCATGGCTTTCTAAGTCTCTCCTGTGGTATCCTACAGCTTATCTCACAACATATCTTTCATTTTGCTTGCTATAAGACTGCTACCTTGTCTGCTTCTGCTCAGCACTCAGCGTTCAGTTGATTATTATCTTTGCATCAATGACCTCATTTCATTTTCTTCTGATTACTTTGAGGCACATCTAAGCAGTTGTTGGCTGCCCATGTGTACTTTACAGGATCTATGGGAGAACTGTAACCACTCAGTTGTTGTCTAACAGAATAACAGAGTTGGAAGGGACCTTGGAGATCTTTTAGTCCAACCCCCTGCTCAGGCAGGAGACCCTATATCATTTCAGACAAATGGCTATCCAGTCTCTTCTTAAAAACCTCCAGTGTTGGAGTACCCACAACTTTTGGAGGCAAGTGCTGAGCTGACTTGAGTATGCCCTTGAAGACTCTGATTCTCATAAGTTCACTAGGTCTATTTTAGTCTTCTGAATTGCCATACAAGACTAGAGGTTACAGAAGAAAGTAAACAAGTGATGCAAGATATTAATTTGTTCCTATTTTGGCCTCTTCCCCAGATATTCTAAGCTGTCTTTGCTCCCGATTCTATGTTACCATTACTTTGAGGATATGCTTGTGATAAGGCAATGTGATAAAAAAAATCCTACATCTTCCTAAACCTCTGTAAATCACTTCCTGTGAAAGGGAGGAGGATCTTGTATTCCATATCACATAAAGTCCACCTTCATCTTATACATAAATATTTTAGTTGAGATACTTGATAACCAGTTTATTTCCTTAGAAGTGAAAAAAATAATCCATAGCGATCCCATTTTCCTTATCACCAAAGTAGAAAGACAGTCTTTTTGGAAGTTTGTGCTGCACATATGCTTCTTTGGTTCGTCAACCTTTCCAGGACCTACATATCCACATTTCTGCCTAACAGCTATTCATTGTTTGTTCATACCTAATGAGCAGGCCACCTTCCTGCCTTTCTATAGCCAAACTTCAATCCCCAGGTACGATCAATGTATATGCATAATTTTTATTCTGAAATCTTCCAGTATCGCCACACATTCATCTGCGAAATATAGTGCCAGCCAATATTCTGGCTTGGCTTGCCTTAAAATATTTGCTATGCCATGTTCTTTCCTAGCTCTGGCTGGTTAGTATGCCTAGCTCAATGTTTACTTTGATGATTGGAGCAAGCACTTTCTCTGGTTATATTCACAAAAATTGTATGATTCATTTGTGTATTCCATGTACATTTATGTGCAAAACAAAAACTTCTCTGCATTCTGAACAGGAGAGCAAGTAGCTCCTTATTCAACACGAGTGCAAGCATTTTGTCTTTCACACAATGCTGTAGAAAGAGTGGCAGAACATGGGGCAGAATTAAAAGAGGTATCAGCATAGAATCCCTATGTATTCACAAGTGGACTGAATTCAACTATCTTGAATTCTGTTGACCTTATCTCACTCCAAGCAGGTGCTAACTATTAGTTGAGAAGGTTTCCTGTGCATAGGTGTTTTTTTTTAGCAATAAATCAGTTTAATTGGACCTTCACATGTGGCACCTGATCTTTTGCATCTGACAAAAGCCTTGTTGTCCAAGTGCAACTGCTTGCAATCCCTAGCATTTACTCAAAAGTATAAGGTGTTATTTTTCAGGAGAGTAGTAAAGCTTTTGCCACAGATATCACTGAAATCAAATGGGATTTGTGCAATGTGTACATGTGGACTGTCCAGGCTTCAAAAATAATCTGAAGGTTTGCTTTGAACTTCACACGGCTGCAGTCATGGAGATTTACTTATAAATCTCTATTCTGCAGCTCTATTTTTCACTCTTCTACACAAACCTTGAAAAACTGGTTGTTTTAAGGTTGCATTATGAGTCAACTCCTGAAAAAGTGACATCTTTAAAAAGTTTTTTTTAAAAAAAATATTTTTAATATTCTATCCATGAGGAACAGAGAGCAAAATCTATTGCTACGCTAATAATTTGGCCACTGATAAGAATAATTTACTGGTTTTCCTTCAGTTGACAGACACTTAAACTGCATTCCAGCTTTCCAGCAGGGCTGAATTTACAGACAGCTAAACCTGGATATTAAAAAATCATGAGATGTTCCAGTTCCTCATATCTCCGCAGGCCATCATCTGCTGTTGAACAGGTGCAAGCTACTGTACTATACATAGCTAAAAATAGCTTAGAGTATCTTCAGAAATGATATATTCTGCAAGTATTTTCAGGCTGGATTACAGCTCAGCCCCATTTTATTCAGGATAAGAGAAAAAACACATGTTTGCTTTCATATGATCCTTTATATGATCCATATATTTCAGCTGTAGGACTTCTTCAGGAGCTCAGGCAGGGGAGCCGAACCAAAATAACAGCAACAAGATAAAAATACATCTTTATATTAGATGAAACTTGAATTGAGAAACAAAGCTGGAAGAAACAGACTATTTCTAAGAAGCAGCAGAATTAATTTACTTACACAAATAGATAGACAGACAAATTTTTATTTTGGGCAGGGAGCAATAAAAGTACAATCTGTAAAATGAACAATACAAAATTATTCCTCGACAACAAGAACTGTTAGCAACCATTTGTGGGCAAAGCTTATACATGAGATAGCAAATTTATGTTATCTTTAGAAAAACAAATTATCTTGATTATTGTTCCAGTATCTGAGGGGCTGCCACAAGGCAGAGGGGTCCAGGTTGTACACCAGAGCACCAGAGGGAAGGATGAGAAACAATGGTTGGAAACTGATCAAAGAGAGAAGCAACCTGGAATTAAGGAGAAACTTCCTGACAATGAGGACAATCAATCAGTGGAACAGCTTACCCCCAGAAATCGTGGGCGCTCCATCACTGGAGATTTTCAAGAAGAGACTAGACATTCACCTGTCAGAGACAGTATAGGTTTTCCTGCTTGAACAGGAGGCTGGATTAGAAGACCTCCAAGGTCCCTTCCAGCTCTGTTCTATTCTATTCTATTCTATTCTATTCTATTCTATTCTATTCTATTCTACTCTACTCTACTCTACTCTACTCTACTCTACTCTACTCTACTCTACTCTACTCTACTCTACTCTACTCTACTCTACTCTACTCTACTCTACTCTATTCTGTTCAACACAAGTACCTGAGTGCCTGGAAATTTAAATTAAAAAGGGGTAATTGATGGTGAATGAGGAATTCTGGGAGTTGAAGTCCACAAGTCATAAAATGGCCAAGTTTGAAGACCCCTACTCTTTAGCTTTTCACTAAAATTAAAAAAAAAAAACATTCACCTTTTGATAACAAACTGGATGATACCAAACCTTAGTACATTGCCATCACTTTACAGACAATACGGTACAACCAGATATTCTTTTTGGACTTCTTCATTTGTGATGACCAAATTGCCCAAACTCAGCTGAAAAAGAGAGATCCTTGAAGATGTACGTTTGCAGAAAAATAAAGATGTGATTTTCCTCAGGGTGCTTTTACCAGATTCCAAATTGAGCTTCTCTTTTAAATTTTAAACACGCCTAATTGTCAACGGTGCAATTGTCCCACCAGGATTCAATTTATTTGCAGAAGAAAGCTGTCATTATGAAGATGTTCACAGTGGGAACTTGTTTCTAGTTCATTGGAAAATAGTTTCATGTTCTTTCCCCAGTAAATGTTACCCAGCAGAAGAAAAGTGCTGGTTAAACAAAATGTGCTTCACACAGATATTCTAAAGTAAAAAAGAAAATATTAGCTCTAGAAATATTGGATGTACTAGTTCACCAAGGTCTGAAAGACTGTTTGTGTGTTCTCTTGAAAATGGCTGTGATATCCAAAGGCAAGCCTCACTACTAGTTATTTTATAACAATTGTTGCTTCCTCTCAATTACACAAACAGAGGGACACATTTCCTGATTTGTGAGACTGGTGAATATCTCCACTCTCTCCGACTTTGTCACATTGGCATAGATGAAAAGGAAGGAAACTGCCCTGTGTTGTTGCATTTCCCTATGTTTATTCTACTTGTAAGAAGTTTTGGGTGAGATTGATGGAGCATACTCTTGCAGTTGTTAATGACTGAGCCTTATCCGTGATGACATCTTTACTTAGGAACAACCATATTCTAAAGTTCACAAAGTCTCTATTATTACCATTTTAGGCCTCTGTTGAAGAAACAATCCTCTTTTTGTTTTGTTTTTTCCTCTATTCAATTAATGTTTTTTTTACAATTTGCTACCCAAGAACTCTTTCATATTCAGAGGAATAATAAGAAACTTGGTGTCCTCCAGGTTTTTGTACCATGGTTATACAATCCTTGATTACTTAGCATAAGGGTATAGCAGAAAGAACCTTAAATCCAAGCTGTATGTCTTTCCTATGCTGTATCTTCTTGGAGGCATATGAACTAGGATTATGGTCATCTGAATAATAATAATAATAATAATAATAATAATAATAATAATAATAATAATAATAATAATAATAATAATAATAATAATAATAATAATAATAATAATAATAATAATAATAATAATAATAATAATAGTAGTAGTAGTAGTAGTAGTAGTAGTAGTAGTAGTTGGAAGGTACCTTGGAGGTCATGTAGTCCAACCCCCTGCTCAGGCAGGAAACCCTATACCATTTCACACAAATGGCTGTCCAGTCTCTTCTTAAAAACTTCCAGTGTTGGAGCATTCACTGCTTCTGGAGGCAGGTTGCTCCACTGATTAATTGTTCTCACTGTCAGGAAATTTCTCCTTAGTTCTAGGTTGATTCTCTCCTTGGTTAATTTCCATCCATTGCTTCTTGTCCTGCCCTCAGGTGCTTTGGAGAATAGCTTGACTCCCTCTTCTTTGGGGCAGCCCCTCAGATACTGGAAGACTACTATCATGTCACTCCTCGTCCTTCTCTTCATTAAAATAGACATACTCAATTCCAGCAACCGTTCTTTGTATGGTTTAGCCTCCAGTCCCCTGATCATCTTTGTTGCTCTTCTCTGCACTCTTTCTAGAGTCTCAACATCTTTTTTATGGCCCAAATTTCTTAGGGAGATCTTGCAAATCAAGCTATCTCTCTTCCAATGGATCCTGCCCAACTCTACTGGTTTATTCTCCTTGAGAACCAGAGAACCAGAGAAGGTTTCAGACCATCCATTTCCTAGATGAATAAAGGAAGAGGGGGTAATTATTCCCCCATTTGTCCTGAAAAACCAGAAATGTAGGGATATCTGAGCTGAGTTACTGAACAATGACAGCAGACAATTTAAAGCTAGTAATCATGTCCATCTGGTTATTTAATAAAAGGAATGGCCTTTCAGAATAAAATCATATATGCTGACTCCACTTATCATGGCACATTTGAAAAAATGTCAGTCTCTCTATGGGATCTAATTAACATTTGGCCTCCAGGTTCCCCCACAGATCAACAGACCAATTAAAGTAACTTTTTCTTCCTCCATTTCTTCTGTTTCTGATGAAACGGATTCTCTTCCTTAGGCCTGGAATGTATCTCTCAGCAACATAAGGAAATTAATAAAATCTGTCTCCTTCTTTGAAGGGTAGATGACCTGCTTGATCAATGGCCATTATACCTATTAACATTAATAGGACTAATGAGACCACAGTAGAAACACAGAAGTTTCTCTTACTATGTATAACAGATTTTTTTTATATATAATAGGGATATTTCTTTTTTCTCCTTTAATGAAGTTTCAAAACAGCAAAGTTATCAAATTTGCCAGTGTTACTAGTTCACCATTTATATTTTATATTAATAATGCATTTTTTTCAAACACAGAGAAAGTTTTGGAAAATGGGGCACATTTGTTCTAATGATCACATTCAGTATACAATTGTGTCTGTTTTGTAGGTATATCACGTGGGATTTTCCTAAAGAGAATGCATTTTCATACACATTGGTGTTTACATATAGACTTCATATGCTTCCTTTACAAATTGTGTTTCAGATTTTGCACACTTTTAAATTTGGAAGGTTTCATATCAGATATTTTGGTTCACATATAGTTTCATAAGTATTAAAATAAAAAGTGTCACATGATAATATTGCACTGCGTGGATTCTGTAGCTTCGCCTGATATGGTGTACACTTAATTATAAATTACAAACAACAACATTGCTGTCTGATGATCATAATAGTTGATGGACATAATTCAGTAAAGAATCTGCTTCAACCTAGACTCAAGGAGATGTTAAATCTGATTCACTCCATTCTGATCCTTTCCTTCATTCAGTTCTTGCATTTTATGATGCAAGGACAGCTGAAATAAGGAGCAAGGAAGTGAACACAGCCTGTTGAAGCACCAAGTGAAACATAAAGCATCCTGATGGTGCTAATTCAGTCAATCACCTGGGGAAAAGTAACAGTCAAGAGCCATGGAATCTTATTCAAAGTGGCCCAGTTTTTGAGTTGTTTGGATACCTGGAAAAATGGATGGATGGACGGATGGACGGATAGATGGTTAGATGGTTAGATGGATAGCTGGATAGCTGGATAGCTGGATAGCTGGATAGCTGGATAGCTGGATAGCTGGATAGCTGGATAGCTGGATAGCTGGATAGCTGGATAGATAGATAGATAGATAGATAGATAGATAGATAGATAGATAGATAGATAGATAGATAGATAGATAGATAGATAGATAGATAGATAGATAGATAGATAGATAGATAGATAGATAGATAGATAGATAGATATAGATAGATAGATAGATAGATAGATAGATAGATAGATAGATAGATAGATAGATAGATAGATAGATAGATAGATAGATAGATAGATAGATAGATAGATAGATAGATAGATACAGTGCTTTTTTTGTAAAAAAAAAAAAAAAGGTGTCGGAACTCACACATCTCATACAACCCACTTTGCCTACCCTACAAGGTTCCATCCAAAAAAGGTGCTGGAACTCCGTTCTGAGTGTTCTATGAGAAAAAAAGCCCTGGATAGATAGACAGACAGACAGACAGACAGACAGACAGACAGACAGACAGACAGACAGACAGACAGACAGACAGACAGACAGACAGACAGACAGACAGACAGACAGACAGACAGACAGACAGACATACAGACAGACAGACAGACAGACAGACAGACAGACAGACAGGACAGACAGACAGACAGACAGACAGACAGACAGACAGACAGACAGACAGACAGACAGACAGACAGACAGACAGACAGACAGACAGACAGACAGAGCAATTATCAATGTCAATGAACAGCCAACACTCTTAAAATCTAAGAAGTCAGACCAAAGTATTTATTTGAAACTTTCATTTCAGCCATGGTACATTTGTCCTCCTAGGTGTCCACAGGGTACAGAAAGAAAATTTACTGAGTGATGACATCATTGTGCCAATGACACAATTTATATAATTTGCAGGATAATGTCATCGCAGCTTTAACATCACTGTATCTCTTAAATGATGTTTAGGCTTATCCTCTCCTGACAGTATTTTGAGAATGTAGTAACAACTCTTGTCTGCAGCTGGCCCTCTGCGAGACTAAAGATTCTTGCATTTACAGTTCTGCTGGTGAATAGCATTTTAAAAATTGCTTTCTTTAGTTCTGCTTTCCTGGATAAAATGCATGAAATGTTCAATTACGGAGACACCTTGGTGAATAATTTCCATACTTATTTTTGCTAAAGTTTTCCCAGTTGGTTATCAGAAGGGAGTGCTGTGCTCATGATTAAAGTATTTATTTATTTATTTATTAAATTTGTATGCAGCCCATCTCACTACTGAGTGATTCGGGGTGGCTTACGGTTTCATAAAAGCAGTATAAATAATTAAAGAAACCTTAACACATCAAGTCTTAAAATTGTAACAGCGTTAACAATAAATTAGAAAAGGATCAGATAGATAAACCACCATTAATATACCTTCCTTCCTTCCTTCCTTCCTTCCTTCCTTCCTTCCTTCCTTCCTTCCTTCCTTCCTTCCTTCCTTCCTTCCTTCCTTCCTCAACAGTGGATTGATTCCAAATTCCAGATTATAAAACTCATAATCTTGCCCAGCCCTACTGATAAGGTGGTTAGGTGTACAAGGTGTACAAGGTGTACAACAACAAACACCTAATCTTTATCTTTTCCCCATAAATTTATATAGATTTATATAGATTTCCCTAACCAACACAATGAAATTCAGTGTGGAGAAAAGTAAGGTGTTACACTTAGGGAAGAAAAAACAAAAGTACAGATACAGATTAGGTGAAACCTGTCTGAATAACAGGAACTGTGAGAGGGATCTTAGAGTTCTAGTGGACAATCAATTAAATATGAGCCAGCAGTATGCCGCAGCAGCCAAAAAAACCACAAATGCAATCCTAGGTTGCAGTAACAGAGGGATAAAATCGAGATCAAGTGAGGTACTAGTACCACACTATAAAGCCTTAATAAGGCCACACTTTAACTGATCCTTTTGGTTACCACATTACAAGAAAGATGTAGAAACTTTAGAAAAAGTGCAGAGGAGAGCAACAAAGATGATTAAAGGTCTGGAGGCTAAAACATTATGCAGGAACTAGGTATGGCTAATCTAGGAATGTAGTAATCTAGTGAAGAGAAGGACCAGGGGTGACATGGTAGCAGTATTCCAATATTTGAGGGGCGATCAACCTATTTTCCAAAGCAACTGAAGGCCAGACAGGAAACAATGAATGGAAACTGTTCAAGGAGAGATTCAACCTAGAAGAAATAAGGACAAATTTCTGACAGTTAGAACTTGGAACCAATGGAACAGCTTGCCTCCAGAAGTTGTGGGTGCCCCATCACTGGAGGCTTTCAAGAAGAGACTGGAAAGCCACTTCTCAGAAATGGTATAGGGTCTCCTGCTTCAGGGGGTTGGAGTAGATGACCTCCAAGGTCCCTTCCAACTCTGTTATTCCATTATTTCCTAAACTGAATTTTATTAGCCTTCCCATACAGTGGGAATATGACCTTAATGGATCAAGGAAAGGTTAAGAATTCAAGTTCCCTAAAAACAAACAAACAAAGAAATCTAGTCCTTGAAAAAAAATGTGGAAAGTTGGAAACTTTTGATACAATGCAAGAAACTCATGAAATACAAGGTTTCTCATTAAAATTGAAAGGTAATGAAGTTTAGTGGATATTTTATTTTAGGAAAGATTCATAGCAGAGACGTTTGCAGGATCATTATAAATTAATGCAGCGCAATCTTCATGTTGAATTCAAAACACACCATGTAATAAACTCTTAAAAAATAATTTAGAGATTTCCATCATTTTATGTACATTATTCACCCCAAATTATTCTCCTATCAAAAAGCAGGCAGAAGGTGAATTATAAACAGCCTTAAACAGATTCGTTCAATTCGTGGCATTATCAAGATTCAGACAGAAAGTAGCCTAGTTCACAACTCACAGAGAGGCGAGCAAAAAAAGTTAGATGTTTTAGGAAAATGAAAGCCCTCTGCAACCAATTTTGAAAGTGTGATCTCATTCTCACACACTGTTTTGTTTGGAAGCCTTATCTTCCATCCCAGGTGAGGGCGACAGTAATGAAACCTGATTAATTGTAACTCTCTTCACATATCTGTAAAAGGAGAGGTCAGAGGACAACATTAAAAATAACGTTAAGTAGAAATTATACAGTACAACTCAGCAAAGTATTATAAAGAAACAATTTTGTATGGACCTCAAAGGTGACCAAAATCATCCACTGGAGACATTCAGCCAGATGGCTTGCCAAAGGAAAGTTTGAAAGATGCCCCAGTCTTGTTGAGTGTTTGCACACTCAAGGGATATTAGGAGTAGAGATAACAAGGAAGATATTTCCTTTTATTGTTTTCATTGTCTCTCTTTATCTTCTCTCTGATCAGAAGACTGATTTTTCTCGCTCATCCTAATTCCTACAGAAAGCATAAAACGCTTTCTTCTCCCCCCCCCCCCGAGGAGGCAAAAGTTCAGAGATGCAAGCTTCTTACCACAGCATGTTGCTTTCTCAATAAATCTCTCTTCTTCTCTTAATACATAAATACTCTTAATGGTTCTGGACCACAGTTATGTTCTGCTAAGTGCAAACACTATCAATGAACCACAGGAGTCCAATCAGAATAATTTTGGCTTTGCTTCCCCTAGAGTTACTTGCTAGAGTCTAGCAAATTTATGAACAGGGAAGCATAACTGTCAACTAGCTCAGGAAGTACCAATTGCCAAACTATAAAAGACACCAAACCCTCATCTGTGCAGTTAACAAGTAGGCTGGCTTGGTCGCTCAACAGCGAAACACTGGTGAAGCGGGCACAGCAGCGCCTGCATTTTCTCCGTCGCATGAGAAAAGCACATCTTCCTTCCCCTGTCCTGACCACTTTCTACAGGGGGACGATTGAGAGCACCCTGTCATACAGCATCACAGTCTGGTTTGGAAGCATCACTGCTTCAGATAGGAAGGTGATGCAGAGAGTGGTGAGGATGGCTGAAAAGATCATTGGCAGTTCCCTCCCTTCCATCCAGGACATGGCATATAAGCGTTGCTTGAGCAGGGTCCGCGGGATTGTCTGGGATGCTACACATCCTCTTCACAACCTGTTTTCCTTGTTACCTTCTGGGAGGAGGGGACTCTGTGGTATCCGAAGAAGAACATCCAGATTCAATCACAGCTTTGTCCCATACAGTATTAACCTTGTGAACTCTCAAGCTTCCTCCTTCCATTATGTATTCAAGATGGACAGTGAATAATATTTATATATTACTTATATGTAAGGGTGTAGGTCTATACATATGTTGTATATAGTATGTTTTATTTTTTTTATTTTTTTTTTATTTTTTAATATTAACAAAATAATTTTTATTGAATACAAAAAAAAAAGATTAAAAAACATTGAACATAGTGTATCATCTTTGACATACATCTTTGTCTAAACATTCCTTATTATACACATACTTTATACATTTCAGATATTCTTCCTCTATTTACATCCCTTCTAATGACCTTCCTTCTTTTTTTTCCTTCCATTTGTAAAATTTATTCCAGCTTAAATAGTATTCTGTTTCCTCCTGATTTTTTAATTCTTTCGTCAACTTATCCAATTCTGCGCAATACAAAATTTTCCTTATTAACGCATCTCCACTAGGCACTTCATTTGTTTTCCAATTTGGGGCAAACAAAATTCTTGCCGCCGTTATTACATGAATAATTAAGTATATATCATCTTTGTTTATATTTTTTTCTAATATGCCAAGTAGTAGCATCTCTGGTTTATATTGAGTTTTTTGACCCGTCATTTCTGTTATCCAATTCCAAACCCTCTGCCAATAAACCTGTACCTCTTTGCAAGCCCACCAAACATGGAAAAAAGTACCCTTTTCCCTTTTACACTTCCAACAAAGTGGTGAGTAGCCACTATACATTTTTGCGAGCCTGGCCGGTGGCAGGTGCCATCTAAAAAGCATCTTATAAAGATTTTCCTTGTAATTTGATGCCAATGTAATTTTGCAATTACGTTCCCAGATTTGCTGCCATTGGTCCATGTTTATAGCGTGCCCCAAATCTATTGCCCAGGTAACCATTGTTATTATCTCAGATTCCAAAACGTCATTGAGGAGAGAGGGGAAGACCTTCAGGATAAGATGGCAGACCTACTGTTGGGAGCTCTTGGGACAAATAAAGAGAAGATGATTGCTGCAATGGACGAGACATATAGGGTGCAGACAAATTATGGGAGAAGATATAATTTGCCTAGAGAAGTTCACGTGAAATTTATAAAAAAGACAATTAGAGATGAAATATTATACAAGACACGTGATGAACAGCTGGAGTACAGAGGGAAACAAATTATAGTACTAAAACAAATACCTAAAAGAATGAGAGACCTACGGAAGAACTATCAATTTTTGACGTCCAGATTGCACCAAAGTAATGTGAACTTCAGATGGTTAACACCAGAGGGGATTATCGTGACTTGGCAGGAGAAGAGATTCAGGTTGGATACGTTGGAGAAAGCTGAAGACTTTTATAGACAATACTGTATCTCAGAGGAAGAGCTGGGAGATCATGGAGAAGGAAATGCGATGGTTGAAAAAGGAGAAGGTGAACGAATGATGGATAAAAGAGCGACAGAGCAGGGTATAGAGGAAGTAAAAGGGGGAGGAGGACAAGATGGAGTAGGACAACAGGGGAGAAGCCTTGAGGAGTCGAAGGAAATAAGGATTACTCGAAGCACTAAGGCACGACAGAAACAAGTTAATGGGAGAGGAGTATAGGATATGGTCAACGAATATTAGGGGTTTGAATTCACCAGTAAAACGGTGGAAAGTTTTTAGTAAACTTATTAAATTAAATGCGGATGTCATTATATTACAAGAGGTTCATATAAAAAATGATCAAAAGTATCTACTAGAGCAACCTAAATTAGGAAGACTATACATCTCACTATATAGTATGTTTTAAATGTGTTATGTACGTGTACACTTTGAGAGGAAGCAACTATATTTCATTTGTTAATGTGTGCCATTGTGCCCACAGGAAAAAAAAATGACAATAAAGGTCATTATCTATAAAAAGACAGTCTTCTCATCATATCCTCAAGCTGAGGAGTCTAGGCAAAAATAGCAGTATATTATTGTGGTTATTCAGGTCACCCACCTGGATTTGGCATTTTTGTCCATCTATGGCAAGGCTGTCAAACTCGCAACATCACGTGACGTGTCGCAACATATTGCAACTTTTTTCCATTGCCGGCAATGGGGTGGGCGCGGTTTCGGCATGACGCATCCTGCCCGTGGGCCGGCAGTTTGACACCCATGATCTATGGAGTCCTTCCCAAGGGCTTTTGATAAGCAGATATTGCTGTTTGATGGTGTTAAAGGTATTGCCACAGGGTATAAACTGTTCCAGGTAAACCTTCCTTTTGCAATTGACTGCTGGTGATTTTGTCAATGCCAATGATGCTCAAATGATGCTCCAGTTTTTTTTGGGGGGGGTTAGTACCATTGGTACTTATCTTTGCTCAAATTGTCCACATTTTGCAAAGAAGAAGAACGATCTCTTTCTTCTGCAGGAAGAATATTTATTTATTTCAACTTTTGCTTGAACAAGGATTAACAATGATACAATCCCCAGTTCTATCTTAATATACAGTCAGGATTTCAGTGAACTTATCTCCATTGATTCACTCCCGTTGCTTTCCAACAAATAGCTGCTTCCAGCACAATTCAACATTGTTTCATATAATATACTGAGTTTTTTTTTTTTTTTTCCATTTCCAAACCAAAGGAATACAATCAATTGGAAATCTTTCTCCTTAACCTTTCAGGATTCCTTTCCTCCTCTGTTCATATGGCAATTGCTGATGTTCAATTAGTTACACTGAAACACATACATTATGAATAATTTAATTAAAGGCTGTTTTCCAACAATGAAATGATTTTTTTTTTAACCCCGCGATACAGCACATCAATGGCACATTCAGTAAAGACCCAATCATAAATGCCTTTTGGTTTATTGATATCCTTCCTGTCAACAAGCCAGAGATAATATGGGAAAGGAAACGTTGCAATTATATCCTGACATTGTTTAATTCTTACATAGTCCTGCAAATCAATTGTATTCTTGATTCTTTCTGAGCTTGGCTGTTTTCTTGAAGATGTTTCCTTATCAAGCTAGGTTACAACAGTACAAAGAAGAGGGGTTTAATGGCCATTTATATATAGAAACACACCCTGCCAGGCTTTGATATCTCCTTAATTGTATTGCTTAGATTATTGCTTCCTCTCTGACTGATTACTTGCTGCTATTTTCTGCTTATTCTGAGTGTTGGCTGAATATATACTATGCTATTTGTTTCGTTCCCGGGTTTGGGATTGTACTCTTCCAATGGCACATAAATGAAATTTGTCTCTATGTGTCTATTGATGGCTGATTCGTCTGAATGTCAAACTTCCAGGAATCTCATACCATTTTTGGATGTGGCTTGATCGAGAATATCAAGATGTGGTTTGATCGCCAGTGGAAACTGTGATTCTGTCTGTGTGTTCTATTGGAATTAGAGCATCAGTTGTGCTGGTACATCTTAACAGACCTAATCAAATCCAGTTATTTAATTGTAGCAGCTGTTCGGTTGCAGGGAGTCACAACATCAAATGGTCCTCACCAGTTTAGTTCAGTTGTGCTGGTACAAACTTAACAGACCTAATCGAATCCAGTTATTTAATTGTAGCAGCTGTTCGGTTGCAGGGAGTCACAACATCAAGTGGTCCTCACCAGTTTAGTTCAGTTGTGCTGGTACAAACTTAACAGACCTAATCGAATCCAGTTATTTAATTGTAGCAGCTGTTCGGTTGCAGGGAGTCACAACATCAAGTGGTCCTCACCATTTTAGTTCAGTTGTGCTGGTACAAACTTAACAGACCTAATCAAATCCAGTTATTTAATTGTAGCAGCTGTTCGGTTGCAAGGAGTCACAACATCAAGTGGTCCTCACCAGTTTAGTTCAGTTGTGCTGGTACAACTTAACAGACCTAATCAAATCCAGTTATTTAATTGTAGCAGCTGTTCGGTTGCAGGGAGTCACAACATCAAGTGGTCCTCACCAGTTCAGTTCACTTAGACAGCACAAAAGATGTGATATTGGTGAAGTGATTCTGGAGATTGCTGTGTGAAAGACCATGCTTTGCCAGTCAGCTGCAAGCTTCTTTGGAACAGATTTGAAACATGTCCTGGCAACAGAAATCACATCCTTAGCATACACAATTAGTTGCTGATCTCCACACAGGAAACAGCTGCTAATCTTCCTCCTTCACTATTTAAACCAGGGGTCTTCAAACTTGGCCCTTTTATGACTTGTGGACTTCAACTCCCAGAATTCCTCAGCCAGCCTCCATTTTGTCTGTTAGATTTAAGGCAGGGGTCTTCAAACCTGGCCCTTTTATGACTTGTGGACTTCAACTCCCAGAATTCCTCAGCCAGCGTGCCTGGCTGAGGAATTCTGGGAGTTGAAGTCCACAAGTCATAAAAGGGCCAAGTTTGAAGGCCCCTGATTTAAACTCTTTGAATGGTGATACATTTTTGATGTCTTCCTCATCATTCTAAATATATATATATATGACATAATGTTATGCTCTTTAAGCCTATTGATTGGAGGTTTGCAGTAACAATAACTGATTGCAGCCAATAATAACTGTCCTATGGCTTTGAACTACTATTCCTTTCATATTCTTGAATTCTGCATCCTATACAACAGGGGTGTCAAACTGCTGGCCCACGGGCCGGACGCATCACATGGAAGCTGCGCCCACCCATCTGATACATTGTGCGACGTCAAGTGACGTCGCGAGCTTGACACCCCTGCTATAGAATATCCAGTTTGTTAAATGTAATTTTTCAAAATTGACAGTGTACTGCAGGGGTGTCAAACTGCCGGCCTGTGGGCCGGTTGCATCATATGGAGGCCACACTCACCCCATCTCCGGCAACGCAAAAAAAAGTTATGATACGTTGCGACACGTCATGTGACGTGGCGAGTTTGACACCCGTGGTGTATTGAATACCCCCTTGTTTCTTAGCTTGGAGAGAACTGTTGATAATGTCATAGATTTACCACATCTGCAGCATCAGGATGAAAAGTGAAACACCTTTATAAAGACATTTTGAACTAGAATAAATGGACATTGTTGAAACCCATCAGCTAGCTGGCTGAAATGGTCAAACTAAATCTCCCGGTTTCATAGAATAGAATAGAATAGAATAGAATAGAATAGAATAGAATAGAATAGAATAGAATAGAATAGAATAGAATAGAATAGAATAGAATAGAATAGAATAGAATAGAATAGAATAGAATAGAATAGAGATGGAAGGGACCTTGGAGGTCTTCTAATCCAGCCCCCCGCTTAAGCAGGAGAACCTATACCGTTTCAGACAGGTGACTAGCCTCTAGCCTCTTCTTAAAAACCTCCAGTGATGGAGTGCCCATGATTTCTGGAGGCAAGCTGTTCCACTGGTTAATTGTCCTCACTGTTAGGAAGTTTCTCCTTAATTCCAGGTTGCTTCTCTCTTTGATCAGTTTCCAACCATTGTTTCTTGTCTTTCCCTCTCGTGCTTTGGTGAATAACATGACCCCCTCTTCTTTGTGGCAGCCCCTCAAATACTGGAACACTTCTATCATGTCGCCCCTGTTTCTTCTTTTCTTTAGACTAGCCAAACCCAAGTCCCGTAGCCGTTCTTTATATGTTTTAATCTCCAGGCCTTTGATCATCTTTGTTGCTCTTCTCTGAATTTTTTTCCAAACTCTCAACATCTTTTTTATGATGTGGTGACCAAAATTGGCTGCAGTATTCCATGTTTAATCTATTGGAGACAGTCATTTAATCCAACATGACATACAGTGACTACTTTACTGTAAAGAGTGCTGGTGGGTCTTATTTAGATTTGGGATATCTGTTGAAAAATGCATGGATCTCTAGATGTAATGAAGGGGCTCATCTTATATAGAACTTAAGATGCAGAACATTTCTTTGAGAGTGTCAAAAGGTTTATGATGTTGCTTTTCCTTCCATGTTCCTTTTTTCGAATAATGGTTGTCAAGAGTACACTTGGGGAAAAAGTGTCCATTGCCAGTAACAGAATAACAGATTAAAGAGTTGGAAGGGATCTTGGAGGTCTTCTAGTCCAACCTCCTGCTCATGCAGGAAACTCTATACCATTTCAGAGAAATGGTTGTCCAATCTCTTCTTAAAAACCTCCAGTGTTGGAGCACCCACAACTTCTGGAGGCAAGTCGTTCCCCTGATTAATTGTTCTAGCTGTCAGGAAATTTCTCCTTAGTTCTAGATTGGTTCTTCCCTTGATTAGCTTCCATCTATTGCTTGTTGTCCAATTTCAGGTGCTTTGGAGAATAGATTGACTTCAGTCCTCTTTGTGGCAGCTCCTCACATATTGGAACACAGCTATCATGTCACCCCCTAGTCCTTCTTTTCATTAAACTAGACATACCCAATGCCTGCAACCATTCTTCACCCGTTTTAGCATCCAGCCCATTAATCACCTTTGTTGCTCTTCTCTGCCCAGTCATTAGCTTAACTGAAGTAGGCTGTCTACCTGTGTGCAATTCACACAACCAAAAGCCAGCTTTCCTTTCAGGCTTTTGTAGGAGGGCAGCATCATGATTCTCCACCCCCCACCCCCCCGGCCACATCCATGTCGTCTTCTTGGCAACCTTACAGGACTGTCTTGCCTTTGCCTTCTTCCAGATGGTTTCAGCAGTGGCATTAATTTCAATTCTCTACTGGAACTGCAGTGTGCTCTTCAGATTAATCTTGTTCCTGCTGTCGAGAGACTGTTTTAATTGATCATTTTAATTGATCCATTTATTTCTTTATGAGGTTAGCGCAAAGCGTGTTAGAATTCATTTTACATAGTATACTGTCCTGGGCTGAAGCATTTAGATGATAGTTAAAAATATGTTTATGATAATGATGGTAAACTGCCTTTGCAAAATCCTAAAAGAAGCTAAGGAAAATGTTCATCAGTGTGATATATCTTCCCAACCCAAGATAAAGAAAAGCAAAATAAAAATATCCTCTTTCCCCCAGAAGGGGGGGGGGAGATGGGTTATTGTAAAATTATATAGGTGTCCCCACTGTACTTTTAAAACTATTATGAAGCACTCAGGATACTTCCCTAAGACACATGAGAAACAATAACCTGAATGATAGCTGCAGTCAGACTTAAGAGAGACTGCCAATTTTATGGCAATATATGATTTCTAATATATTGCCATTGAAGCAATCAGTGAAAATGACACCTGATAAATTCTTAACTCAAGAATTTATCCCCAATGGTTGTTTTCCATATTGGGATGCCATTTCCCCTTCCCTGGTATAATTCTGCCAGCTATTATTGAATAAATTTTGTATTTTTCCCCCCATAAATCTCCTAGGAAACTTCATCCAACACTTGGGGAAAAAAATGTCTCTAGACTGTGATCTGAAAGGAACGTTATGACATTTATTGGCTGGAGAAAGTTCATTTTCTTTCATAAAGAAGGATAAGATGTGGTATTCAAAGCTGTTTAAAGTGTGAAGTTTTCATAGATATGTATTTTGTTTGCAGGGTGATATTTTCTTTAATTTTGAACCAGTTTCACATTTCTATGTAGTTGCCCTCAATTACAACATTATATTAAAGATAATGGCTAGGTCATAATTTACTGATTTGTATTAGGATAGATAGAGATGGTAAGAGAACATGTGTTATTTTAAATCTTAATTTTTTGGAGGGAGGAACTTTTTTTAAAAAAATCTTCTATTCTGATTTCGGAGTAGTATTCAACCATTTTCAAGATGGATCTCTGCCTTGATTGAGGGCCACAAAATCAAAACCAGAGTTCCAGTTGAGTCCTTTACACTTAATGTCTCCTCTAAGAACAAGCAATACATTTTCCTCTTGCTGACCTTATGGTGTTAGTTTTCTTAAACAAATCTATCGCAAGTCACAATAAAAAAACCAAGCAATAACATAAGATCATATATTTCAAGCAGGTATCACATTATTTTGGGCCCTTGAAAAATCCATAATTCTGGGAAGGGTCAAAGCAATGAGAAGGGGAGAGGACAATTGTCAGCAAGATGGACAGATTTAATTATAGCAC
>JALGBA010004081.1:665000-695000 GCA_023970755.1 Azemiops feae
CATACACACACACACCACAGACACACAGAGAATTATGATGTTTTGACCCAAGAGTTAGTTTTCAAAAATGAAAACTTTCCCTTAAAATAAAAACATGTTTCTAGCCCCAAGGATTTATGAGATGCTGTTCAAGGTCACTTCTATTCTTCTATTCTTCCTTCTATGGTCATTCCTGTCAAAAAAATAAATTGTGGATAACATTTTTAAAAAATGCCCAAGTCTGTTAGTGGTTGAAATAAACATCTTCATATTATTTGAAAGCTAATAAACTTGCCAATAGAATTCTACTAAAGTCTTGATAAGTTTTAAATGTCTTACTTTGAAGGTATATAAGAAATTTTGCAAGGGAAAAAAAAAACACTAATGATTTTAACACAGGTTCTGTATACCCAGCTCTCTCTCTTTCTCCTTCCTTCCTTCCTTCCTTCCTTCTTTCCTTCCTTCTTTCCTTCCTTCCTTCGCTTCTTCCTTCCTTCCTTCCTTCCTTCCCTCTTCTATCAATCCCTCCCTCCATCCCCCATTGCCTTCATCTCTCCATCTCACCATTCTTCCTTCCTTCCTTCCTTCCTTCCTTCCTTCCTTCCTTCCTTCCTTCCTTCCTTCCTTCCTTCCTTCCTTCCTTCCTTCCTTCCTTCCTCTTAATTTTAACTTTCTCCCATTTATTTTTGCAGTGGTTTACAAATAATATGTCTGACAAAGCCTGGGGAAAATTAATATTTTTTTTAAAAAAACAATGCGGCTATTTTATAAGAGTAAAGTTCAAACATGACACGAGGATTAGGTTATCACGTATTTCTGCTAGCAACACCAGGCGGCATTTGTAATGCTCTGGTTTAAAATCTGAATATTTAAATAATACTATGTATCACTGAATGGATTCAAACCGCAAGGAAATTGCACAACAGAAGCAGTCTTGCTTAAGAAAGTAAAGACCAAATAAGAATGTATTTGTGGTTTAGTTAGTAAAAGAAATAAATTCAAAATTCAAAAAGAAAGAATACATTTATCTAGACTTAACTTCTTCTGATCCCTTCGTTAGTATAAAAGTGGAATTCACTGTATGCTCAGGATTTTTCGTTGTTGTTGTTGCTTTTTTTTTTTTTTTTTGGCTTTCTGTGTCAGGTAAAACACAGCAGGGGATGAAATGAATTCATCTTCCTGTCTTCAAGTAAACTAAAAGCAATTTTTGTCTTCCCATGTGGTCACTTTTGGTTCTTGTCATGTTCAAGCTAATGATATCAACCCCCCTTAGATTGTTTAAGTATTCATGAAGTAATTAAATTCTCATTAACATATAAATAAAAGAAAACGGAAAACAAGTTTAGCAGGCACCTAACATCTGTTCTAATGCCTTTAAGTATTAAAATGTGCCATGTACATAAGGTAAAGCGTAGATTGTTGGGTGACGTGTTTTATATGGATTATTTATAGAAAGTCTAATTAAATGGATTTGGCATATTAAGGAAAACTAACTGGAAAATATAAGTTAGGTGTCTTATTACAATTTCCATTGCATAAAAACAAGGAATTTTGCAAATCAAAGGGAGAATCGGCATGATTGATTGATTTTTATTTATCTATTTATCTATTTATCTATTTATCTATTTATCTATTTATCTATTTATTTATTTCAAATTCAGATAAATTTAAGATGAAAATTGGATGCACCTACATCTATTGTTAGTTTATGCAAATGTACTTCACTAACAATGAATGATGTTGGAAAAAAACTGATCAGGAGTTTATCCGGTTACTGTTTGAAGAAAAACTCAAAGGTGCTTTTTCAGGAGGCAACTGGACTTGCTTGTTTTTCTTTGAAGACGTTCCCCACCATCCGGTCAGAGCTGAAGAAGCTTCTTGGATGAGAAGTGAAACATCTTCAAAAAAAAATAATAAGAAAGTCCAGTTGCCTCCTGAAAAAGCACCTTTGGGACAACCATGACCTGGATGATGGAGAATCTCCATAGACATTTGAAAGAAAGGTAACCAGGAAGTCCTAGAGATATCAGTTAGACTGGAAATAAAGTAAAGTAAAATTAAACTTTTTTTTTTTAAAAAAAAGAGCGATAACAACCTGAAAGAAAGCAGTGATAAATAACAAGTCTATTGTTTAGAAAATTGCATAGCCGTATCCATGAAATCATGAAAAAAATCTACTTCAACTTCACAGTGGCTTTAACTCTTATTTAGGAAATCTTTGGTAATTTGAAAAGAATTATGTTTACTCTGTTCCCTACTGTTTAATAAGGTTGCGTAATACTCTGGATTTGAAGGCAAAAAAGGTGATTTGGAATAGGTGAGTTTGCAAACAGAACAATAGGTTTGCAACTGCATCTTTTCCAATGTCCACCAAACGTAGAAGAAAACATCTTGATTCAAGGTGTTCCTGACAGAAACTCCAAATCACATTTGGTCATTCTGATCAATATATCCAGGGACCAGCCCTATAAGCAACAATGCTTCCTATACTGACAATCAAATTGGGTATGTCTATTTAATGAAAAGAAGGATTAGTGATGACATGATAGCAATGTTTTGATATCTAAGAGGTTGCCACAAAGATGACAATTTCCAATGCACCTGAAGGCAGGACAAGAAGCAATGGCTGGAAACTAATCAAGGAGAGAAGCAATCTAGAACGAAGGAGAGATTTCCTGATAGAACGATGAATCAATGGAACAACTTGCCTTCAGAAGTTGTGGGTGCTCCAACACTGGAGGTTTTTAAGAAGAGATTGGACAAAACCATTTGTCTGAAATGGTACAGAGTCTCCTGCCTGACAGGAGGACTAGAAGACCTCCAAGTCTGTTATCCTGTTATTCTTCTGTTGAGTGAATTCATGCTCAAAGTGAAATTCAACTATTTATTCACAGCTTAGATTTTTTTTTTTAGTCTGTTAATACTTTAATATGTCTCCTAAAAATAGTGTAAAACAGATACATTAAAAACAGGTGATATAAATTTACACACATATACCACCCCTGTTACAAGTCATAATGTCGACATAGCTGCAAATATAAAAGCATACCCAAAGTTTAATTTTCTCTCATTTTATTGGTAAATATCCCAGATATGTTAAAAGACACCTTGGGTATTGTTACCTCTCCGATATGTAACACCTTTAGTTGTAGTGTTTCCTTTCCTATCCATTCCCTGAAGCTTCGCTACTGATTTTTATGCACGAGAACTGGCCAAAGAAAATCTAATAATATTTCATTGCCAGTTTTAGATTGATGGGTTGGCAGAAAGGGAGAGGCAGATAAAAGAATCTTCAGGAATAAGTTAAATTATTTTTTCAAATGGATGTGGCAAAGAGAAGAACGTATTACTTACACAGAGACTGATTAAAATGCGGTTTGGAGAATCAGCACAATGTGGACATACTCTGCAGGGTACGGTGAAATACTTCTCAAAGGTGAAGTTCTTGGAGTAAAGCAAAACTCAAGCATTTTTTTTTTTTCACTTTATACATCTCAAGCCATTATTGAAATGTATTGGACGCTTCACTTCCTGGACCTAAACTGTTTCAGCTTCTCCCCTCATGACACTGCTCTTGGGCACTGAGTGCCAAAACAACGAGACACAAAGATAGTATTTTTTACCCCACGCCATCACTCTGCTGAGCACCTAATTCTCACAGCCACACTGCCTTAGGCCTGTGGATATTTACCCATGTAATAGGCTGCATTGCTATTATCCTTCTCATCTTCTCATCTTTCCTACTACCTTCTCCTATTGGTACCTTATGATTTTTCACTTGCTGTTTATAATCTTATGATTAATGATTGTAACTGTGATTTAGAATCTATGACCTACCACTTTACCGTTTGTATGCAGACTGAGGGCTTATGCGCCGGAAACAAATTCCTTGTGTGTCCAATCACGCTTGGCCAATAAAGAATTCTATTCTATTCTATTCTATTCTATTCTATTCTATTCTATTCTATTCTATTCTATTCTATTCTATTCTATTCTATTCTATTCTATTCTGTTCTGTTCTGTTCTGTTCTGTTCTATCAATATAGTTCAGAGTGCAACTCAAGATATAGAGTCATATTTTTTCTTACAATGATTGAATGCTAATTAGAAATGCATTAATTTGATTATGTTAAAGCAACTGAGGAACTTTTAGAGATATGGATTGATTTATAAAATAAATATTTGATAGAGTACAGGAAATAGAATATAGTTGAGAAGTATTAAAATATAATAGTTATGTAATATGTATATTTTAGAAATAATTATTGTTTTATGAGAAATTGGGAGACCCAAAATGTAACTTATGTGTTCATTTTAGGCTAAAGTGGAAAATGGTAAATTTAAAATAGTTAAACTTAAAAACAGGATTTTGATTGATATAAGTGAATTACTATCAATATTTTTTTACAACGATTGAATTTTATTTAGAAATATATTAATACTAGGTTATAGCTTGAGGGAAATAGAGAAGAACTTTTAACAAATTATTGAATTATTTATGTTTGATTATATTGTTTTCTTTGGATGATTGACCACCCTATCTCCACGTGGATTCGCAAAGCACTCTGATGTAAAACTAAAAAAAATACCAATAAAACTTGTTTTTTTTTTAAAAAAAAGATATAGAGTCATGTCTAGAAACTCTGTTTGGATAGATAAACAGAACAGATGAAGTGCTGTACCACTTTATGAAGCCCAGTAAGCCAAAAGTTGGAAAAGAAGGGAAAATGCTAAAATAAAAGTAAGTTAAGCAAATTTCAGAGAGAGAATTTTTTTTTTTCCCCCTAAGCAGAGAATTAGATTTAAAAATAAATAAATAAATAAATAAAACTAAAATACAGGAGAGGTCCAAAGTATATAATAGAGCTCAAATTGTTAAATGAATGCAATCTTATATTGCTATAGAACAGGCTAGTGGGAATAGGCTAGTATTGTTAATGATACAATCGTCCTGCTCCTTTTTTGACCAACCCAATCATTTACATACCGCAAGCAAGTGGAAAGAGTCTTGAGCAGAAATAACTAGAATAACATATTTTTTTCACTGCATCATTAGAAGTATGGCTTGTAGAAGCATTTCATAGTATGATGTAGATTACCCTATAACCGTATGTATAACCATATATAACCCAGTAGGAGGGAGGAGGAGGAGGAGGAGGAGGAGGAGGAGGAGGAGGAGGAAGAGAAGGAGAAGGAGAAAGAGGATACAGTAGCAGTAGCCCTGAAGAAACAATTGATGATGATGATGATGATGATACTACTACTACTACTACTACTACTACTACTACCACTACTACTACTACTACTACTACTACTACTACTACTAATAATAATAATAATAATAATAATAATAATAATAATAATAATAATAATAATAATAATAATAATAATAATAATAATAATAATAATAATAATAATAATAATAATAATATTGGAAGGGACTTTGGAGGTCTTCTAGTTCAACCCCCTACTCAGGGAGGAAACCCTATAAAGGTATATCAGGAAATGTATATATAAATGTATATAAGGAGGTATGTATGTAGTGATTATGTTTCTTCCAAAAAGGTCCTAAGTGGGATGGATAGTTAGAAAAATCAAGGACAGGGGTATTTGTGGTGGAGGAGTGTCAAAATCTACAAAATGGTTCAAACATCAACATCATTATTCAAACTCCATCTATCTGTACATCCATTTGACATCAATGCACACTCCTGCGAGTCCCCTGGACTGCAAGGCAATCAAACCGGTCAGTCCTAGAGGAGATCAACCCCGACTGCTCTTTAGAAGGCCAGATCCTGAAGTTGAAACTCAAGTACTTTGGCCACCTAATGAGAAGGAAGGACTCACTGGAGAAGAGCCTGGTGCTGGGAAAGATGGAGGGCAATAGAAGAAGGGGACGACAGAGAATGAGGTGGCTGGATGGAGTCACTGAAGCAGTAGGCGTGAGCTTAACTGGACTCCAGAAGATGGCAGAGGACAGGAAGGCCTGGAGGAACGTTGTCCCTGGGGTTGCGACGGGTCGGACACGACTTCGCAACTAACAACAACAACAACAACACACATTGAAAAGGGATGGGGCTTAGATCGCGATGCCATGTCTGCCATCTTGCAGATTTTGAGCTTTGTTTTCACCTTGGTTTTTTGTTTTGTTTTTTCCAAATTGGAGAATTTGACAGGCCTCCAATTTATGCAAGTGTTCCTTCTTGGGCTTGCACATAGAACACAAAACAGATATTTTTTTCCCCAAACAGTAGTTTATGTCCATAATCATTTTAAATGTCTTGCACAAGATGATTTTTTTTATTGGATCCAGTTCCTCTTAAATCTTTACTAATTAACTGAAGTGCCCTGGAAATACTTGACTTGAAATATAGTTGTGTACATAAAAATCAGGTGTATAATTTGAAAACTGCAGATATTCTCTACAGCATCTTTTTATTTGCTTGTTTTTTTTTCCCCATTTAACGTGAGGAAATGTTAAGAAAAAATCCTGTGTTAATTCAAGATTACCTGTGATCAATTTTCCTTCATATACATTGAGTGGCGTGGAGGGGGGATTATTACTTTATTTTATAAAAGACCAAAAAATGTTTATGATTATTGAAAAAATATATATTAAGTAAAAACTAACTCTCTGTTCATGACACCTTAGCCAATACAGAATCACTGACTTAGTAGTCCTGGAGATTTTAAATGAAGCTAACAACATGTTAATACATTTTAACATTTTTTTTTAAAAAAAAAAATTCATTCTTCCTTTCCCCATCATTTGCTTCACTGTGGTGTGGCTTTCTTCTGTCCATTATTTTCTGAATCCACGTTATTTTATGATGAGTTGGCATGTCTATTAGCTTTATATTCTATGTTCAGTTTTACAGTGATTTTATTTAATGTTATTATGCTACTATTATAGTTCCAATTATAGTGCAGAGTGCCTAGAGAAATTGATTTTATGAGACATTAAATAAATTAGTTATAGCAATAATAATGGCTTCTGACACACTAAAAAAATGAAAAATGTTAGATTCCTTCCTTCCTTCCTTCCTTCCTTCCTCTCTCCCTCCCTCCCTCCCTCCCTCCCTCCCTTCCCTCCTTCTCTCCCTCCCTTGCTTCTTTCTTTCCTTCTTCCTTTTTGTTCATTTGAAATATTTTACTTGACTTCCTCTTCAATTTCTCATTCTTATAAAGGTGAAATCTTGAGCAATCTTTTAACAACTGTTGATATTGAATTTGTGTATGGATGCTGTGCAATGTTTCTTTGTTCCCTTGTAGAGTTTTCTGAACCAATAAATCTAGCTTCTGGTCACCTTTCATTGCATTAAGCTCAAATTATTGTTCACAACCTAAGCAATAATGAAAAACAAAAAATAATTGAGGAAATTTTGACAGGTAGCTAAACATTGTGTTGGAATGTTTCCTGTCAGAAAGACAAAGAGGAAGAGAAAGCTCCAGTTTCTGTCTGCCAGTGAAAAAGCTCTGGGACAATCAAGATTATGAAGAACACAGAGGATGACCAAGTCTTTCGCTACCAAACACACCACACCACATATCAGCTTAGGAAATAATTCTAGGAAACTGTGCAAGGCATTTGAATCTTCCAAGAAAATTCAGCATTATCATGGAATTCTGATATGAATCAAACAAAATTTGATTTCACAATCCCCTTAAGATTTATATATTATTATAGGGTTCTAAGAAGCACGTTAATGTAGAGGCAGTTTGGTGTATAGTGGTGAAGATGCTGGCCTAGGAGACAATGGGTTTTAGCCTCACATTAGGCATGAAAACCAAATGGTTGACTTGAGTCAATCACCGGGAGACTGTGAGTTCTAGTTCCATCTTAGGGATGAAAGCCAGGTGGGTGACTTTGGGCCAATTACTCTCTCATCACACCTCACAGAATAGTTATTGTGGGGGAAAACAGGAAGAAGAAGGAGTATTAGGTATGTTTGCCACCCTGATTTGTATATGAAAAAGAGGTGGGATCTAAATCTAAATCTAAATCTAAATCTAAATCTAAATCTAAATCTAAATCTAAATCTAAATCTAAATCTAAATCTAAATCTAAATCTAAATCTAAATCTAAATCTAAATCTAAATCTAAATCTAAATCTAAATCTATCTATCATCCATCCATCCATCCATCCATCCATCCATCCATCCATCCATCCATCCATCCATCCATCCATCTATCTATCCATCTATTTATCTATCTATCTATCTATCTATCTATCTATCTATCTATCTATCTATCTATCTATCTATCTATCTATCTAATCTATGGATTAGAGAACTTTATCCTTTTGAAAACACATTTAGCACAATATTATGTCAGTTGCTCCCACGCTGAGTCATGCTTCAGTCTTATTTTCCCCATGATTTCCTGCTCCATGCTGAGACATGATGTTGAAAACCTGAAGATGAATGCATCAAATCATGATTTAAAATAGCTGAAAGATTAAAATAAATTCATGTACTTAAAGTGTCTTGAGATACCCAAAAAAGGAATATTTTATGTTTAACTCCAGAAAGAAAGAAATAAGAGAAGAGGGAATATGGAACGAGAGAGCTCAGATAATGCATTATGTTTATAATATTTATTTATGCTGTATCTGAGATTCTCCAAAGCAGAAATAGCAAGGGATCTTTCTGAGAGATGATAATATTAAAAAGGCAATTAATTAAGAGGAGGGGAAAACTAACATCAGTGAAGCCACTGAGTGTATAGAGAATTGCTGAGACACCGAGGGAAAGCTGAATATTGAAAGCGGTTGTTCCTTATCTATGTTTCAGGTTAAATTTCCCCATGTCATTACAGTCGTATAAGCCTGTTCTTTGAATGAAGGCAGTCGCTGACACGCTTGAAGTCATTCAACTCAATTATGCTGCAACTTGTATCGCATTATCCCTGCATAAATAACCATTCAGCCGATAATTTGAGCAGAGGCTGTGCATCAAAAATCATTTCAGATTTTTCCGATCCTCTTCAAGTCAAACTAGAGTTTCATGTACAGATTTAAACTTGGGAAACCAAGGTCACAATGTATCAAAGAAGAAACGGCAAACAAAAGGCACAAGTTATTAGATGACCACATAATCTAGAAAGACGGAAAGATTTAACCTCTTTTTGCTCCCGTTCATCATTGAATCAGAGAGATGTTCTTTATAAAGTTCTCTTAATTGGTGGTGTGGTTATGGCTGCTTGACAAGTATAAACAATTTCAAATTGGAATAGATGTCTGAATATGCCATTTGATTGGCTCAGATGACAAATCTTAATTTTGCTGGTCTGCAATTTCATCACCTTTTTTTAAATAATAGGAATACAATTCAATAGTTTTTTCTTCTTCTTCTTCTTCTTCTTCTTCTTCTTCTTCTTCTTCTTCTTCTTCTTCTTCTTCTTCTTCTTCTTCTTCTTCTTCTTCTTCTTCTTCTTCTTCTTCTTCTTCTTTTCTTTTTCTTTTTCTTTTTCTTCTTCTTCTTCTTCTTCTTCTTCTTCTTCTTCTTCTTCTTCTTCTTCCTTCTTCTTCTTCTCCTTCTCCTTCTCCTTCTCCTTCTCCGTCTCCTTCTCCTTCTTCTTCTCCTCCTCCTCCTCCTCCTCCTCCTCCTCCTCCTCCTCTTCCTCCTCCGAACTGAAAATTCCCAGAAGCCTTTGCAACCTTGTTTTGGCAATCCAACTTTTCCATAACTAATGATGGAGGTCTAGTTTGGCTCTAAAACAACTTCATTACTTATATTCTTCCTTTTCCTCTCAATCTCTGTATTTGTTTGACCTGTCTTTTACAATCATTTTGCATTGCGTTCTTCTTTAAAGCAGACACATGACAGTTTATGTAAATTAATATTTCAACAGGAGTTAATGAATGCAATGTTTTCATGAATATCTGCCAGATTATTACACTTGGTGATACATATAAGAACATTTTTTTTTAAAAAAATGCAAACTTGTTTTGAATCTCAATGCACTTAACTTCCCATACAATGATATGTAATAGACTGAAAAAAAAAAACATGGCACACTTTTATAATTAGAGAAATTAGACAAATCCACTGAACCTGGATTTGGACTAACTTTGTGAAGAAATCTTCTATTTTGAGTTGCTTTTATGGGCTTTTCGCATACTTTCTTCCCTCTAATTTCTCTCTTTATATAATTAGTTCAGTAAATGGGTCCAATAATACAGGTAAAAGAGTCCCTGCACATTTTACTCCACTAGTTGTTGCCAATTATAGAGGGTGGTGCTCACCTCCGTTTCAAGGCCATTGAGCCTTGAAGACATTTCCCCAGTCATGTGACCAGTATGACATCACAGAGCGCCATTACTTTCCCACCATAGTGGTACCTATTTATCTACTTGCATTTGCATGCTTTTGAACTGCTAGGTTAGCAGGAGCCAGGACAAGGATGGGAACTCATCCCGTTGTATGGAGCTTACAGTCTTAAACCGGGGCTGCCAGCTTTCTAGCTGACAAGCCCAGTGTCTTAACTGCTGAGCTACCCCACCACTCAATGGGGACCAATAATGCCTCTCTCTTTTTTTTTCTTAGTGGCAACAACATTTCTATGTTTTTTCCCAGGGACAAATTAAAACTTGACCACCTCAGGCAGATGTTGTTTATTTGTCAACATGTATGCATGACTATACGAACATACAGATAGTCCTTGTTTGGCAACCACAATCGTGATCAGCAACTTGGTCATTATACAAAGTGGTCACTAAGTGAAAATAGGAGTGTGCTTACGATCTGAGTGAATTTTTCTTTGCTTCGCAGACCCGCAAAGTTTGAGGATGCAAGGAGAGGTAGCAATGTTGCTTCTAATGACCGCTGTAAGTTGCAAAATGAGGAAGTTGCTGAATGAGGACTAATTACATCTGCAGATGATAAATGCCGTAGGTAGGTAAGTAGCTAGGCAGATTGGTGGACTTCATCAGAGATCTGATTATCAATTTCCTGCGCAGCACAAGAATAAACTCAGAATTAATGTACGGGCTCTGAATTTTCCATTAATAGCGACTGAAAAGCCACAGAAGCTTTCACAAAGACCTTACTTAGCCGTGGAAACTCACCTTGATGGATGTTTTCTAATCCCAACAGCTACTTCCCTAGTAAGTGCTAAATGCCTCTGTTGGCATCTGTGAATCAGCAGCAATTATATCAGTTCGTAATGAAAAGTCATGGCAACTTCTTGCCGAGAGCTTCTTTTCACCTGTAGCTAACAAGCCAACCCACATATTAGTGTTGTTTAAAGTATTCCACAATTATATCTGGATTTATTTATTTTTTTACTTGTGCTAGGCAAAGTCAGCCTTTAACTGAGAGGTGGGTTGACTCTATTTCTTTTTCAAATGAAAGAACTACACAGACAGATGTACAATGTACAATCACCACACTACAAAAAAGATGTTGAGATTTTGGGAAAAAAATTCAAGAGAAGAGCAACTAAGATGATCAAAGGTCTGGCGACTAAGACATAGGAAGAACGGCTGCAGGACTTGGGTTTGACTACTCGAAAGGAAAGAAGAAATAGGGTATTCCAGTGTTTGAGGGGCTGCCACAAAGAAGAGGAGGGCATCAACCTATTCTCCAAAGCACCAGAGGGCAGGACAAGAAAAAATGGTTGGAAACTAAACAAAGAGAGAAGCAACCTGGAATTAAGGAGAAACTTCCTGACAGTGAGGACAATTAACCAGTGGAACAGTTTGGGTGCTCCATCATTGGAGATTTTTAAGAAGAGACCAGACAGTCACTTATCTGAAATGGTACAGGTTTTCCTGCTTGAGCACAGGGCTGGACTAGAAGACCTCCAAGGTCCCTTCCAGCTCTATTCTATTCTAGCAATGTTGGGCTGGTCATCATATATTTCATTTGCAAGACACTTCCTCATTGCTGCAAAGTCAAACAGCTTTTGGGGCACTTTATCTGCTTAGCCAAGAAGAGTGAAATGTATCAATTCTCAACCCACAGGAACTTCTTATTGGCAACCCTCAGAGAAGAGTATCTACCAACCAATCCATCTGCCTCATCTAAATCTACTAGGGATTGACATGAGAAGATCTCTCTACAAATGGATCTTTGAGCACTCTACCTGGACATTTCTTCTGACGAGCAGATTCCTGGGATGCGAATTTTAGAAAACAGGTTTTCTTGGAGCATCACTGATCCATCCCAAAGGTGCTTTTTCAGGAGGCAACTGGACTTCCTTGTTTTTCTTTGAAGATGTTTTGCTTCTCCTCCAAGAAGCTCCTTCAGCTCTGACTAGATGATGGGGAATAGAAGGATTCAAGAAGCTGAAGAGGCTTCTTGGAGGAGAAGCAAAACATCTTCAAAGAAAAACAAGAAAGTCCAGTTGCCTCCTGAAAAAGCATCTTTGGACAACCAAGACCTGGATGACTGAGAATCTCCACAGACATCACTGATCCATATTAACCACCTGATCCATATTTTCTTTCCAGAATGATTTTGAAACAGGTCATTTCATTGGCCAGTTTTACATAAGAAAATATTGTTTCCGTTTTAAACAATGGGAGCAGCAGCAGAAGAAGACTATAACAACAACAACAACAACAACAACAACAACAATAATAATAATAATAATAATAATTAATAATAATAATAATAATAATAATAATAATAATAATAATAATAATAATAAATAATCAATAATATAATAATAATAATAATAATAATATAATAAATAATAATAAAGTTGGAAGGGACCTTGGAGGTCATCGAGTCAACTCCCTGCTCAGCAGGAAACCCTATACCATTTCGGACAAATGGCTGTCCAGTCTCTTCTTAAAAACTTCCAGTGTTGGAGCATTCACCGCTTCTGGAGGCAGGTTGTTCCACTGGTTAATTGTTCTAACTGTCAGGAAGTTTCTCCTCAGTTCCAGGTTGCTTCTCTCCTTGACTAGTTTTCATCCATTACTTCTTGTCCTGCCCTCAGGCACCTTGGAGAATAGCTTGACTCCCTCTTCTTTGTGGCACCCCTGAGATATTGGAATACTGCTATCATGTCACCCCTAGTCCTTCTTTTCATTAAACTAGACATACCCAATTCCAGCAAACGTTCCTGATATGCTTTAGCCTCCAGTCCCCTAATCATCTTTGTTGCCCTTCTCTGCACTCTTTCTGGAGTCTCAACATCTTTTTTACATCGTGGTGACCAAAACTGGATGCAGTATTCCAAGTGTGGCCTTACCAAGGCATTGTAGAGTGGTATTAATACTTCACGTGATCTTGATTCTATCCTCTGTTAATGCAGCCCAGCACTGTGTTGGCTTTTTTGGCAGCTGCAGCACACTGCTGGCTCATATTTAAGTGATTGTCCACTAGGACTCCGAGATCCCTCTCACAGTTACTACTATTGAGCAAGGTACTCCCTATACTATACCTGTACATTTGGTTTTTCTTGCCTAAATGTAGAACCTTACTAGAATAAAACTGCCATCATTTTAAGCCATTCCTTAACCTACATCTTTAATATTAATTTGACCTATCATTTGAATTCTCATCAGCTTAACTCCATGTCAGAACATTTTTCTAGTCTGAATCTGTAGGGCAATATTTTGTGAAAGTCCTAAGTGTGAATCCTATGAAACCTTCATCAATGTTGGGTGATATTTGCCATCTTAATATAATTATGCAAGACATCATGACTTTGCTAAAATTGGACTTATTGACTCTTGAATGTGGGACATGATATGGGAACTAAACCTGTATCTACATATTTTCCTAACTGTATCTGACATAAACATATGCCAAGACCATCAGTAATTTGAGACATAGGTACAGAATAATATAGCTCTATGTTTGTTGCCATCAGCTTCATTTGACAATGGGGAAGTCAAGTCAAGTCAAGTGCTCAAGAGCCAGGGAATCAATATCACAGTAAGTGGGATAATACAAGAGGTATTTAGAACATATTCTCCTTCTTGCTTCTGCTTCTTTTCATCATTGAATGGCTTTCTTGGGAAATAAATAAATAAAAAGATAGGTTAAGCAGTTTGCCCGAATGCCAGGAAACATTGTAATAGAACCTATTTTGAACGTTCCACTTCTTCAGGCAACCGCATCACCAGTATTTGTATTATGATGGAAATAATTATTGCTTTTTTTCAAAATTTAGCACACCAAATGTCTGAAATGGTATAGGGCAGGGGGTAGGCAACCTTGGCTCTTTTATGACTCGTGGACTTCAACTCCCAAAATTCCTGAGCCAGCCATGCTGAGGGGAAAGGGAGAGGTTTCCAAGCTGAGCCATGCTGGCTCAGGAATTTTGGGAGTTGAAGTCCATGAGTCATAAAAGAGCCAAGGTTGCCTAACCCTGGTATAGGGTTTCCTGCCTGAGCAGGGGGGTTAGACTAGATGACCTCCAAGGTCCCTTCCAACTCTATTATTATTAAATGTCAAAGCCCTCATATTTACAAGGAAAGCTCAATTGGATGGTCTGGTACCCTGCCTAAGTCTTTGTTTTCTTTTAGTCAGAAATGCAGAAACCATTAAAATTAGCTAACTTGAAGTGTATGATAACTCTTGTTTCAAAAGATGTCTGTTGACTGTGATCTCATTTACAGTTGTCATTGGCCATGATCCAGAATTAAATGCCATTGTCTGAAGTACAACGATTGTAACCAAAGCTGAAAGGCGCTCAATTCAAACTTGCCAAAAGAAACAACTCTGTTATGGGCTCCTTAACGAATGGAGGAAGTATTCTGAAAAGACCAACAGTCGTATGGCTTGGTCCCCATCCTCTCCTTTGCTGAGAGGAATAATCCATACAGATATATATCTTTGTTTGTTTATTTGTTTATGACTTTTATACAGCTGTCTATATTTCAACCAACTATATATTATATAATGATTTCTATATAGTCTATATAATTTCGATATAATTATGTAGAAGTCAAGGGGGGAATTAGTTTAAAGTTTCTACATAGTCATAACGGGGCAAAGTCCATCCATCCCCCTTGAATGCCACTGAATCTCATCTAGTTTTACCCAGGTGCAAACCATTAATCTGAAAATTTCCTGTGTATAAGCAGTAGATTGAACCCTTTACGTACTATACAGATCTGGTTTAGTGGTTGTTAATATCCGCAACTGCACAGCAAGAGGGCTTACAGAGCAAGGTTTCCTTTCCATTTCCCAAATAGCCATCTCAACCTCTTAAAAAAAATTCCAGTAACATTAACCAATCCTAAATCCTATATCAACCATTATATTCCCAGCAGGATCGTCTTTAAAATGTAGCCTTTTCTGAAGTTATTGCACAATATTCCGTGCCTTTTGCTTTTCCCTGTTGCAGTTGTAAATGTGAAAAGCTTAAATTATATATATTTTCGCTTTTCGGAGAGTACTGATGCTGAAAAATGAGCAGGCATCTATTTAAATGAGTCGTGGTTGGCAACAGAAACATCACAGGGAAGACCTATCAGTCTGAATACATCAGAAGGATCTATGCAGTATGTGATAACTATTGGATGATTAGGCTGAATCAGAACAGTTACTGGCTATCTCTGAATCCAAATCTCATTCCAATGTCATGAAACACTGGGAAAATTAGCAAGGGCAGGTACTTTAGTCCTTATTTCCTTCTGTGAGACCTGCTGACTCTACAGGGCGATAGCCATTATCACCATATGTTGCTAATCCGGAAAGCCAAAACACACACTTCAATTAACGTCAGTGTCCATCTTATTTGTATTCATTGATTGCCTTTCCACGTATGATCCGTGCTCAGGATCACTTACGCAGAAATATTACTCTGATTTCTAAGAAAGAATTAGTCTGCCAGACATTACAATTAACAATGCATTAGTATCAAAAATATTAGATACATTGATGGAACTATTTGTCAGAACACAGTATTCATAATTACAAGATCGTAATAAGGAAATAAAATACAACTAAGCCTCCAGGATCCCATTAATACTGATCATCAGTGACAAGCCTAAATGCTTAAAAATCTGATAACTAGTTTGATTGAGAGAAAAGAGAGGGAGATATATTAAAAGAACAGAAATCACAAAAATATTAAAGAAATATACCCAATGCTGGCAATCCTCCTCCTCCTCCTCCTCCTCCTCCTCCTCCTCCTCCTCCTCCTCCTCCTCCTCCTCCTCCTCCTCCTCCCCTCCTTCTCTTTTCTTCTTCTTCTTCTTCTTCTTCTTCTCTTCCTCTTCTTTTCTTCTTCTTCTTCTTCTTCTTCTTCTTCTTCTTCTTCTTCTTCTTCTTCCTCTTCCTCCTCCTCCTCCTCCTCCTCCTCCTCCTCCGATAATAGCTACTGCCTCATATATCAAAAGTACCTTTGGACTTTGGAATCATTTTAAAGTTTAGTGTGAATAGTATTGATTTCATTCTTTTATTTATTTCTGTTTCTTATTTGTGGGGGTAGGTTGTTGCTGATGCAGTAGGAATGAGGTACATATTACTTATTTAAGCAAATGGAAACTTTTCTATAATAAATATTTCTGGTTCAAGAGCAATATGTTCTTAAGGCAGCAACTTATGCAATAGTTAGTTTTCTGTACAACCACTAATAAACTATAAATGTTGACCACTCTATTGTTAATCAAGGACATATTACAGATGCATTGTCTGTCATGAATTTATTAAATTGTCTTTTCAAGCTGATGTTCTAATTCTCATTTTGTTGTCCAAATCCCATTTTGGGAAGAAAAAAAAAAGAATTAAGGTTTAAATTTACATTTTGTAACCACACTCATGAACCTCATTTATAAATCTCAGCAGGAATTTTTTTTAAAAATGCCATACCTCCTGAGGGGAATTTGTACAGCATTGGTGTTAATTAAGACTCACAAACAGCACTCTTAGCTTGCTACATTCACTTTCTTACATACAAAGACAAACACACACAAACATGCCGAAAGTAACTTTTGTACGCCAATATGGAAAAGGCTTGGGATATTTTTCAACATATTCCGGCATCAAAGGCAGTTTTTTTATTTATTTATTAAGGCAGCATAATTAAACATATACATTGCTGTGTTGTGCATACTCATTCTAAAATGCAATAGCACGGAATTGGTGCTATTCTATATTTCAACAATAAATCCCTTGTTCTACTTTTTTTTTACTTTTTATTTCTCTTAAATAATGACGCTTGTTTACATTGCGATAAGCTCGCTGGGATTCATTTATTATTCATTCATCTATTACTTTATTTTATTGCAGAAACCCTCCTGAATTTATACAGCACATATATGTAAGCATATGTTGGCCAGTCCCATTGGTCTCAAATGGGAAATTAAAACTACTGCATCTCCTGTCTCTCCAATGACCTTCTCCCTCTCTTTTCCATCTGACCGATGATTAATATATATATATTAATATATATATTAATATATATCCTCAACTATAAAATGTGTTCTAATTAAGTTTTGAACAGCCAGGTGGAGCTGTGACTTTCAGCTCATTCCAATATATATATATTACACTTGATTATACTAAAAATCAGAATCCTGGGTATATACATATCGTATACACACACACACACACACACATATATATATTCAAATTTCTTTTGTTTTTGACAAACAGTTAAAGAATTAAATGGGAGGCTTGGATAGCTATTTCAGGCTCATTCTGCCCTCCTCAGCAAGCCACACCTCTATGGGATTCGAACCTAGGCAGCCTGCATGCTAGGCAGTGTATTAACCTCCAGGCTACCAGCTTTCCTCCCCTCCTTTGTCAGCCGAACCAAGGGAATATACATAGAAAGTTGGATAATTCGGGTTTTCTCCCGCGTAAAATTGGAAGTGTCTTGGCGACGTTTCGACGAAGTCTCATTCGTCATCTTCAGGCTGGTGTCTCTTCGGCCTCGTGCTTCTAGGAGCAAGCAAGACTTCGTTGAAACATTGCCAAGACACTTCCAATTTTACGTGGGAGAAAACCCGAATTACCAAAGACCTACATACAAACACCCGTGGAAACCTCAGAAAACATATATATATATATATATGTTGATAAAATTCTTACAAGGAAAAAGGCGAACACCAGGATAAAAATAAACAAGGCTGTTTAATATAAACAGGCCTGTAGATAAAAGAGCACTTAGCTTTCGTCTGCCAAACTACGGACGTCCTCAGAGTTGGAGTGGGAGGCATTCTGGGAGCTGGCCTATATAGCCTCCTGCCTCTGCGCCCGGCTTCTCGAGCGCGTCATCGGCCCATTGGTTGTAATAGTCCACAATGTGCTGAGTTGGTCTACACCTGGCAATCTGTCAGTGGCCTTGCTGGCTGCCTTCAGATCCTCCTTCGCTTTCCTTGAGCGCGTACATGCACTCGGGGGGTGGCTGTCCAGCTGCCTTTGCTCCTTATCTCCTTCCCCTCCCGTTTTGGAGCGATCTCTCAACCTACAATTAAGACGCCCTGTGAGGCTGTCACCCTCCCCCAAGGCCGCTGTTGCCTCACCCGTAGCTCCCTCGCCCCAACCTTGCGAAGGATGGCCATTCAGGCATTCCTGCTCTCTGTTTCCCCCCCCTTTTTTTTTACTCTTTCCAAGCCGCTTCCACACATTCGTTTCAAACGCCCGATCATAACCCCTTGTTCGTCCATCATCTCCTCCCATGGCAGTCATCGCCGCTTCACCTATAGCCCTATCTCCCCACTCCTGCAGGGAGCTGTCCAATTGTTGTGACTCCTGATCCCCCTCCCCTTCTTTTGCCGGTTTGCTATCCACTCTCCCTTAACTCATTTGTAAAGTTGCTGTGGGGAAAAAACAACCCCACATTGGAGAAGAATTGCATATGGGTGTAAAGAAGAAAAGGGAGAGAGAGAAAGAGAAGGAAAAAAAGGAGAAGGAGGAGGAGGAGGAGGAGGAGGAGGAGGAGGAGATAAGCTTACCCTTTTGCTGAAGATATCAATGCCTCAATTTATTCTGACCTTGAATAAGAGAACTCTCTTGTTTACTTAACGCTTTTTTCTTTTTTACATACCGGTACTAGTTTGCAAACCTGATGAGGGAATAAACCTTCTCTTTCATAATATGAATCGTATTTTTGGTGTGTAAGGAGTTTTAAAAGTAATGTTGAAGTAATTTTTTAAAAAATCACATACTTTAGTCTATATCCAAAGCAATCTTAGTGACTATCAGGGTTTTTTTTTCTGTTTCACTCCTCCTTCATCTCTTAGTATGCAAATTATAACTTTCCTGAGGACAGTCTCCTAACTCATTTTTTAGGATAGAACAGTGATGGCGAACCTTTTCGAAACTGCAACCCAAAACCCACTTATTTATCGCCGGGTGCCAGGTGGGCATGGCCCCCTGGGTGGGCGTGGCTGTGGTGGTCATGGCAGACTAGGTGGGTGTGGCCAAGGTGGGCGTGATCACCTCGATGTTGCTCGTGGGGAGGGACGCCTGTGGGGGCCGGGCAGGGTTGGGGGAGATCCAGAGGGTCTCTGGCAGGTGGGGCGGTGGGCAGGAGGCTCGTCCTGTGGGATGAGGCGAGGCAAGGCGAGGCAGGGCGGGGGTGCCATTGTCACAGGGCAAGGTGAGGCAGGGGCCAGGGCGGCTGCAGCCTGACACCATCGGCCCCCGCACACAGAGCCCAGCGAGCGCATGGGTGCTGGGATGCATCCGGCCACGTGGGACCTCGGCAAGTTAGCAGGCAGCTGGTTGAAGAGGGACAGTTGCCATCTCTGGGGCATGGAACGTGTGCCAACAGAGAGGGCTCTGACTGCCGCCTCTGGCATGTGTGCCATAGGTTCGCCACCACTGGGATAGAAGCTAACAGAAGATTTCTCTGGTAGACGTTTTTGCTATTAATGAGTCAAGATGTCACATAGATTTTTTTCCCTTACCCCTTAGGGGGATATCACTATACTGGGACAGATTTTCAGGTAGTTGAGCTGAGATCTTACCAGCCCAAGCTTAGCTGCAAAACATTTCACTTCCCTTTTGTTTTCACTTCTCCCTTTTCAATGACATTCGGTTGAAATATGAAATTGCTGGTTTTCATGCAACCAATGGTACTGCACAGCTAAGCACTTTAAGCTTCAAAAGAGTAATGTCAGAAACTGAAACTCCAACAAATTGGAATGTAAAAGACTACGATTATTGCTTATTACTTTCCAAGTTGTCCCTGGGATGAGTAATACAAGCATTCTTTCACAAAAAAAAAAAAAAAAACCTGTCTAAAAGTTCAGCACACATTCTACAGTTTTATCATACTAATGCTTCCCAGCAGGCAATTTGAAATTGGTTGTTATGTCCTTAGAGACAATATCGTAGCCCGCAATTCTATTTTGATATAATATAATAGTGTTATATCTCACTGTAATTATATCTGATAACTTTTTGGGACTGTTTGCATCATACAGCATTCCAATGTCATATGACAAATTAATATGTTATTACTAGGTGCGAAACGCCACAGCTCTTTTGTTCTGTTCCTCGCTGTCTCCAGGAAAAGGTTTAAATTCATATAAATATTTCCATGGAATAACCCTAACCCTTCCTTTGTTTTGCTTTCATGAAGTTAAATTGGAAATAACTTCCTAGAAATGATGTGTAATCTTAATAATGAAATAACCTTAATACCTTATGATTAATTCGGTGCAAGAGCCATTTTAGTGTACTGGTGAAGGCATCATGCTAAAAACTGAGATTCTAATCCCTACTTAAGCACAAAACCAGCTGACCTGGAACAATTCACCTTCCAACGATGGCTGGAAACTGATCAAAGAGAGAAGCAACCTGGAATTAAGGAGAAACTTCCTGACAGTGAGGACAATCAACCAGTGGAACAGCTTGCCTCCAGAAATCATGGGCGCTCCATCACTGGAGATTTTTAAGAAGAGGGTAGCCAGTCACTTGTCTGAGATGGTATAGGTTCTCCTGCTTGAGCAGGGGGTTGGACTAGAAGACCTCCAAGGTCCCTTCCAGCTCTATTCTATTCTATTCTATTCTATTCTATTCTATTCTATTCTATTCTATTCTATTCTATTCTATTCTATTCTATTCTATTCTATTCTATTCTATTCTATTCTATTCTCCATTCCATATTCTATTCTATTCTATTCTATTCTATTCTATTCTATTCTATTCTATTCTATTCTATTCTATTCTATTCTATTCTATTCTATTCTATTCTATTCTATTCTATATTCTATTCTATTCTATTCTATTCTATTCTATTCTATTCTATTCTATTCTATTCTATTCTATTCTATTCTATATTCTATTCTATATTCTATTCTATTCTCTCAACCCTAGGAAGGAGGCAACAGCATACCACTTCTGAAAAACCTTGCTAAGAAAAATGCAGGGACTTGTTCAAACGATCTCCAAGAATTGTTCGTGACTGAACAAAATAAATGCTGCAAGAACAGACCCAGTAAGTTATTAAGAGAGCAAGATCTAATTCACTGCTGCTTTTGATTCCTGAAGAGATCTCAATCAGTAGATAATTCATGGGGCACAGTGAGGTAATGATACATCAGCATAAGGGAAAATCTCCATCCAAACATATTGGTCTGTTTCTCCAGAAGAACATTTTTCAAACTTTTTTCCCCCTTATGCAGAGGTCAAGGAAAGAAAGAAAGAAAGAAAGAAAGAAAGAAAGAAAGAAAGAAAGAAAGAAAGAAAGAAAGAAAGAAAGAAAGAAAGAAAGAAAGAAAGAAAGAAAGAAAGAAAGAAAGAAAGAAAGAAAGAAAGAAAGAAAGAAAGAAAGGGCCAAGTGGCAATGTTGGAGGGAGAAAGAAAGAAAGAAAGAAAGAAAGAAAGAAAGAAAGAAAGAAAGAAAGAAAGAAAGAAAGAAAGAAAGAAAGAAAGAAAGAAAGAAAGAAAGAAAGAAAGAAAGAAAGAAAGAAAGAAAGAAAGAAAGAAGAGGAAAACAATTGGAAAGTGTCCATTTGAATGTATGGATGAAGGCATCCATCAGAAAACACGAAGCGAGTGCCCTTTTTAACAGTTCCTGCCACTAACTTGTTTGCTGGCCTTCAGACGGTCAAGCCAGGAGAAGCAAAGGTTTACTATACTCCTACTCACTTGAGAAAGATCCGGATAGGTCCGTGTAATTATTTTTTTCACCATTTTAGAATGTATATGTGCACATTGAAACACACACAAGGAGTAAAAAAAAAGGGGGGGGAGAATTGAGGGTTCCGATGAGGTTCCAAAACACACGTATTCCAATTGCATTTTTAAGAAATGATGTTACTTAAACCAACATTCATGAAAACACTAGTCTAAGTGACGACACGCTCATAAAAGAAGAAATGAGCAAAGAAAGGGAAAGTTCTACTGACGAGCCGTGTTTCAGACTGTCAAGACCATAAAGCAAACAGAATATCAAAAAAGAGGGAAATCAGATTTTTTTTTAAAAATGGTCCGTTTGAAAACTGAGAATTTTTCCATTTGAATGTGTAGAGCACAAATTTGTGAACTTGTCCTAATATTTACATTCAGTTTTTCCAGTTCTGACTTAATTATAATTGTTGCTTAAGATTTCACAGGAATATTTGGGTGCACTTTCAATACAAGTATAGATAGTGCCACCTACAGATGCAAAAGTTAAGTTTTATACTTTACACACACACACACACACACACGTACACACACACATAAAGAGAGAGAGAGAGAGAGAGAGAGTGAAAGAGAGTGAGGATGGATGATTAGCTGCTGCTAATTGACAATTTAGTAGTTGCTAACAAATTATATTTCTAATGATAGGATGTAAGATGTCTTATATTCTTAAGAAAAGGCAAACAGTTGCATAATATTAAGTAGGCTTGTCAGATAAATATTGAATTAATAGTTATGTGCATTGCAGGACGTAATGAATACGACGTCTATGTTAGGTGGTTTTCAATTATGTAATTGATTTTTATTTTATTTTATTTTTTTGTTACAATAAAGAGACTCCAAATAACATGCAACTGATATATATATGTATGTGATTGGCAAAATCAGTATATGTTCCTTAAATAAACATTGGTTAGAACTTGAGAAAGAAGCTTAGCCTTTCACTTGGGAAACAAATTAATGGAAAAGTTTCAAAACCACTCGCTTCCCCCAATATTCTGGAGAAGAGGATAATTAGATTATGTTGGATGCTAAGAAGTTATTTAATTAATAGTTGGGTTCCCTTAAGGATCAAGCTTCCAGCCCTCAGGGCTTCATCTTCATGGAAACAATCAATCAGAGTTCCTGGATGTGTGTGCTAATTACATTTGGATTAACTAATGTTTCTGTGTCAATTGTGTAGCAACATTAAATGGGTGTTTTGTCACAGAAAATGAAGCACTTTTTCAGTGACAATGGTGTATCGATTAAAGAGTTTCCTACTAACATTGGCATTACTGCCCTATGAGGTAAAAAAAAAAAGGTTTTAATTACATAATATGTGTCATATTTATTAGTGTTGTTGAAGCATTGGGCCCAGTTTTTTTAAACCTTGTTCCTAGTCAGTAATACATTCATAACAACCCCTTTTCCACACTCTCTATATTTCAATAATTTTCTCCAATTAGTTTTGGCATAAAAGAGAAATATGACTGTCTCACACTTTAATTTTCAATCAATATGTCCACAGCACCTCTTTTTTTTTTTTTGTAATTATATTGGATCTTGGGGTGCATTTCTTTATATGTGTATATCTATTAGCATTCCAGCTTCTGAATGAAATGTTTAGTTTAGAAAGCTACAAACCAGAGAAAATTTTGTTGGCCCCACTGTGTTCATAAGCTGAGGCCTACCTGTACTCTTAAAACCAAGCTAATCTAAACTAAAGGCCAAATACAAGTTCTTATATTTTATGAAAAGCCGTTTGTTGCATATCTCTAAGGAGAAGGTATTATACAAATGGGGGCATCCTGAAGAGGATAATAATAATAATAATAATAATAATAATAATAATAATAATAATAATAATAATAATAATAATAATAATAATAATAATAATAATAATAATAATAATAATAATAATAACAACAACAACAACAACAACAACAACAACAACAACAACAACAACAACAACAACAACAACAACAACAAAAGTTGGAAGGGACCTTGTAGGTCATCTAGTCCAACCCCCTGCTCAGGCAGGAAACCCCATACCATTTCAGACAAATGGCTGTCCAGTCTCTTCTTAAAAACTTCCAGTGTTGGAGCATTCACCGCTTCTGGAGGCAGGTTGTTCCACTGGTTAATTGTTCTAACTGTCAGGAAATTTCTCCTTAGTTCTAGGTTGCTTCTCTCCTTGATCAGTTTCCATCCTTTGCTTCTTGTCCTGCCTTCAGGCGCTTTGGAGAATAGCTTGACTCCCTCCTCTTCTTTGTGGCAACCCCTGAGATATTGGAAGGCTGCTATCATGTCCCCCCTCCTCCTTCTCTTCGTTAAACCAGACATATCCAGTTTCCAGCAACCGTTCCTTATATATTTTAGCCTCCAGTCCCCTGATCATCTTTGTTGCTCTCCTCTGCAGTCTTTCTAGAGTCTCGACATCTCTTTTTACATCGTGGTGACCAAAAGATCTAGGTCTAGAACAAGGTCTATGTTCCATGTAGCTTGTGAGGAGGGGTGATCTGCTAAAGGAGGAATCCAAGAAGTAAGTAAACTTAATCTTGCATTGCTTCCTAAACCAACCAGCATTAATCCAGAAATGCCATCTTCAGTCACAAGAAATTTCTCTTGCTATAATGCAAGTAAATACTTACAATGGCCTGCAAATTAAGTAGGAGTTGTGTGTGTGTGTGTGTGTGTGTGTGTGTGTGTGTGTGTGTGTCTGCCTGGACAAATCCTTGAAGTTTTCTCGGCAATGTTTTTGGAAGTAGTTTCCCATTGCCTCCTTCTAAGGGCTGGGAGAAAGTGACTGGCCAAGCTCTCCCAGGTACTTTTGTGAGACAAAAAAAAAATCAATTATCCTTGAATCAGAGAGATGTTCCTTATAAAGTTCTCTTAATTGGTGGTGTGTTTATAGCTGCCTGACAAGTTTATACCATTTCAAATTGGAACAGATGTCTGAATATGCCATGTGATTGGCTCAGATGACAAATCTTAATTTTGCTGGTCTGCAATTCCATCACCTATTTTTTAATAATAGGAATACGATGCAATTCTCCTGCTTGAGCAGGGGGTTGGACTAGAAGACCTCTACGGTCCCATCCAGTCCTATCCTATCCTATCCTATCCTACTCCCTTCTCCTCCTCCTCCTCCCCCTCCCCTCCCCCCTCCTCCTCCCCTCCTCCCTCCTTCTTCTTCTTTCTTCTTCTTCTTCTTCTCTTCTTCTCTTATTCTTCTTCTTCTTCTATTCTTCTTCTTCTTTTCTCCTTCTCTCTTCTCTTCTCCTCTTCCTCTTCTTCTTCTTCTCCTTCTTCTTTTTTCTTCTTCTTCTTCTTCTTTTTCTTCTTCTTCTTCCTCTCTTCTTCTCCTTCTCTCTTCTTCTTCTTCTTTCTTCTCTTCTTCTTCTTCTTCTTCTTCTTCTTCTTCTTCTTCTTCTTCTTCTTCTTCTTCTTCTCTCTTCTTCTTCTTCTTCTTCTTCTTCTTCTTCTTCTTCTTCTTCTTCTTCTTCTTCTTCTTTTTTCTTCTATTCTTCTTCTTCTTCTTCTTCTTCTTCTTCCTCTTCTTATTCTTCTTTCTTCTTCTTCTTCTTTTATTCTCTCTTTCCTCTTTCTTCTTCTTCTTCTTCGTCTTCTTTCCTCGTCCTGTCCTCTTTTCCTCTTCTTCTTCTTCTTCTTCTTCTTCTTCTCTTCTCTTCTTCTCTTCTTCCTTCTTCCTTTTCCTTCTTCTCTTCCTTTTCTTCTTCTTCTTTTCTTCTTCTTCTTCTTCTTCTTCTTCTTCTTCTTCTTCTTCTTCTTCTTCTTCTTCTTCTTCTTCTTCTTCTTCTTCTTCTTCTTCTTCTTCTTCTTCTTCTTCTTCTTCTTCTTCTTCTTCTTCTTCTTCTTCTTCTTCTTCTTCTTCTTCTTCTTCTTCTTCTTCTTCTTCTTCTTCTTCTTCAAAAGATTACCTTCTGATGAACACAGAACAAGAAGATGACTTACTTCATTGGACCAGAAAGATGGAAAGATGATTCCTTCCATATTAGGATCTACTCCAGCTTCAAAACCTGGAAATGAAATTGTAACCCTCCTGCTCTTGGGTCACCATATTAATAGCATTTGACTTTAGTGATGTGATATTGATACTGTGAAGACCTTACTGCTCTCTGAACCTGGTTATCTTCTTGTAAACATTTCATAATTCAACTAGGTAATACCTTCCGTGCTAGCACTGATGATGTTACCTAGTTGGGTAATAAAACATCTACTCTAGAAGAAAACAACCAAGCAAACATTTCATAACCTAACTAAGTAATACCTTCAGTGCTAGGTAATAAAACATCTGGGTAATAAAACATCTACTTTACAAAAAAAAAAAAAAAACCAAACTCAGAGAGCACCGAGGACCCTCCGGTTCAACCCTGAGTACAAACATTTTCTTCTATGGATGTAAATACCTAACTAAGTAATACCTTCAGTGCTAGCACTGATGATGTTACCTAGTTGGGTAATAAAACATCTACTCTAGAAGAAAACAACCAAGCAAACATTTCATAACCTAACTAAGTAATACCTTCAGTGCTAGGTAATAAAACATCTGGGTAATAAAACATCTACTCTACAAAAAAAAAAAAAACAACCAAACTCAGAGAGCACCGAGGACCCCCCGGTTCAACCCTGAGTACAAACATTTTCTTCTATGGATGTAAATACCTAACTAAGTAATACCTTCAGTGCTAGCACTGATGATGTTACCTAGCTGGGTAATAAAACATCTACTCTAGAAGAAAACAACCAAGCAAACATTTCATAACCTAACTAAGTAATACCTTCAGTGCTAGGTAATAAAACATCTGGGTAATAAAACATCTACTTTACAAAAAAAAACAACAACAACCAAACTCAGAGAGCACCGAGGACCCTCCGGTTCAACCCTGAGTACAAACATTTTCTTCTATGGATGTAAATACCTAACTAAGTAATACCTTCAGTGCTAGCACTGATGATGTTACCTAGCTGGGTAATAAAACATCTACTCTACAAAAAAAAAAAAAAAAACAAGCTCAGAGAGCACTGAGGACCCCAAAGTTCAACCCTGAGTACAAACGTTCTCTTCTATGGATGTAAATACTAGATGTAGTATCTTTCCCTACTTGCATCCGATTGTGGCACAAATATCACATTCTTTCCCTATCTTATCTCTAACAGGTTGCCTTCATCTCATCTCCTGGTAGGCTTAGCAATAGCAAAAGCTGAGTCAGCCTTGAGCTGGTCAGGATCAAACACCTGGCAGTGGGCAGAGTTAGCCTGCAATACTGTATTCTAACCACTGCACCACCACAGTTCTTCTAAGGTCATAGATAATTATGTTTTTCCCTTATTCCATGTTATCCAAGTTGATTCATACTTGTTTGTGTCACTTAGTACTCTGGAGGGAAGTCAGATCACCAGCAGTGATTGGCAATGACTGGAAGCGGAGACAGACATGGTAGGAATTGATAATAGAGACAGAACAGATTATGTGGTGCTCTATTTTTCTGCTAAACCAAGGATGAGTAGATAGCACTTCAGTTCAGCTACTGAGAGTTCCACCAACAGAAGCATACTTAGGATCTCAAAATAAATGGATAAACAAAACAAAAAAAAGGATTAAAAGGATTTCTTTTTATACGATTGAAAATGCAAGTTAGTTCAGAGTACTAAAATACTTCTACTAGCCTTGCCTGAGATGACGCCATATGTCTTGTAACACAGAAACAAAACAGAAATCTGTCAAAAGTGTTAAGAAATGAGAGTTAGAAGCACACCAGAAGTTCAGTGTATTGATATTTTTTTTAATTACTCAGTTTGAAGCAAGTATGACATGCTTGGTAAGACGATAATATTGACAGGCTACCATTGTGGATTAGTGAAACAGTGATGAAAAAGCTGCCTCTCACAGTGTTTGATCAGGCACAGCTCTCAGTCAGACATCTGTTCTCCTAGGAAGCCCTGATGTCCAAATATTTAAAAATTTCAGATGATGGTTTATATGACACTGATAGTATTTTCATTCCCCTCTGTATATTCAAACCTCAGGTATAGCGGAAGTGATTTCTTTGTCTGGAATTCCACTTGGTGAGATTTGATCATGTGGAAGATGAAAATATTGGCTATTGTTCTTCTGTGCAAGGTTTAGGCCCAGGTGAACTAAATCAGGCCTCATGGGGAAAGCATTGAACCAAAGTCTGTGCTATGCTTATTTTTGCAGTTTGCAACTGTACTTTACTTAATATGATTTTGCTAAGCTTGCTTGTTTCAAACATGTTTAGAACATAAGGACTGGAACAGTAAGAAATAGGGAATTGAATGGATGCAGGTTCCAATGTACACGGGTATATGAGGAAAGTTATGTTCAGCAGAAAGTCGGCATGAAGTGTAAGATGGCTAACCATTTGTCTACAGTCTTAGGATGAGAAAGGGTATAAAAATTTGGGACTGGACCTGATTGATTTGCCATTGTCCTATAGCTGTCCTTATTGGAACTGCTATGCCCTTGGACCTCATTGCAATGGGTTGCTAATGTAAGTGATGTTGTGCTATTATGTTTGCTATCTTCCAAATTATTAGCAAAATAAACCTCTGAATTTTAAAGTAAGAATTATTGTTTTGTGTTGCTGTCTTGTGTTTCTTTCGTTGGGTTTTTTCCATCACAATCACTAGATACAAAAAAAAAAAGTGAGAACTAACTCAGGACCATCATCATTCTGCAGTTTGGCCCTGATTGATTTGCCATTGACCTATAGCTGTCCTTATTGGAACTGCTATGCCCTTGGACCTCATTGCAATGGGTTGCTAATGTAAGTGATGTTGTGTTGTTATGTTTGCTATGTTCTAAATTATTAGCAAAATAAACCTCTGAACCTTAAATTAAGAATTATTGTTTTGTTTGTTGCTGTCTTGTGTTTCTTTCATTGGGTTTTTTCCGTGACAATCACTAGATACAAAAAAAAAAGTGAGTACTAACTCAGGACCATCATCATTCTGCAGTTTGGCCCATCCACTGCATGATGAAGGCCTCTTCTGAATTTTCCTGAACAATACAGTCCTTTCTTTTGCCAATTGGGCCCACAGTACTTGCTAATGCTGTCGATCCTTCTTGTTTTACTGTAGGTATCTTTGGGTATACGTCATAGGAAAATGGCTTCTGTTTCGAGATAGGAAGCTTTCACTGTGGGGTTACTAGACAGGACCCCCAATATTGGTAGATGATTTCAGAGACAATCTTAGAGAGCTATCTATTTAAGCCGTGGTGGTGCAGTGGTTAGAATGCTAGGCTACTTCTGCTGACTCCTGGCTATCTGCCGTTGGGCAGTTCGATCCTCACCGGTTCAAGGTTGACTCAACTTTTCATCCTTCCCAGGTCAATAAAATGAGGACCCAGACTGTTGGGACCAATAGTCTGACTCTGTAAATCACTTGGAGGGGGCTACAAAGCACTATGAAGCGGTATATGTCTAACTGCTATTGCTATTTAAGTTCTATACTGAGTGGAGAGTTGGACTGAAGACCCTGATTGGCCTCTTCCACCTCTATATTTCTATGGACTCTAGCAAGAAAAATAGAATGGCTTATAGACCATCACACAGTCGGTCAGATTTTTAGATTGGATTTGGCAGTTTTTTCTAACTATAGTGTCTTTTCCAAAGACCTGGGATAGGCAGATATAGATATATGTTGGAGATGTCATCGCAGGATGTAAGCTGTTCCATATAAAACCACAATTGCAACTGATTGATGGTGAATTTGTTAATGCTGACGGTGTTCAAGTGATATTCCAGTTGTTTTGGGACCGGACCAAGGTGCCTGTTACCATTGCTTTCTTTTGCCACAGTTGTTGTATTTCTGTTTTCAGGTCTTTGTATTATTATTATTATTATCTATTCAGAACAAAGTGAAGACATAGCTGCCTGTTCTTTATCTGATGTTGGCCTTCATATGCATTGAGTTTTTCCCAAGAACCAAAGATGTCGTAAT
>JALGBA010004081.1:700000-892500 GCA_023970755.1 Azemiops feae
TATTATATTAAGCTGGGCAGTCTTGGGGAAAAGTTGTGGGTGGAGGAATTGATGCTGTAAGGACCCTTAGCATTTGTTTGAGTATGAATCCAAGAATTTGTTTCGTGTTAGAGAAATTTCTTACTTCTAATAAAGCAACTGCCCATCCCTTATAGGCTAAATAGGGGTACATTGTGATTTCCCCAGCAAAGCATCCATTGAGAGCAATATGAGCTAGGCTAGTGATGCAAAGGAAGATGAGAATCTGAAAACTCCATGCAGAACAAATTGGTATTGTCCAAGATATATTTCTGTCTTGGAATCTCAGAGACATCTTTATTCCCTTAGGCTGTTTTCCTAATGCATATTTATCAGGGAGGAAGACATAAAGGAACTTATTTCCATGTAAGCATTTGTAGAGCATTGCTCTTGGTGGTGAATCAGATTTGTAGTCAATGAACCTAACATAAGGTCTGTTTCACAAAACTCCAATTGATTGATTGATTGATTGATTGATTGATTGATTGATTGATTGATTTTACCCTGGAAAAAGTTGTGAGCATGTGTGTGCATGTATACATGTATTTTAACGGAGACTGGGTCATTTGGAACAACCTGCCTCCAGAAGCTGTGAATGCTCCAACACTGGAGGTTTTTAAGAAGAGACTGGACAGCCATTTGTCTGAAATGGTATGGGGTTTCCTGCCTGAGCAGGGGGTTGGACTAGATGACCTACAAGATCCCTTCCAACTTTGTTGTTGTTGTTGTTGTTGTTGTTGTTGTTATTGTTATTACCTCTAATGTCCCTTCCAACTTTATTATTATTATTATTAAATGGGGGAAAGTTCTCAAACTTCTCCAAATATCATCATCATCATCATCATCATCATCATCATCATCATCATCATCATCATTGATCATCGCACAGTCAGCCAGATGTTCAGACTGGATTTGGCATTTTTGTCTACCTATCGAGTCCTTACCAAGGGCCTGGGATAGGCAGATGTGGATGTTTGATGGTATTACAGATATCGTCGCAGGATGGAAGCAGTTCTTAATAAGGCCGCCTTTTGCAATTGACTAATGGCGAATTTGTCATTGCCAATGGTGTTCAAGTGGTGCTCCAGTTGTTTTGGGATTGCACCCAAGGCACCTATTACTATTGGTACTACCCTTGCTTGCTTTTGCCACAGTCTTTCTATTTCTATTTGTAGGTCTTTGTATTTTGTTATCTTCTCCAGTTCTTTCTTGTCTATTCTGCTGTCTCCAGGCACTGCCACGTCCACTATCCAGACTTTTTTGTCTTTCTTATCGACAATTGTTAAGTCTGGGGTGTTATGTTGCAGGTGCTTGTCTGTGTGAATTCTGAAGTCCCAGAGCAGTTTAATTTTATCATTTTCTATGACTTTCTCTATTTTATGATCCCACCAGTTCTTGCTTACAGGCAAATTATATTTCTTGCAGATCTTCCAATGCACCATTGTTGCTACTTTGTCATGCCGCTGCTTGTAGTCAGTCTATGTGATCTTCTTGCAGCAGCTTACCAGGTGGTCCACTGTTTCTTCAGCTTCTTTGCATAGGCGGCACTTACTGTCTGTTGCTGTCTTCGCAATTTTGACTTTGTATGCATTTGTCCTTAAGGCTTGGTCTTGTGCAGCCAGAATTAGTTCCTCGGTCTCTTTCTTCAATTTTTCTGCTCTTATCCATTGCCAGGTCTTGTTATTATCTGCTTTCCCAGCTATTTTTTTAATGTACTGGCCATGTAGTGCTTTGTCGTCCCATGCTTCTATTCTGTTCTTCATTTGGTCTTTCTTGTAGGCCAGTTTGGTCTCTCCAGTAGTCAGTAAGCCTTCCTGATATACTAATTTCAGTGCATCTTCATCATTGTCCTTCAGATATTCTTCCAAAGCCATTTTTTCTTCTTCAACCATCTGATGTACTTGCAGCATTCCACGCCCACCTATTTGCCTTGTAGGTAGAGTCTGTCAATGTCACTGCGTGGGTGAAGGGCATGATTCATTGTCATTATTTTTCTGGTCTTCCTATCCATTGCTTTTAGTTCTGCTTGAGTCCAGTCCACTATTCCAGGTGTGTATCTAATGACTGGAATTGCCCAGGTGTTGATTGCCTTCATGGTATTTCCTCCATTGACATTATTATTATTATTATTATTATTATTATTATTATTATTATTATTATTATTATTATTATTATTATTATTATTATTATTATTATTATTATTATTATTATTATTATTATTATTATTATTATTTCCAGTCTCCTTGGAGTTCTCCTATGCATTTCTACCTGGTGTGCATAGCCATTATACAAAGATAAGACAGAGCACACCGATCTCAGGGTTACAGATGAATGAAAAGTTTCCACTTTCATCCAAGGAAACAGTAATGCTTTTTATCAATAGTCGTGTTTTCTGTAATTTCTTGACCATTATGCAAATGCTATTTAGAGAGCAGCATTATGGCCATGGAAGCATGTGAGAAGAAAAACAATGTCATATTTGAATGTATTTTCAGCCTTGTAATGGCAGGGATCTTTTCTCTTCATGCTCCACCAGGTTTTAATTCCACCCTCTAAAATGTATTTAATTTAGCAGGCCCTTCTGTTTACCATGTACACGTCCTCCGTAACTTTTGTTTAATTCTTCCAGTTTCTTGTAATTGCTTTCTCCCTGGTTTCAATTTTGAAGGAAGAACTTTACTGTTTTGTAAGAACAATAACTAGGTCGATGCATTACAAAAAAAAAAAAAAAAAAAAGCCATGGCTTATGATTTAGTATCTTGTGTAAAAACAGCCAGTATCATAGTAACAGGTCTAATCCAATGCATTTTTATTGGTTTACTATTATCCCATCTTCATTAACTGATGAAGTCAAAGTGGTTTAGATACCTCATAGTCCCACCTCCTATTTTCTCTACAGCAGAGGTCTTCAGACTTGGCCCTTTTATGACTTGTGTACTTCAACTCCCAGAATTCCTCAGCCAGGCACGCTGGCTGAGGAATCCTGGGAGTTGAAGTACACAAGTCATAAAAGGGCCAAGTTTGAAGACCCCTTTCTCTACAACAACAACTCAGGTGGATTGGACTTTCATGCAAAAGGCAGAACATGCTATATCTATCAGAGCCATGGGTATGTAGTGGCTAAGGTGTTAAATCTGGACCAGGGAGACAATGGTTCAAGTCCATGTTGAACAAAAGAGTATCAGCGATGGCTTTGGACATGTTACTAGCTCCTGATCTAAGCTATCCCACAAGGATCCTGCGGTGGGCAAACAACAACAACAAAAACATAGATTTTGGATTGCCATTACATTCCATTTAGTCCTACAGGAAAATCAGATCAGGTAATCATAGAATGTTCTTCTTCTTCTTCTTCTAATTACAGGAATTTCTGATCATAATAGTTTAGAGGAGTCCTTTGGCAGGGATGCACAAAAAGAAATGCAGGAAATGTCCACTCATTCTAAAGGACTTGTTGAAGGAAAAGTTTTTCATCATGGTTCAGTCCAAGCCGGGGATAAAGTACATGGTGACTGCTTTAGAAAGAAGGTTACAGTTTATTGAAGAGGAGAGCCAGACAAGAAGATGGCTCTGGCTGAAAAGAGGGAAAAAAGGGCTGAGCACATGTGGGGAGTGGGTTTTTATACCATCTGGAGCCTTTTGTTTGGAGTTGCTTCCTGTGGCATGAACTTTGACCTGAGTCTGAGTGTGCCCTTTGGTATCTCTGTGTTAATCCTATTATGTCCTAGAGTTTGGGTGGGGTATGTAGATTTTTAGGTGTTTTTGTCTTCTTGATCTTCTAGCTGGGGCCTCCATCTGCATTTCTACAGAGCTGGTTTCTGCTTGGGGGAGGGAGACCTGGGGCTATTAAGAAAAACTGGGCATGCTTTTCTGCCTCTTCAAGATCCTTTGAGGAAATATATTTTTCTGCCCTTTTAATATTTCCTTCTCTGGGGGGCTGACTTCCCACAGACTGTAATTAACCAAGAAGAACCAGCTTTCCTTTCTCAATGCTCGTGCTGAACATCACTCCAGTCCTAGTGTAGAAATGCAGACCTTGGTTGACTGATCAGTAGCAAGATTCAGAAGAAATTGCCCATTCTCTCACAAGAAATGGCCCGTTCATTCCATTTTTAAGACCTTTGAAGGTTTACATCTTTTCTAACGCCTTGAAAATAAGCTTCAAAAATGTCTTGTCTCTGATGATTGTTCAGTCTTGAAAATTAACAGAGGGAAACATCAAAATGATGAAACACTGAAAAGGCAGTGAGGCCCTTCCCCAAATTTTATTTCAGTCATGTCTTCAGTTAAAGGGATAATCATAAAAGGAAGAGAAGGAGAATTAAAAAAACAACAACAAACTAATGCAATTTATTTCAAGAAACCTGTGGGCATAATTTGTTTTTTCTTAATATTTCCCCCTATGATATTTCAAGGAAATTGTACATATACTGGAGGAACTGCTTAGTCCAGGGAACAAGAATTGAATTAAGAATTAATAAGACTTTAGAATTTCTTACTTGGAAAGAAACTATGAAATACTGCTTATCACCACTCAGAGGCTCCTCTACCAGTAAATTTATTTTTTTTTACCAGGGACCTGTGTAAAACACACGTCACTTGGCTGCAACGAAAGTTTAATTAAAACCAGCCATCTGCCTTATCTGTGTGATATGGACGTCTATGTATGTATGTTTTGAAGAACTGTAATTTCCTTTTTGTTTTTACTTAAAATTACTACTAAATTTTGAATTTAAGCCTCCTTAAGGCAGTGACACTTAAAATAAAGTCTAAAAAAATAGCTATCTTGTAATCAAGTTTGTTTGTTTTTTTTAAAAATCAGTATCAGAATTACACCTAACAGACAAGTGTTTAATAAAAGTAATGTGATTTGCCTTAAGGGCGCCATACTTCACTGCATTGAACGTGCTCCTGTTTTAATTTTCACATCAAAGTGCTGCTGAGAGGAGAAACAATATTTCTCAGAAATCCCATTATATATTGGATACTGATGATTGGATCCTGTTTATTGTCATCTGTTTCCCCATCTGTTATGGCTTCGGTGTTTACACACTGAACACAAACACACATACATACATACAGATGTTCCATCACTGAAGGTAAATTAACCCTCTTGAAACCAAAAATATTCCACAGGTGATCCTAAGCAATCATTGAGCATAGGATGACACTGAGATGTAGACAATTGTTAAGGAAACGTTTTGATTGGGTTAAGGACCAATAAAGCCTATTTACAGTGCAATTCAGCATTTTAACTACAGAAAACGTTTTCCCTACTTCTAAAGCAATTTCTGAAACTCACGGGAAACCTAAGAGTATCAATGGTTCAGCAATTATACAATCCATCCCACTTTTAATTTAGCTGAAGTCTTATTTTCTGATTATGATTGAACATTTCTTATAATCTGTCTTAAAGATTGCATATTCAGGTACTGTGTGCTTGTAATGTTTTCTTCTCAATTCAAATATTTCTTAGAATTTTATTCTTGGGACATATTTCCTTTCTCTTTTTTTTGCAGCTGGCGATCTCAGATATTTTTTTTTTAAAAAAATGAATATTTCTGCTTTGATTTTAATGATGTTTGGTTAAACCTCTTTTTTATACGGGACAGTTAGGCCATGTGGATTTTCCAGCTGACAAGTTGTGGAGGAAAAACATTCGTATCGATGGCAAATCTAAATTATGAAATGCGAATATTCCTTTAAAGTAATTTGCTCCTTTGTTTCTTAGACACTAAATCCATAAGCACGTTTGATCTTCTTTCCCAGTTACAACCTGTACAGGGGCAATTTCAAGATGCAACTTGAATAAAAGTCAGTTAACTTTCAGTTGAAATAATATGCAAGTCAAAAAAAAGAGGTTTCAAACAATAATTGTTTTTAATACTAACTTCTGGTTTTGGCATTTCAAAGGCAGGGAGGGAGGGAGGGAGGAAGGAAGGAAGGAAGGAAGGAAGGAAGGAAGGAAGGAAGGAAGAGAAATGACAAGAAAGAAATGAAGGAGAGAGGAAAGGAGGAAAGAAGGAAGGAAGGAAGGAAGGAAGGAAGGAAGGGAGGGAGGGAGGGAGGGAGGGAGGGAGGGAGGAGGGAAGGAGGGAAGGAAATTAGCCGAAAGTCATTTGCAACAAATAATTGGTGCATATCATAGAAATTATCCTGAAATTTACATCTTCCAATCTAATAACTTCTACCTATAGGTGCAACTTGGATTAAAAAAAAAACATCCTTTGTTATCTAAGTAAAAATGTGGTTGTGGCTATATGTTTGACAAGAAATATGTAGTTTGGTCAGGTTCTGAGAATACTGCTTTATTCTAATATCATTGAGGTTATTTAAAGTGTATGAGCTGAAGTGATTCAGAAGTTACAGAAGAAGAAGAAGAAGAAGAAGAAGAAGAAGAAGAAGAAGAAGAAGAAGAAGAAGAAGAAGAAGAAGAAGAAGAAGAAGAAGAAGAAGAAGAAGAAGAAGAAGAAGAAGAAGAAGAAGAAAGAAAGAAAGAAAGAAAGAAAGAAAGAAAGAAAGAAAGAAAGAAAGAAAGAAAGAAAGAAAGAAAGAAAGAAAGAAAGAAAGAAAGAAAGAAAGAAAGAAAGAAAGAAAGAAAGAAAGAAAGAAAGAAAAGGATTATGAATGTTTTCTGCTTAGGGATGCTATAACATTCCACAATGACATTAATTTTAAACAGTTAATTAAACCAACCATTTAATTCAAATTAAAATGTTATTGTATACCAACAGAAAATGAATTTTGACGGAGTTAATAAAGAAAAGTGATTGCACTGGGCAACACACAGACACACACACAGACACACACACAAATTCATCTTTCCATGTTATTTATTATTAGATCCATGTCCTAACAAAAACATTAAACTTGCAAAGAGTTGGGAGATTTAACTGGTGCTTAGCAAAATAACTATAGTGGGTTGATTTGTATGGCAGTTAAAGGTCTCGAAATTAGCATGTTAATAGGCATTTATTTTATTAGAGCAGAATTATCTAACCAGTTACTAATTAGAAGTACTTAAAACATCCTTTTAGATTTAGGGGGCAAAGAAATGATACATTTATGACCTACTGAATTTTTGGATAATGATTTAGCAGATTGATTTATGTTTTCAGCGCACTAGGTCTGAGCTGTTAGAACGATTTTAATATCCTGACTAATTTTTATTTAAGGAAAAATCCAGGTGTGCCAGAACACATCCTGCACTCAAATAAAATAACAAAAGAAAAGAAAAAAATGCCTCTATGTTTTCCTTGCAGCTTAACAGTATATGGAATACTAGTGGACATGCTTTGTCATATTACTATACATTGTTTTTCTCCTTTGTTGTCAAGCACTTTCTAAATCGCTGGTTGTTTATTTTGTAGGAATGCTGAATTGGTAAGCTTACACGTAGTTGAGATATAGCTGTGGAATGTTCAGTACTTAAAGGACACTGCTAGTTTCATCTAGGAGACTCCCTGTGAAAACGAGCTGAGCAGATCTCTACACTATAAACATACTAGCCGTTATTCCCACAGGTTTGTTACAATGGTCCCTGAGATAATATTTATGCCGCCTTTCAAAAACCTTTCAGGATATCCTCTTGTCAATTGAAGCAGTTTTATTATGGAAAGTCATCGCAGATGGCAGCACCTAGCCGAATCTTGACTGATCTCAAAAACAACCGTACAATGTAACATTGGGTTCTGACAGCAGACGTCGAAGAAATTACGAAGATTCAGATATGCCTTGGAAGATATGAAAACACCTTCATAGGAAGCAAACCAATTCTGTATTGGCAAGAAAATGACATGGAAACTACACGGAAGACTGACATTTTGAAACTAGGGTGTGAAAACTCTTGGATCCTGGAGTGCATTAGATAATGGCTTGCCATAAATTTACTCTCTTTTAAGTAATCTAGTCCACTCATCTCCTCACCGATTTTCTTTTTTAGCTTTCATCACCGGATAGGTTTACAGTTTTCTTTTAAAATTAAAATAAATCAATAAACAACTAAATATTACTTCTGATCCTGTAAAAGAGTAGCATTTTCTAAGCCTATGGGTATATGTGAACTGCACCCAGATTAATGAACAATGACTATATTTTTAAATGTATTTCTGATTTCAAGTGTAAGATGTAGCTTGGCAAGGTGTCTAGGGCGATTCTCAGTCATCCAGGTCATCCAAAGGTGCTTTTTGGGACTTTGTTTTGCCTTGAAGATGTTTTGCTTCTTCAGTTCAGCAAGGAAATTAGCTTTCTTATATCCGGAATTATTTTTCTGGATGTGGAATCAGGGTATTTGTATATAAATACATTTAAAAAGCAGTATACATGTTCCTACTGGTGATGACGTCAGGGACAATGCCTCAGATTATTTTTCTCCACTTTTCCATGAAACTTCTAATCTGGACCAAGAATTAAATGACCTTTCATTGATTAGCCCTTAATTGCTTTTTGTCTTTCTCTCAGATCCCCCACAATTCTGTTGACCTTTTACAGAATTAGAAGCAACTGTCAAGCTTATGCCAGAAATATCTTCATGAACATATTTCTAAACAGAATGTTGATTATTTCTGCCTATGGAGATTCTCAATCATCCAGGTCATGATTGTCCCAAAGGAACTTTTTTTTTTTCAAGAGGCAACTGGACTTTCTTTGTTTTTCTTTGAAGATGTTTCACTTCTCATCCAAGAAACTTCTCCAGTTCTGTAGTTTTTTTTTCAGTTCTCCACCACTAAAGAAACTTCTTGGATGAGTAGTGAAACATCTCCAAGGAAAAACAAAGAAAGTCCAGTTGCCTCTTGGAAAAGCACCTTTGAGACTTGCTTATTTCCATTCGCATAGATCAGCTATACTAACTTCTTATTTCAACTCGAGCTACATCCTAGTCTAGACGTATGGATTTAGAAAGATCAGTAGTTGGAGCTGAATTTTAAATTAAGCTGAGTGATTTACCAGGCTCCAGTGAAGATGGGAGGACTCAAAAAGTTGCTGGCATTTTCAAGAACACCAGATAATATCAAACTCAACTATATCAATCTACTTCTGCATAGAGGAAAATAGATCAGACTCATATTTAAAAAAAAAAAAAATGCTGTAAATGGGGTAGATCAGGGGTCTTCAAACCTGGCCCTTTTATGACTTGTTGACTTCAACTCCCAGAATTCCTCGGCCAGTGTGCCTGGCTGAGGAATTCTGGGAGTTGAAGTCCACAAGTCATAAAAGGGCCAAATTTGAAGACCCCTGAGGTAGATTGTCCTGAGGAAACAAAAAAAGAGCCTTGTATTTTTTTAATTTGTTCAGTTATATAGAAATGGAATAAAGGAAGAGAAAAAGATTTATAATAGTTAGTTAACTGCCAGTTAAAATGTAATTATGAGCTGCTTCTCATTAACCTTTTGATTTATGATCCCGAGCAAGGGCTATCAACCTAGCAAAGGAGAGTCAATTCAACATCATTTTTTTAATATATTTATATACGGTATATAAAGAATTATCCAGGAAAAGATTAAAAGTCAATGCAAACTACAAAGGTGCAGAGAGAAAAATATTTAAAAAGGGTGTGTGTGTGTGTGTGAAAAAGGGTGAAAAAAGTAACTTCCCCTTCATTCCAGCAGGTTAAAAACAATTTTAATAGCTGATAACTGTCTCTAAATAAAATATAGGCTGTCTTCTCCTCATAACTTATAACTTAGATAAGGAAAACAGAGTCCAAATATTTCGTCAATCAATCTTTGTCAGCAAAAGTCTATTAAGGGCAATCGGATGTAACTATTTTGTTCTTTTAACCCCGATCGAATAAGCCAGTCTTATAAATATGTGTGGCATCATTGTTAAAGGGTTTGGCTAGGACAAAAGAGACCTAGATTGCTTTCTGTCAATACAATCCATATTCCATAATATGTTGTGGAAAACATTATGTTGTTGTGGAAAATCTGTATGTGTATGTGTGTGTATATGTGTATGTGTGTGTGTGTATATATCTATCTATCTATATGTATAGATAGATAGATGAAAGAGAAGAGAAAGAGAAAGAGAAAGAGAGGGAGAGGGAGAGGGAAAGAGAGGGAGAGGGAAAGAGAGAGAGAGAGAAAGAGAGAGAATTGGGTTACTTCTCAGTACTGGTAAATTAAATGTCAGATGGGTAGGTAGAAAAGAGAGAGAGAGAGAGGGAGGGAGGGAGGGAGAGAGAGAGAGAGAGAGAGAGAGAGAGAGAGAGAGAGAGAGAGAGAGAGAATGAATCAGGATTTAATAACAACCGATAAAACCAGGAGTGCACGCCCAATACTCTAAAAAATCCTGATCAGCAGTAAGAATAGCTGAGTGAATTTTTAATATATGACAACATGAAGTGCAAAAATGTTTCCCTTATTGGTATGTGGGTTTCAACAAACCTCTGTCTGGGTTGCCTGTGTTCAGCTCTTTTGCTTGAAAACCTCTATAGGAATTAACCAAATTATATTGCTGTATATCAACTGAGTTTGGGCTATTGGTGTTATATATTTAAAGAAAACGATAATGAGAAGATAACTGCATAGGCCTAGTGATTGGACAACTGTCATGGAAGAAGAGATCTTTTCTTGTTATAAAATGAGATAGAGAGAGAGAAAGGCACCTTCATCCTCGGCATAGTGTTGGTTGAGAAGATTAGTATTCTAGTATAAACAACAGTTGTGGAAATTTGCACTGTGCATTAGTGAGAAAAATAAATGGAAGGAGTAGGATGTTCAACACCAATCATTCACCACCCTAAGTGGAACAGTTCTCGTCCAACATAAGCCTGTAGAAGAATTAGTAGAGCCACACATATTTTAATCGGTAGATTAAACAACTGATCTCTTAGCTGAATAATTGGAATGGGCCCGTTATAATCAGTAATTACAACATTCGTTTGAAAGGGTTGCGAATCAAGCATGCACACTGATTCACTTCTTGGAGTTGCGTTTTGGGCTTGACAGGAAACAAAGAGAATTTTGGTTGTAATGCTGAAGCAGAAAAGTGTTAGGATAGCTGTCCTAGAAGGGAAGGGTAAGTTAATAAGAAAACAACAACAACAAAAACTATCTGTAGTGGATGGATAATAGCCGTTCCTCAAATTTTTATTTAATTGGAACAATCTATGATTCCAGTACTGATAATCTGGTCTTTTGTTATTCCCTTTCTTGAAAGACGGATTCAGAATTCCAGTCATCATGTCACTATTTTAACACAATATTAAAACTATCTTACAATTGTACATTGATTATATCTGTAAAACGTTTTTAGCTGAACACCAGGTGCTTATTGTAAGCTGCTTGAGTCCTGGTGACAAAGCAGTAAATAATGAATAAATACAGGCATCATGAAATTTATCTTTAATATTCTTTCATTTCTTTGGGTGTTAAGCTGACAATGTGGAGAAGATGGTCGCTGTATAATATTTTTGTCTACATTGATTGGTTTTATTCTGCCTGCTTTTCTTTTTTGGGGGGGAATAATCTGAATTTTAGGACTATTGTGTTCTGAGGTGATTACTTAGACACATTCAAGCCATGTTATGTCAATTACACTTTAGCAGAAATTATGAAGTGTTGGCGTATAGCAGGGATCTTCAAACTTGGCCCTTTTATGACTTGTGGACTTCAACTCCCAGAATTCCTCAGCCAGGCACGCTGGCTGAGGAATTCTGGGAGTTGAAGTCCACAAAAGGGCCAAGTCTGAAGACCCTTGGTGCATAGCTTATGCAGATTATCAGGTTTGAGAAAACATCATAAAGTAATTGTTTTCCATGTTGTAAGAGGAAGGCCTAATCATAATACCTTATTTTTTTACTGAAAGCCAGAACAATTCTTTTATTCCTCTTTCCATACCTCTCTCACAATCCTGTTTTCACGGTTGTCAGTGTATGTTCATGGCTTGCAACAAATAATTCCTTTTTTCTTCAAGGAGCTGTGAGTGGTCCAGAAATATTAATAGGATGTGACTGAGATTTTTTAGCTAGAAGAAATTTTACAATTGTCACAGCTTCTTTTAGTAAAAAAAAGCCACCGCTGAAAATTAATAAAGGCTTTCACAGCGATATATTATGGTCACACTGTTATAATCACTTTATTATCATACAGGCCTATGTTGCCTTGCATGCGTACATTAAAAAAAAAAGGAGAAGGATACAATTAGTACGTAAGCCGATTAATGCTTTGGGAGGGCAACATTTAATTAAATGCCTAGGACTATTCAGAAGTATTAGAGGTACATCTCAATTAAATGTAATTAAGAATGCAAGTTTAAAGTAGTCAGATCAGTTGCAAGTAAATTAGAAACAAATAGTCCATATGATGAGACTATGTTGAGGTGGTGCCCTTAAGTGCATGTCATTGCTAAGTTGTTTTGACAAAAGGAAGACAAGAATGACTTTGCAGCTTCTTCAATGCGGTCATCTCAAGAGAAGAGAAACAACACATAAAACAATGCAGCACTTTATTCAGTGTCACATATTACAAAGATATTATGCAGGATAAATTATACGTGCAAGAGGTTGCTTTCAGAGAATAGATTCAGTAAGCCTTCCTTCCTTCCTTCCTTCCTTCCTTCCTTCCTTCCTTCCTTCCTTCCTTCCTTCCCTCCCTCCCTCCCTACTTACTTACTTACCATACTTAGTTACTTACTTATTTACTTGCCGTACTTATTTACTTACCGTACTTAGTTACATACTTACTTACTTACCATACTTATTCACTTACTAACCATACTTATTTACTTATTTACTTACTGTAGTTATTTACTTACTTACTTATTTACCATACTTATTTATTTACTTACTGTATTTATTTACTTACTTACTTACCATACTTATTCCCTACTGTACTTATTTACTTATGTACTTACTTACCATACGTATTTACTTACTTACTGTACTTATATACTTACGTACTTACTTACCGTACTTATTTACTTACATGCCTAAGCTGTCCCTTCAGACATGCAGAAGAAAATCTCAATACAGTTTTAAACTTGGTGCATGAGATTCAACTCCAGCAGGGAATGACAATCCTAAAGCCACTGGAGGAAGGAAAAGGTCTCCAAAATTCTTCATTTAAATTTACTGAATACCAAGCCACGCAACTAAATCAATTGTAAGGCAACATATATACATTTGCCCTCAAGCTGGGTGGCTGGTAGAAGATATTGTATAGAAAGATAATCACAATAACAGAGAGATAAAGGTAAAAGTAAAGTTTTCCCCTGTCCAGTCATGTCCAACTTTAGGGTGCGGTAATCCTCTCTGTTTCTTGGTCAGGGGAGTCAGAGCTGTCTGAAGACTTTTCTGGACATCATGGCTACCCAATTTCCCTGAAAACAAGACCTAACCGGAAAATAAGCCCTAGCATGATTTTTCAGGATGCTCATAATATAAGCCCTACCCCCAAAATAAGCCCCAGTTAAGATCGTCAGCCAGATGGATGCATTTAGTACCGTATTTCCCCGAAAATAAGACCTAACCAGAAAATAAGACCTAATGCGTGTTTTGGAGCAAAAAATAATATAAGACCTGCTCTTATTTGGGGGGAAATACAGGTATATACTGACGTGCACAAATGCTTTTACCTTCCCACCAAAGTGGTACCTATTTATCTACTCACATTTTCATGCCTTCAAACTGCTACGTGGACAGGAGCTAAGGCAAGTAACGGGAGCTCACTCCATCGCACAGCACTTGGGTCTCAAACCCAGGCTGTCCATTTTCCACCTGAAAAGTTCAATGTTTTTTAACTGCTGAGCCACTGCCCCCCCCCCCCCCCCCGTCCCCCAAAACAGATAACAAATGAAGTTATAAAAAGTTTGGTTACATTCACCGTGTGTGCCCTTACAAAATAAGATCACTTTCTCCATCAATATCTTAGGCAACCATCTGCCTGAAGTCAATCCTTGAGCATTCATTTGTAGTACTTAATAAGGCTCTTATTTTTTTTAAAAAAAAGTATGTATTTGATTAAATTCAGCACGAAAGGTCTTATTTCAAAGATTGTTTATGCAACACAGTCACCTGAAGCTAAACAAACAGCAATTGCACTTTGTAAAAATAAATGTAAAACTCACATTAACATATGGTTCAGCATTTGAGATACATTTGTTTAAATGACAAACAAGTTATTATTTTGTTTCTAAAGGGTAACGGATAAATATAAAAGGCCTACAATGAGCAAGGCTTGTTCTCTAATGCAACGCTGCATTTTCTTGATGGCATTATCTTTTGTTGTGATTAATAATAGAAGTTGCTGAACAACTAATATGCCTCTCCATAAGAGCTTCTTTCTTAATTGAACAGGCCTTATTTTCATTTCTCTCATGAAGGATGGAAAAATCTTCCCTTTATTCTCCCTGCCAGTCACAACATTTTACAATGTCGCACATAAAAAGGGAACTTACTCCGGTCCACGTAGCCTTGATCATCATTTTCAATGAGCCACAATGTGGATAATATTTCAATCTTCCCATTCTGTCTCCTCTGAATTCGTTCCATGCAAAGGAAACTTTGATAAGCAGACATATGCATATGGATTGAAACAAGATTTCATTCTTACTATTTATAATTCCTCATTTTTAAAAAAATATAATTTTAGTCTGGTCTCTGTAACCCTTTTAACTCTGCAAATAATAACAATAACAATAACAATAACAATAACAATAACAATAACAATAACAATAACAATAATAATAATAATAATAATAATAATAATAATAATAATAATAATAATAATAATAATAATAATAATAATAATAATAATAATAATAATAATAATAATAATAATAATGGAAAGGACCTTGGAGGTCATCTAGTCCAATCCCCTGCTCAGGCAGGAAACTGTTTATTCGTATCCATGATCATTTCTGATCGTGTAACCAAAGCTATACAAAGAAATTCTTCTTTTTGCCCTACTCAAAAGTTATTATTTTACTTCTCACATAGTGAAGGGAAACACATTTATTGGTTTCTCTCCAAGCATAGCTGTAAAATGCTTTTAACAGGCATGGGCAGTAAAAAGCGAAATCAAAGAAAAACAAAACAAAACAAAACTGGGAAATGAGAACAGTATAACTTTTTGATAGAATGGAAAATAGACTCTCTGGCTATTTCATGGTGACACGAGTATCTCGTATGCCTGCCTCAATATTTTTAGATACAGCTTTCAAAGAATAAAGAAAGCTCTTTGATAGCTTGCTTCAGTTTGCTCCCTACAATTGCAAGTTGATACATCGGACGAGACCTTAATGTTTTTGTTTCTGATCTTTTGCACCGGCGTTTCTGATTTCATCTGAAATCGGTTCAGAACATCTGCAAAGAAATAAAGTATGTGAATTTTACAAAGGGGTTCTGAATTTTACCTTTAAGGGGATAGAGGTATTTATTGAAGAACGAAGAGTTTTGAGGCACTTTAAAGAATAAGAATTTTTTTTTATTATTGTGTAAGCTAGACTGTAGCAGCTAGTTAAACACGACTGAAGTTGAAAAACTCAGCAGAGCTGGATTAAAAAGAGAAAGTAAAGGTTTCCCTGTCAATCATGTTGCTTATCTCTGTTTTCATGGCCAAGGAGCCAGTGTTGTCTGAAAACATTTTCTGTGGTCATGTGGCCAGCACGGCTATTCACCAAAGGCACACAGAACACTGTTACCTTCCCACTGAAGTTGTTGTTGTTAGTTGCGAAGTCGTGTCCGACCCATCGCGTGCCAGCTGGGCTCCTTACTTTCCTTTCTAGCCAGTAGCTAATTCTTAAAGGGGAAGTGCCTTTTTAAGCTAGTTCACTCAGCAGCTTGTCTTTTCTGTCTCTGGAGGCCTTTCCTTGTTTGATCAATATATGGAAGAGGGAAAATATAGGGGGGTGGGGTTCAAATTCTTCCTTCAGAAGGAAATGGGAATGAGAAAAAGGGAGGCAGGGAAGGGAGGGAGGGAAGGAAGTCCCGCCTTAGCAGTTGGCCACCAGCAGCTCTGCCATTGACTTTGCTTGTCAAAAGGTTGCAGAAGGGGATCATATGACCCTGGGACACTGTGACCATCATAAATATGAATCACTTGCCAAGCATCCAAATATAAATCACATGACCCTGTTGCTGCAATGGTCATAAGTGTGAAAAATGGTCATAAGTCATTTCAGTGCAATTGCAACTTTGAACAGGTTTTTTTTTTTTGTCACCAAGTTTTTGACACCTTGCTAGGTGGTACTTGAATATTGCCATATCCTAAAAGTGGTACAATCAGTTAAAAGGTTGAAAAGCCCTGTGTTAGAACACTCCACGAAATAGGGTGACCAAGTGGGAATACCTATTGAATGTGAAATTTAAAAGACTGTAGTTGAAGGGTGTGGAGAAGAAGGGGGGAGGAAGGGAGGGAGGGAGGGAGGGAGGAAGGAAGGAAGGAAGGAAGGAAGGAAGGAAGGAAGGAAGGAAGGAAGGAAGGAAGGAAGGAAGGAAATGAAATGAAATGAAATGAAATTCTTAAGAATCTCTGCAGGTATGAAGTTGAATAACTGATCATTCATTGGAAAGTGGCTTAGACTGTGATGTATAGCCCACTTATTGGAGAAAAATAAATGAGCCTGCACTGTGGTCAGTCTATCATTCCTGGCATGGCTGTCATGGCAAAAATCAGTCCATTATGATTGATTCCTGTAATATATAACTAAGATATAAAGACTTCTATACCACCAAAATATCCTGGATCCGTATGTTCCATGCCGGGAGCTGGACCCTGCTGTTTTGTATCTCTCTTGCAGCTTCCAAGTTATTTATTGTCACTCCTTATTTAGGTATCTTCAAAAGGTTGTGATTGATGGAATTATTTACAGATGGTCCTGTTCTCCCAAAGGACTCAAAGTGGCTGTTTACAATACAAAGAAGTAAAAAAGCATCAACAGTTTAAGCTAAGATGAAACATTACTAGCACCGAAACCCTTGCAGAATAAGACCATGTTTAAGTTCTTCCCCAAAATCAGGAGCCTGAGGTTGTTCCTTGTATCCAGGGATGGCACGTGCTTAAACACTGAGTAGGTACAGCCTCTGTGTAGTTGATCCTCCATACAAGGATGATGCGATAAAAATACTGGCAATTAAAATACTTTATGTGTTTGTGTGTATATATTAACATCGGTTTGATTTTTAAATAATGATTGCACAATTATCATTGTAATGATAGGCCAGTGGTGGCAAACCTATGGCACGCGTGCCAGAGGCGGCACTCAGAGCCCTCTCTGTGGGCACCCATGCCGTGCCCCAGAGATGGTGAGGGACTGGCCCCTGCCACCCTGGCCCCGCCCACCCAGTCTGCCATGACCACCGCGGCCACGCCCACCCGGCACCCGGTGATAAATAAGTGGGTTTTGGGTTGCAGTTTGGGCACTGGGTCTCTAAAAGGTTCGCCATCACTGTGATAGGCTGTATATTTCAGATTCGTTCACAGAGCTTAAGTCTTTCCATTTAAACCTTTTTTTTTTCCCCTCAAAATTTATTGTACATTGTCAGGGGTATTTGCTGTGAAGGTTCAAATCACTTACTTTCTCAAAAAAAAAAAAAAAAATGAAAAAAGTTGGGGGAATATATTTTGGAATATTATATTTTCTGGATATATTTTTTTTTTACATAGTTTGTTGAATTAACAGTTGAAGTTACAAGAGATCCATGCTGCAGAGGGTCAGTTGCTAATCGAAAGATAAGCTCCCAGAGTCTAAAAAATAATAAAAATGGATATCCAGAAACATTCAGCTAATCCACTTTTACAATGACCTAGACAGACCAGTATTTCCCTCTGAGAATAATTCAATTTCTAGAAGACAGTTAGGCTAACATATACAAGATTTATGTAGTCCAGCACAGTGCTAAAGGAGTGTTGCTAAAAACAAATCTGCTGTTGACAGGAAGCTGCTATTATTTATACACCAAAACATAACTCTCAGTAGGCCTCCTCACATTCAATTCTGAGTTTATCAGAATCTCTCAGTTGCAATATTTATTCTTTTAATCATTGCATCTAATCATCACTACTACTTGTCTGAACTTCAGCTACTCAATGAAGAAAGAAAAAAAATCAGGCCTGAAACACAAGCATCCAGATATGGTGGAAGTATATATTTCCAACAACAAGGGGCTACTGTGAAAAAAAATGACATCTCTGTGTGAATGATATCTCTTTTCATAGTTTTTTTTTTATTCAAATCATTTGTTTCAACTGAGAAGGGTGCAGAAATCAACCTTAGGATGCTGTTAGATCATGGTTTAGCTGAATTGGATTTTTGTTGAGACTCATTTGCTACATGATGACCAATTGTAATAACATGTTCCTCAAAAAACTTTGATAGTGATATTCAGTTTTCAAAATCTTTGTTAATTTCATGGCATTGCCCATTAAAACATCATCAAAAGATAGATAGATAGATAGATAGATAGATAGATAGATAGATAGATAGATAGATAGATAGATAGATAGATAGATAGATAGATAGATAGATAGATAGATAGATAGATAGATAGATAGACGGACGAGGAGAAGGAGAAGGAGAAGGAGAAGGAGAAGAAGAAGAAGAAGAAGAAGAAGAAGGAAGAGAAGAAGAAGGAAGAAGAAGAAGAAGAAGAAGAAGAAGAAGAAGAAGAAGAAGAAGAAGAAGAAGAAGAAGAAAAGAAGAAGAAGAGAAGAAGAAGAAGAAGAAGAAGAAAGAAGAAGAAGAAGAAGAAGAAGAAGAAGAAGAAGAAGAAGAGGAAGAAGAAGAAGAAGAAGAAGAAGAAGAAGAAGAAGAAGAAGAAGAAGAAGAAGAAGAAGAAGAAGAAGAAGAAGAAGAAGAAGAAGAAGAAGAAGAAGAAGAAGAAGAAGAAGAAGAAGAAGAAGAAGAAGAAGAAAGATCCAACGAACTCTTGATTAGTAAACAGCACTTAATTTTCCTTCTGATTCCTGAAAATAGATGTTTGTAACTTGAGGGATTTATTTTCCTGGAAGTCAAAGTTAAAAGAAGCTGAAATTATTTGGTTATTGTAACAGTTACTGTGCCTTATAAGAAAAAAAAAAAGGGGGGAGGTGAGAATTAAACATACAAGCTTTTAATTGACCAGTAAATTAATCAAAGGTTTAGTTGATTAATTCCAGAAAAGCCATTTTTAATTGATGATCTTTCAGTATGATAAATGAACAGGTGCAATGCATACTATAGGATGTTAATTTGTAGGACTGTGGCAAATTTTCTCTCTGAGGTATTACCATAATAGGGAATTGAGTCAATAGACACACTGTTATACTCACACACATATTCAGACACATATGAAATTTGCCCCGTCCCATTTTCAACAATGGACAGGATTTGTACATTAATTGGTAAACTGTCCGCTTCCTTGATTATTCTGAAATAAGGCGTTTTTACACGGCACGATAAGATTGATATTCAACAATTAGCAAATTACGCTATTGGTTTGTATTCTATGAATTATTGCCCAGACGATGCAAATTAGCCAATCTGAATAATTCATGTCATTCGGACAATGACATCAGGATGGCTGTGATGTATTCTGCGTGATTTCGTGCAGATGCTAGTGGTTCCCTGTACTATATATCCAAGACATGATTCGTGGACAATCTCTGATCCTTTGAAGCATTCATCATCCATTCCCCCTTGAAAGGAATCTACTCCTTCGTGTCTACGGAGATGGTCAGTCAACCAGGTCATGGCTGTCCCAAAGGAGCTTTTTTAAAAGGCAACTGGACTTTCTTTGTTTTTCCTTAAAGACATTTCATTTCTCATCCAAGAAGTTTCTTCAATACTCCTTCATCTCTTCTCATTTCTTCCTGTAGTCTTAAGGGGCTGAAAGGCTTTGCTTTTGATTCTACATCCATATCCCCAGCTTCCAACTCGGGAGCAATGGAATGTCTAATTATTCTTTCACTGTTACTACCAGGCTTTGATCTTCTCCATCTGACCTATCTTTTTTTTTTTTCTGAGAAAGATTATGAGCTTGACCCAGAGACCTTTCCTTTTAGACAAAGGTGTAGCATACCTAGGGATTATTCTCTGAGGTCAGCAAAGTACATAAATTAGTTTAGTTTAGCTTTGGTTTTCAAAATGGTTCAGCGGATATTTCTATTGCTCTGCAAAGTTATCCTGAACACCTTCATTTCTGAAGGGTAGGTTGCAATTTTAAAATAAATATTGGTTTCTAGTTTTTCTTTGCAGGTTTAATATCTCCTTGATAAAATTAAAAGGACCTTATCTCACCTTTTATCATAAACAGAAAAATAAGAGAGGTGGAGTCAGAAATACCGAGAAGTACATAAATGTGATTCATATCTCCTGAACTGTTCTCTCTTTTAGATTGTTTTGGATGGATGGGTGATAGATAAATGGACAGATAAACATTGACAGACTTGTATGCTTGTTTTTAAGACTTTCATATATGTGTGTGTGTGTATATGTACATATACACACACACAAGCTTTTTATATTTTTTATTTTTAAAACTTTGATGAAATGTTTGTGTGTTTTTTTTAAAAAATTGACTGTAACTCACCCTCTTTATGCTGGTCTTTGACTGTAATAAAGGTTTGGTTTGATTAATCCTTGGTTATCTAGCTGAAGAAATCTCATTTTTTTTAAAAAAAATGATAACAGAGTTAGACTTTCCTGAGCGGGTGAAGACTTGTTCATCAATCTGTCACAACTGCTGGATGTGTGTGTGTGTGTGGGGGGGGGGCACAATGGTGTCCACATAGGAAGTCCACACAGACAAGATGATAGATGTGAGATAGTGATACAAGTTCTTTTGCAAATGTGTTGTTGTCATGTACAAAAGTGGGTGGTGTTTGCCTTGCAATGCTCTAGCCACTTTCTTGCTTATTTTGAGACTCCTACACACACACACAAACACACACACAGGCATCTAGTCCCAGTTTCCTACGTATTTATTCAAAACTCTTTTCCATCTAAGTTTTACCCAGTTTGTGAATTAAACACACAATGTGGATCCACATTTATGTTGATATACCACTTTCTCCGATATGAATATTTAATACCCATTTGCAAGGTTAATTAATAGTTGATAGATGATTGATAGACAGATGACATGTACACAGAAGAGAGAGCAAGAGGCCCAAAGAGATCTGCGGTTTCCTTTAAGTTTAGAATTGTCACCATGATTTTATTTTTCATCTGAAGTCTAATTTGGATTTCTCTTCAATGTCTAAAGGAATGTCAAAGAAATGTCATGAAAAGCTAGAAGAATGTCCAACAGTTACCTTTGTGTTGATTAGGGGAAGTATGGGCTAGGAATCCCTATGCCGACATCAGTTGAACATCAACTGTATTGAAACTCAGGCTTCATCTGAACTTTTCTCGTTACACAACTGTCTGGGGAATTTGGAAGGACACAAAATAATTGGGGAAGATTAAGAAAATGTCTTCGATGTCTTATATCAGCAGAAGCTTGGGGACAGGAATAGCGTTCCCAACATATCACAGAGAAATAGCATAGGAGGTAATTTAAGGATATTCTATTGTGAATAAAATGTTAAGTAAAGTCTTCAAGATGACTTTAGGTTGATTGGTTTGCTTTACTTCTCAATCTAGTTTATAGTTTGGGATTTTTCTGATAGTCTAGCGTTCCTGTACTATCTGTAGCAGATAACCAGGCTGAGTCTGAGAGAGGGGGGGAGAGAGGGGGGGTCAAACATATCATAAGTCACAAGTTTTAGATCAAGAGATCTAAGACCAGCCCACCTTGAATGCCTTTCTTATCTCCCGCTCATTTCCCTTGACCTTTAGTTGGTCAGATTCTTGTAGGGAGCTTAAACTTGCAATAAATCTTTATACTCATTCAAACTGCCTGAATCTCCTGATTTCCCTGGTGCTTGACACTAACCATGTCTGATGGTAGTTAGGTATTACCAAACCAGGCGATCTTTCTATTAAAGATAATGCAAACATTTTACTTTTAATGAGAAAAGGGCTTGGGCCATCCAGCTTGCTCAAAGAAGTTTGCTTTACAGAGAAATCCCATGACAAATTTGAATCTGAAACTCAAATTTAAGAACTGAAGCTTAAAAAGGAATCTTGCATACTTAGGTATAGAAATGATACTGACCAGGAATCCCAAAGAGAAAAAAAGTAGTGCATACTTTCAATGGCATATTTCAAAACCCACTGTTTTTAATTATTAACTGTGCTTTTCTACAGTTCTTTGACAAGCAAACCTAATCTAAATGATGCATTGTGACTCCCAAGTTAATAGATGGGGAAAAAAATTACGAGTAAAAGTGAAGTTCCACAATCAAATAAATCACCTCTGCTTATTGCAATCATTCTTCAAAAGGTAAAAGTAATCAAACAAAAGGGATAGTGTTGACTAAGGATTTAATTGGTCCTTCTATAACTTTTATTCTATGTTTATCAAGGTTTGATAGTGCCCCATTTTTAAGGCCCGTGAAGCAGTAGGATAAATAGGAGATGCATAATATGCAGCCTTGATTACTTTCTATAGATTGTGATTAACTTCTCCATAAATTGAGATACAGTAGAACATATTACATTAGAACTGTACTAAGGTGTGGAAATAAATACTCAAAAGATATTTGCAGCGTATATCAATTCAATTTTCCAACTAAAGCCATTGCTCCAGATCGTAATGATAAATTTGATGTGTGTTTTTTTAATCCATCATACAAGGAATTTCTTAATTCTTAATTCCCCCAGCAAGGGGGTTCTTCCCTTTCACACAAGCTAAAGGGCAGAGTATACGTGTATAAGTGGCACCTATATGAAAAAGGCACTCTCCAGCTTTTCTTTTGGGAAGAAAATAATGACCCTTTTCATAGTTAAAGAGCCTGAGTGCACATGACTTCAAATCCCTGGAGGATTATAACGGCATTTGGTTAAATATAGCTACCTCTTTACTGCAGAACATTGGTGACTGGTGGAATTGAATGCCTAAAGACAGAACAGATGTTCCCCTCTCCTTTCCACACCCTCTTTTGGATACACCTGAAGAGAATAATAAAAAGATGGAGAAAAATCATCTAGCCATTTGACAACATTTGCCTCATCCCCAGTGTCTTCTCACATAGAAAGAGAGAGCGGGAACCAATTATATATACCATGACAGAGATGGCTGACCAACTCAAACATTATTGCAGAATGTCTAGGTCGGTTACAAAAGGAACCATTCTTGGTCCAAAATAAAAAGAGAGATTTCTGTTGTCCACTTGAGCTGCACCCCTTCCTTCTCCCCACTCCCCCCCAAAAAAGAGTTCCTCAAGAGATTTGCAGGGCTTGATTCACAAACAACGGACAGAGAAGAGTGTAGGGGCCATGACCTTGTAGAGTTTTTTTTCCATTTCATTCGCAACACTTCAAAAACATGTGGCAGGTCAAGATGTAAGCACAAAAGGCTTGCAGACTGTGAGTAGAAGATGGGTAGTCCTGCTTTCCTTCTCTGGGTAATCCAAGAAGGGACGCTTCCTCACAATTTTCTCAAGCTAGGAGATATTTTTGTTACTGTCCCCATTACATCCGGAAGAAGATCCATGCTTGCAGACCAGCAGAAAAAGGGTAGTCCATCTAGGAAAAGAGCTGGTCATAGTTTGCTGTGGTTTTTTCTGCTATTCAACACAAAAGGGCTCAGTAACAAAAAAAGATGGAATAGGCATGTTGCTATGAATTTAAAACTGGAGGAGGAAAAAGTCTTTTTGCCCTTACCACTGCATTACAAAATTATTTGTTTCTCTCTTCATTTTATAATACTTGTTTTCATTTATAATTAACTGCTGGATCAGATGACTGTGCATATAAATGTTTAACTAAAATAGTTGTTTTGCACTACAAGTCAATCCATTTCAGTAGGAAGCTATTGTACTGTGAATGAGGAGGGACAAGGAAAACATGTGGAACTCAGTAATAGAGCTGTTTCGGATATTGGGGCTGAAGAAAAAGATGTGCTATTTAGTACCTTGAGGAGAGAATGAAAATGAAGAGAAAAGGCAAGGCAAGGCGCTAACCTTGTTATGAAAGGAAGAACACAGAACACAGAATCACAGAATTGGCAGGAACCTTTGAGGTCTTCCTGTCCAACCCCCTGCCCAAGCAGGAGATTCTATACCATTCTGCAAAAAATGGTTGTCCAATCTCTTCTTAAAAACCTCCAGAGTTGGCGCATCCACAACTTCTGGAGGCAGGTTGTTCCACTGATTAATTGTTCTAACTGTCAGAAAATTCCTCCTTAGTTCCAGGTTGCTTCTCTCCTTAATTAGTTTCCATCCATGGTTTCTTGTCCTGCCTTCAGGTCCTTTGGAGAATAGGTTGACCCCCTCTTCTTTGTGGCAGCCCCTTAGAAATTGGAACACTGCTATCGTGTCACTCCTATCCTTTTCACTAGACTAGATATATCCAATTCCTGCAACCATTCTTTATATGTTTTAGCCTCCAGCCCCCTAATTGTATTTGTTGCTTTTCTCTGTACTCTTTCCAGAGTATCAACATCTTTTTTTTAATATTGTGGCGACCAAAGCTGGATGCAATATTTCAAGTGTGGTCTTATCAAAGTGTTATAAAGCAGAACTAACACTTTGTGTGAATTCCAAATTTTTCTTTTTAGGGAAAAAAGAAAGAAAGACTCTAATCATTGCTGCTCTTCCGCCACCAGTTTCTGGCTTATCTCCTAGTAAGAAATGGGGCGTTAGTAGAGATAACGTGAAGGTCCAGTCCAACAACTGGATTCTGAAATACCAATGTTAGATGACCAGTGGACATCTGGAGAAATGAATTAAAAGCACATGGAAACCAATGTGTGTCTCTGTTTTAACAACTTAGGAATAATCTGTCTACTGAAAGTCAGTAATTGAATTTGAAGCGGTAGGGTTATGCTTATTTATCCTCAACAGTAAGGCATAACTGTATCTGCCACATTATTCTGATGAACATCTCCAGGGAATTGGGGGAAGAGCAGTAGATTATCTCGTATTCTGTAATAGGAAGTCAAGCATGAGTTTATTGCTGCACTCTTATTGGTATGTGCATTTGAACTGGATAATTATGTGGCATTTACCTGGTTGTTAAAATTAAAGTTTTTGATTAAATGAATTAGTACATGTTATTAAATTCTGCAATGTAAACATTAACTAAGAAATTAGAAGGTAATTATGAAGAGTTCTTAGGTAGCTGACAGCAGAAACTTAATTGAAGCTTGAACACTTCACCTCTGTGGCCATTGGAAACCAAAGGCACGGAACTGAATTGACGCCACAAATTACATATTCCTTGCTTGCAAACATTCTCCTAGGGATGTTGAGAGATCTATCAAGCTTTAATAGTATTCTGTATCTATATTTTTGGGCTGTGCTTCAAAACAAAGGTCAGCCTGTCTATTAGGTGTGGGGACTCAAAACACTTTTCCAGAGGTTACATTAAATTAGCTTTAGTGTCATTAGCTGTTGCTGGCTAAATCTTCGGAACAGATAAGAGTTTTTAGCTTACCTACAAAAATAGTCGTTTTGTAAAATAATTTGTTTTTAATTCAAGGGTGTTAATTTCTCAAGTCATATATAAGAGTGTATTTATAATTTTGTATCGTTTGAGGCTCCCAATGAGTAGAAGAGAAATATGTGTGCATATGTGTTTGTTTCTGAAAGAAAAACCAAAAACCAAAACCTAAATAAGAGTGCTGGGTTTCAACTCAGGAAAGAATGCAAAATTGAGTTTCTGAGATCATGTATTTAAATAGCACTTTGAATGACATTTCAAAGTGTGTAATTTCCTTCTTGTGTAATTTTTTTTCTATAATAATTCATAATGGTGTACTATGGACTTCGTTTGTAGAACATCAAAAATTCTCTCTCTCTCTCTTTCTTTCTTTCTCTCTCTCTCTCTCTTTCTTTCTCTTTATATATATATATATATATATATATATATATATAACTCTATCATCTATCCATTCATGTATGTATCTTCTTTCTTTTTTCTTTCTTTTTTCTTTCTTTCTTTCTTTCTTTTTCTTTCTTTCTCTCTTTCTCTATCTTTTTTCTCTCTTTCTTTCTTTCTTTCTCTTTATATATATATATATATATATATATATATATATATATATATATATATATATATATATATATATATATATATATATATATATATAACTCTATCATCTATCCATTCATCTATGTATCTTCTTTCTTTTTTCTTTTTTTCTTTCTTTTTTCTTTCTTTCTTTCTTTCTTTCTTTTTCTTTCTTTCTCTCTTTCTCTCTCTTCTTTCTTTCTTTCTTTCTTTCTTTCTTTCTTTCTTTCTTTCTCTTTCTTTCTTTCTTTCTTTCTTTCTTTCTTTCTGTTTCTACTTACTTAGTATATTTTAATGCATAAATCATTTTTGCCACATTTCATAACTGCCAAGATAATGTTTGAGTTTTGAAGAGATGACTTTTGAGTTATTATGTCTTTGAAACGAAACTCTGAACTACTTTTTCGGCTTCACGTATTCTCTTGCATCTTTCCTCTTACCTTTGGCAACGATTGAGTGTTTTGCAAAGCGAGCATCGTTTGCAAAAGGTATCCAATGCAATTATAATTCCCTATTCTATTATCCTCAGGTTGGCTTTTCTTTAAAAAAAAAAATGTGCAGGGTCAAATGAATATTCATAGTTTGAGGCAGTGGAGAAGAAAAGCCTTATCTTTCATACCTTCCTTTCTCCTAATACGACTTGAACTTACCAGCAGGCTGAATTGGCTCTAAATGGAATATTCAGGAAGTAACCTTGCCTCCAGATCTGAGCAATTTCTCTTAGTGAATTGTTGGACGCCACTCTCAAGACTTGCCGAGTTCAAGCCTTAATGCTCGAATAAAGACATACATCCCAAAGTGACTTGTCGGTACAATGGTACTGCATCATCAGTAAAGTGAAGCCAGACTGCTAGGTAACCTATACATTACGCTGAACAATTTCAGATCTCATCTCCCTACAGCGCTCCTTGTGAAATGAAGCTGAAGAGAACAGATCTTGGTATGTTTCTCCCTCTCTTCCCCCCCCTCCCCCGCCTCCACATTTACCATTATTAAAGAGAGGAAGAAAGTAGAGCCGAGGGGAATGAGATACGAAATCTATGGCCGCTCAGTTGTGAAGAAAGTAAATTAATAAAACTAACCTCATTTCTTTTGTACATACTTGCAGTAGATATCCCTGAAGGACAGTTCCCTTTTGTAAAAGTGGGGATGAGAGATAAAAGAAGGGAGGAAGAATACCCAATGGGCCTTGAAAAATAGTTCTTTTCAGTGGTACAGACATAACAAGATGTATGTCATCAGCTTCAGATACAGTATGTGGAATGAATATACAATGCATATACATATTCGTATACATATATACTGTGATGACCCAGGGCACCGCACAGAGGCAATGCAGTCAGCTGGCAATTCAAACCGCCCTTTAATTGCTCCAAATTTTCCCCAAAGGCTCCCACTTGTTTCTGGCAAGCCCCAGAACAAAGTAAGACACACACACCTTCAGCCGCCTCTGGCTGCAAGTAGTTTCCCACACAGTCCGATTAGAAGGGTAATTTACTCAAGGCCACGTAGATAACAAGGAATGAAACATACATCCAAAATCTAATGAGTCTGTGGAAATACAAGCTTGCCTGAGCAGTTTCAGAAGAGAAGCCAAAATACAATCTGAGGTCTTTGAACACCCAATCAAAGTGGTCAGCCAGTCCAAGGGTCAGAGTTTCAGGGTTTCCAAGCAGAAATCACAACACCGAACAAGAGATCAGAGAGTTGTTTCCAAGATCAGCAACAGCACACAAAACTCCAAGGAATCAGCGTTTGTTCCCAACAAATGCCTCTCCCCACAGTGTCTCCTTAAGTCTCAGTCTCCAGGTGTGCCTTGTGGAGGGAGGCGGGGTGCTCTCCTCCCAAGTAGTTGAGCCTGTCTGCGTTGTTCCCTCCTTCTCTCCACTCTCCGTGCTCTAGGATCAGGAGGGGGTGGCCCTTGCTCATCGCCTGAGCTCTGCCTCTCCTGTTCCTCCTGTCCCAATCCTGAAAGGCCCTGGCCTGCCTTGGCCTGCTCTTCCCCACATTCCTCTGAAGCCACAGACACCTCTCCCTTGACCTCCATAGGGTCCCATTCCAGCTCATTTTCCTCAGCAGATTCAGGCTCCGACGGAGGCATGACATATACTGTATATAAACGCTTTTCTCAAATCAAAGTTGACTAGATTCCAGTTGATTCATGGAATGTGGTTCTCTTGGCAACTGAAGTGCTTGCCTTCTTCCAACAGAATATTTCCCTCTAAATGGGAATATTAACTGGGTCCAACCTGACTTAGCTTGTTGAGGTCGTCCAACATTGTCCAGCTTAAATTTGGCCCTTCTTGATACTATCCAATTTGCTTTTCATTTTTCAGAACAGCTTTCAGAGGCTTTTAGAATGATAAATTTAGAACTCTGTCAGTTTAGAAAACATGGAGGTGCTTTATTTTTTGGTATTAAAAAAAAAATTCTTATCTTAACAAACCGAGTAATCACCCAGATGCTCACTGAATCTGAGAATTCATGAACATTAATAATAGATTTTTGAAATACTGTGTAAGTAAAACAAAGATCTGTGATTTTTATAATCAAGGTAGCCGGGAGGAAAAAATAACATCTTATTTGCAAGGGGGAGGGAGGGAGATGACAGATTAAAAAGGTATGAAAAGAAGAATCTATGAACGACAGCCATTTTGGTCTAGTGGCTAATGCACCAGGCCAGAAAGCAGGAGACTATGTGTCAGTGTGGAATCTTTTTAGCATAAAATAGAAAAACTAAATGGATCTGCTTCAATCAAGAATACATTTTAGCTCATCTAGCTCACTGATTGCCTTATCTGAACTTACTTTTCATTATCTCTCAACTTCACAAGAAGAGTCCTTGGGATTCCCCCCCCCCCTCCTGCTTTCCATTTTATCTTTTAAATACATCCAGGTAATGAGTAGGGATTGCAGATGGAAGGGAGGGTGGGGAAGAATCATCCTGAAAAGCTTCATTTCTTGATCAAGATACCTGAATAGAAATCCCAAACCATCTCCTAATAACAGAGAAGAGCAACTAAGATGATCAGGGGCCTAGAGGCTAAAACATACAAAGAATGGCTGCGGGACTTGGGCTTGGCTAGTCTAAAGAAAAGAAGAAATAGGGGAGACACGATAGCAGTATTCCAGTACTTGAGGTGCTGCCACAAGGCAGAGGGGGCCAGGTTGTTCACCAAAGCACCAGAGGGAAGGACGAGAAACAATGGTTGGAAACTGATCAAAGTGAGAAGCAACCTGGAATTAAGGAGAAACTTCCTGACAATGAGGACAATCAACCAGTGGAACAGCCTCACTGGAGGTTTTTAAGAAGAGACTAGATAGTCACCTGTCTGATATGGTATAGGTTCTCCTGCTTGAGCAGAGGGCTGGACTAGAAGACCTCCAAGGTCCCTTCCAATTCTATTCTATTCTATTCTATTCTATTCTATTCTATTCTATTCTATTCTATTTCTATTCTATTCTATTCTATTCTATTCTATTCTATTCTATTCTATTCTATTCTATTCATCACCTTTTTATTTGCAGCTACACCAATGTCAAGGCAGAAAAATACTTTTGAAGCCAGTGAGATTTGGGTAGCTCATCATTTCCTTTGGTTTTCTCCATGAACTCTGAGATGCTTAATTTGTACTTTCAGGTTCTTGGTGAACCATGATGTCTCACTTCTCCTTTTTTGCTCAATAGTCAGCTTCCTTCCTTCCGTTGATTCCATAGCCATTTTTCCCCCTTCAAATCATTCTTTGCCCTTTTGCCTTTGACTGAACATGTTAATGTTGCTCTTTTGTTTTCTTGAGTGTATAAGATCTTGTTTTAATCATGATTTTTATATATATATATATATATATATATATATATATATATATATATATATATATATATATACACCCTTTTTTTGGAAAGAAAAAAAAATCTGAATAAAAATTGGCAAAGATTCGTTAATAACACAGTTGAATTGAATGAAAACATCAAATCAAGGGCGTAATCTCATCAAAGGTACCGAATAATTCTGTAAGTATCTGCTCAGTAGTCCTACTGAGTTTAAAATTGTTCACAGGAAGGCTATATTGGAACCCTGACTAATATTGTGTTACCTGACAAATATTTCTTCTGAAAACTCCTAATGGAATAGTATTTTCTGTTATTTTTCTGCTGCCTTTCTAAATATTTGGCTGCCTAATCATAGAAGAAGATATTGTTGATCATACGTGTGTGACAGAGAGACACAGAAATAAAAATGAAAATTTATGCAAGAGCTCTTGTAAAGGGCAAAAATATGGCTGGGAATATAAGTTCTTTCTTTCTTTCTTTCTTTTTTCCCCAACAAGTTTTAATGTGCCTTAAGAATCTCCATGGAGATAGGGTGATCAATCATCCCAATATATATATATATATATAATCAAACATAGATAATTCAATAATTCCTTAACATTACTTCTCTGTTTCCCTCAAGCTAAAACCTAATATTAATACATATCTAGATAAAATTCAATCATTATATATAAAAAACAAAAATATCGCTAGTAATTCACATATCAATCAAAATCCTGTTTTTAGGTTGAACTATTTTAAAACCATTTTACATTTTAGCCTAAAATAAACACATAAGTTACATTTCGGGTCCCTCAATTTCCCATAAAACAATAACAATTTCTAAAACACATATATAGTATAACTATTATATTTTAATACTTCTCTCTTAGGAATATAAGTTCTTTCTAAATCAGCTGTACATTCTTCTGTGTTTGGTAGCGTAACACAATAGTCACACATTTAACAAGAGCATTGGTAAAGGGCTTGCAGGTTTCCTTGCAGATTTGAGGAAACACATATTAGTAGATGAATATTACCAATGTAATTTTATGCATGGCTCCATACAACAGGACCTACTCTACTGCGCTCTGTGTTATAGGCATACTAATTTATGTGTATCCCACTTCTCTGGATATCCTTTAGAAATATTCTATTTACTTGGGCAAATCAAAGGCAGGAGATTGGAGAGCTAGTGGTTGGCTTGGACCTCTTTCATATGGCTTATTTGATGTATTAGCTCTTAGCAATAGAAGCTTGCAAAGATAGAAAAACAAAGCACATCAATGAAATACGGAGAGACGTATACAAAAACGGGCTCAGAAAAAGGGAAAATAATTGGGGAGCTATTGCAGGATAATTTAAAGCAGAAACAAATTGGAAATGTGCTGGAACAATAATTCATATTGCTAACCAATGTGGCATAAAAATGCTCAAACTATTAGTCAAAGAAAGTGGTCGGTGCTGGTGGGGGGAACAACTTACAGGTCTGCAGCACACTGGATTAAAATACAACCTCCTTATGAAATTGCCATGAAATTGAGTTGAAGCACATGCAGAACTAAACAGATTGCTTGGAAAGCATTCAGCTACAAATCTACTGTCTTCTCAGGCCGGCTGAAAATCTAAGCAGATTTCAAGGGAAGTGGTTTCAATTATGAGCTCTGCAGTTGAAGGAAAAAACCATTTCAACAGGTAGAGCACCAGCCGGCATCGTAGGATGTGAAGAGGTCCTTGTAGACTGGCAAAGCTGAAGGCATCAAAATTCCTCCGAGATTCAGAAATGGGAAGGGAGAGTAGAACACAGATGATTGGAAGTGCTCGTATAGTAGAAAAGCAAAAATAAACTCAAGGGTAAGGCTGATGAGTTTGTTTGAGTGGAGTGTTTGAGATCGTGGCTAAAGTGTGAGTGTGGCTGTAGATTCTTACAACCACAACATAAAATGGGGGCAATAGAAGAGAATATCTGTAGCTCAGGGTTGAACTGTGGGGTCCTTGGTGGTCTCTGAGCTTGGTTGTTTTCTTGCAGATGTTTCATTACCCAACTAGTATCGTCATTGAAACTGTGGATCAGCACACCAACACTAATTATGTTACTTAGGTAATGAAATGTCTGCAAGAAAACAACCAAGCTCAAAGAGCACCAAGGACTCCATCAAAATAAAATGTGCAGTTGCTATGCAGAAGAACTATGCATAGTAAGCTTTGCTCTCCTTGACACACCTATCAACGGTTCTTTTTTCTTTGTTGTAGTTATTATCCTTGATCTTAAGCATCTCTTACTCTTATAATATTTTGGATATGCTTGAGGTTGCTGAAAAAATCTTTACTTAGCTGTGTCACTAGGGAGGTGACACACCCAAAGCATTCATAGCAGTTGCGATCTTGGTCAACATTTCAAAAGCTTATTAGATTGTTCTTTATGGACTCAATATTTTGTGACATGAAGTGCTTGTCAGCTTTCTCTGATTGACTGAATCTAGTCTGGCTTCCAGTGAATAAATATATGAATGAATAAAGTAAAATTATGCTCTTGATATAACTATTGAGGATCCTTCTTATCTCACATGTTATGATGATTGTGGATTTGTGAAATGCTTCCTCAAAATCCCATAGGAGATTAGCTAGTGTTCTGGCCTACCTAGACAAGTAGTTATCAAACTGTGGTGGAATGTAGTCTGGATTCCCAGGAGAGAGGGGCTCCATTCCCAAGGAGCAAAAAGACAGTGAACTTTAGATTATTTGGTTGGGAGGAAGAGTGTCCAAACAGCTCGTCCCTAGGAGTTCTCAGAGTACATCATTAGTGGTGCAAATAGTCTGCTTTAGTTTGGCAAGATTTCTGTCTATAGACAAGGATCATTAAATGAAACTACTTAGAAGAATCTCAATATGTCTTACTTGATTTTTGGACTATGATAGAAGCCCATATTTAAGAACGTCAATGTCTGGTCTGCAAAATTGAAAATACAGCCTCCTACCACTTCAAGTTTGGAACTTTATGCAAAAGGGCAAAACGTAAATGACATATTCCCCACTTATCCAGTCTGCATGAGTGATGTGCTCTACCTACTTTGCAACCCTTAGATTCACCTCTTCTTCCCGTTTAAATGTGTCCCTTGGTGGCGTTCATTTCCTGAAGTAGCATGTAAAAGACCCAGCTCCTTGTGTAGATCATGTCCTCATGAATCTTGATTAGCCCACTGGGGCTTTGCTTCTGTGGATGAGATTGCAGTAATTCACGTACCCTCGCGGATTGGTTATTAAAATTAGATGCTAGCTATCTTGAAGCCATTTGTGTAAAGCAGGCAGTGGTGATCTATGATCTCTTTCTCTCACACAATTGACAGTAAGGCTTTGCATATTCTCTACTCAACTACTGAACCCAACATCAAATTTCAATTTATTCCAGATTTCTTTTTTTTAAAAAGCTGTATAACATATGCTGGGTTTTTTTTTTTTTTTTAAAAAAAAGACTGGAAATCTTATATGGATTTTTTTTGCTGAAATAAGAAAAATGAAGGAGTACAGAGAAGAGCAACAAAGATGATTAGGGGACTGGAGGCTAAAACATATGAAGAGCGGTTGCTAAAATTGGGTATGTCTAGTTTAATGAAAAGAAAAACTGGGGTGACATGATAGCAGTGTTCCAATATTTGAGGGGCTGCCATAAAGAAGAGGGGGGGTCAACTTATTCTCCAAAGCACCTGAAGGCAGGACAAGAAGCAATGGATGGAGACTAATCAAGGAAACAACCAAGGAGAAATTTCCTGATATTTGGAACAATTGATCAGTGGAACGACTTGCCTCCAGAAGTTGTGGGTACTCCAACACTAGAGATTTTTAAGAAGAGATTAAACAATGATTTGTCTGAAATGGTACAGGATTTCCTGCCTAAGCAGGGGGTTGGACTAGAAGCCATCCAAGATCCCTTCCAACTCTGTCATTCTGTTATTCTGAATTGATGTTTAATAACTTTGAAGATTAAGAAAGATGAGAATTAAATAAAGGGGTGAAGGGACTTGTAAAATACTTAAGAGAAGGAGCAACAAGAATGTAAATTGTCTGTTGAAAAGAAGCTCGGAAGTCATTTATGTTTATTGTTTCTCTTTTATTTCCTTTTTTTTTTCTTTTGGTTTGTTATCATATGAAAATGTTCAATAAATATAATGTTAAAAAATTAAAAGTCATCTGTGAAATTCTTCTGACAAATTTCTTAATTATTATTTAAACCAGGGGTCTTCAAACTTGGCCCTTTTATGACTTGTGGACTTTAACTCCCAGAATTCCTCAGCCAGGCACGCTGGCTGAGGAATTCTGGGAGTTGAAGTCCACAAGTCATAAAAGGGCCAAGTTTGAAGACCCCTGATTTAAACCTTCTTACAAGCATTCTTGGATGCTTAATGATATAGAGGTCAATGTTCAGTCAGAATGTTTATTTCAGTTCTAGTAACACCAGAAGTCAGTTTCCTTATGCAAAAGGCAGATACTCAATTTAAATCAAGCTGGTTTCCATAAAACTACACACTATATTTTCCTCATGTTGAGTTTTACATAAAGTATGGAATATGATAGATAGATACCACATTCTGGTAGAGAGAAGTTCCCTGAGGATGGACTCCAGCATGAATCCAAAAGCTTGGAAGACTATATCTCTGATCCCAGTGACCAACCCAGATTGGATCCTGTCACATTGTCCTAGGACAGGGGTAAGCAACCTTGGCTCTTTTATGACTCGTGGACTTCAACTTCCAGAATTCCTGAGCCAGCGTGGGGGAACTATGGCCCCTTCATGACTTGTGGACTTCAACTCCCAGAATTCCTGAGCCAGCATGGCTCAGCTTGGAAACCTCTCCCTTTCCCCTCAGCATGGCTGGCTCAGGAATTCTGGGAGTTGAAGTCCACAAGTCATAAAAGAGCCAAGGTTGCCTACCCCTGTCCTAGGACATATATATTTGCCTTTATTTATGATGATATCCACCATCTCCAAAAAGTGAAAATTTCCCCATTGTAGATGAGCAATAGATTATTGAGGACTTAAGGTCAATTGGCTTTGGAGCAAGTAATTTGGCTGCAATAAATTCTATTTAAAGATTTTTTTTTTTCCTGTGAAGAGCATCTAGCTTGTTTTTTTTTTTTTATAGCGAATTGACCACAGACACAAAACCATAGACACAAAACAGTCACTTAAGCTATTCATTATTCTCCATATGAGAAGAGACCTCCTCTGGCTACATCTGTTTCCCCCTTTTAACTTTCATTCATAAAATTTTACCTCCAAATTTCCTACTATGCCCAAATGTCATCCATGCTGACTTTTGTGATACTTTTTTATGAATTGCTATGTTTCTATTAGCAATCTCTCCAGGTGTCTTTCATCTCAATGGTTCTGAGTGGCATCTCTCAACTTCCTTTTTAATGTATTCTCTTTAATCATAGGACTGGTTTGGTTTCCTTTGTATAGTTCCTTTTTTTAAAGAGCTAAAATTTACACAGAAGCAGCCTTGGGCATTTCCAAGAGCAGGAGGGGGGAGCTTCCTGCTTCCAAAAAATTGCCTTATTGCTCACGAAAACCTAATGGAAAAGTTCCAGTTATAGAGCAAAGAACAGGCAAATGGCTTCTGGACAATTTTGTTTCAGATCATCAAGCAAGTTGTCCCAAATCCACACATAAAGTTTCATAAGCATAGAGCTGTTCAGCTGCTTTCCATTTCCCCAGTTGGATTTATTATTGCATTTTAGTATGTTAAAAAAAATAAAATAAAAGCAATAATGTGCAAAACATCAGGTCCTGTGTGAGATTCCAATTAAACCGATTTACTGATTCTCATGCCTATGGACAAGAATCTTCTCAACAAATGGTTAGCTTGGAGTGAGAGAAAGATTAATGCAGGGGTCTTCAAACTTGGCCCTTTTATGACTTGTGGACTTCAACTCCCAGAATTCCTCAGCCAGCGTGCCTGGCTGAGGAATTCTGGGATTTGAAGTCCACAAGTCCTAAAAGGGCCAAGTTTGAAGATCCCTGGATTAATGGAATTCAAGAGGGGTTGGGCTTAGTTTGCTTATGGTGATGTAGGGATTCTAGGCTGATCCCTCTTTTAACTCTGGCCCAGGTTCTGCCATTCTTTCTCCTACACACAATGGCATGTTATTTCAACAATTCAAAGTAGAGCATGCGTGTGCAAATAAGGCTTAAGTATTGCGTTTAAAAGCAATTAAGTTGTGTTCTCATTGAATCCGTAATGATGAAAATGTCCAAATCTTAGGGTGTGGGGGAACAAAAAGGGAGAGTAATTTATTCTCCTTTCCCCATGTAATGGCTTCTAACAGCCACTGTATAATGGTCATACATTGCCAGACCTTACTTTACAAGACTCACAGTATTTCTGGACTTTTTAAAGTTATTTTTAAGAAAAACTAGAGCTGGTAAAGCAAGTTTGTAGCTTCATTCCCTTAGGCCACATTAAGGACCTATGGACAACAACAACAACAACAACAACAACAACAACAACAACAACAACAACAACAACAACAACAATAACAACAATAACAATAACAATAACAATAACAATAACAATAATAATAATAATAATAATAATAATAATAATAATAATAATAATAATAATAATAATAATAATAATAATAATAATAATAATAATAATAAAGTTGGAAGGGACCTTGGAGGTCATCAAGTCCAAACCTCTGCTCAGGCAGGTAACCCTATACCATTTCGGACAAATGGCTGTCCAGCCTCTTCTTAAAAACTTCCAGTGTTGGAGCACTCACTGCCCCTGGAGGCAGGTTGTTCCACTGGTTAATTGTTCTAACTGTCAGGAAGTTTCTCCTTAGTTCTAGGTTGCTTCTCTCCTTGATTAGTTTCCATCCATTGCTTCTTGTCCTGAAGATTCATTGTTGCTTTTCCATTGGGGTCCCAGCCTGAACCACTTCCCTAGTTTTACCCCCTGAGCAACACAACCACACTCTTACTTTCCGGTATCTCCTCTTTACTCAAAAGCTGGGGTACAATATATGAACAAATCTGTTTTGCTTAATAAACCATTTCTGCATGGAGACAGCTTAGTCATAATCTAGTCCAGGGATAGGCAACCTTGGCTCTTTTATGACTCGTGGACTTCAACTCCCAGAATTCCTGAGCCAGCAATGCTGAGGGGAAAAAGAGGTTTCCAAGCTGAGCCATGCTGGCTCAGGAATTCTGGGAGTTGAAGTCCACGAGTCATAAAAGAGCCAAGGTTGCCTACTCCTGATCTAGTCTAACATTAAAGTTAGGATGATGGCCCCCAAACATAAGGATCAACTGGAAGCTTGAAATGTGGTACACAGGGCAGGTAAGATGTGCATATTTAAAGAGATGAGGCTATTCCAACTGTGTCTTCTGGCCACATATATAGGCTATAATGATGTAGTAGAAAGCCTTTTCTCAATGTGGTGCTTTCCAGTTAAATTTCGCTGCGTGGGTCTGGAAAGTCTAGGAAATTAGAATTAATGTAAATCCTAATTCTTTTTGATGGTATTGTCAAGCCCCATTGGTAAATTATGCATTGAGTTAGGAAACAGAACATTGGTCAGCTTTGATTTGGCTGCCAGTCAACTTCAGTGGATAATCCTGAGTGGCACTATTATGAGCAAAATGTAAGAATTTCGGGTTTTGGGTCACTTCATAAAGTGTGGTCTCCATTTTTGAGTAACTATGCAGTCACCATGTCATGAAACCATTCATCATTGCACTTAAACAAACAAAAGAAATGAAATGTGGATATGAGATTACTGAAATTATTTAATTTATTGTTGAAATCATTACAGTGGACAGACAACTTGACATGGATTGCTACATACAACAACTAATGTTGCTACATCAGCTGCACTGCAAGACTCTGTATGATACAATGCATTGAACTGGTGTCATTTTTCTTCTTTGTTTCTTCTTTTCTGTTTTGTCTCTTAACTATTTTTTTATCTTTTTATCTATTTTCATTATTTTTGTTTTACTTTCAAAAAGTTTTAATAAGTGATATTAAAAAAAGAAGTTGTGTTTTTCACATAGGATACATCCTTTTGCATACACTTACCTTACGGTAAACCTTGTTGAATGTAATGAGATATATCCATGTTAGTGTTTCGGTATAACTCACCATTTTTGTCTTCATTTTCCAGATTCTCCCACTGGTAAAAGAAAGCTGAACTGCAATCCAAGTCATTAAAAAAATCATTTTCCATTCTGTAATAATTTATTGTGTGAACACTGCTTATTAAAGGGGGAGTGGGAGAAGGGGAGAGAGAAATCAGAAGCTTTTATCAAATGAAGCTAAATTCATTTGAACAATATTAGCTGCCATAGCACCTGTGGAAATGTAAGCAAACAACCATTATAATTGATGCTACACATGTTGCTCATAATGAAACTTCTCATCTCATTTATGTGAACCTTAATGTATGTGAACCTTAATGAAAGCAAAGTGAACAAACACAGAGAAGGTAAACAAGAGATGATTCAGGAATGTTTGAAAAAGGTATTAAACCTTCAATATTTAGAGAGCAAATTAGGTTTCTCTATTAGATTTGGTACTAGATATAATATGTTACTTTCTTAAGAAAACTCTTCCAAATTCTTCCATCTCTGTTCCTTATTGTAAAAAAAAAAAGGTTTGGAATTAAGAACCTTTGTTTGTTTTATGAAAATTTATATGGCTACCCAACTCACTCTCAATGGCTCTGGATAGCTCACAAGGATAAAAATCCAGTACAAGAACAATAAAAAAAAAAACAATAGCTGCCCATCTCCCAAGCAACAATAATCAAAATGAGTCACCTGATAGGTTTCATCCCACCTTGGGATTCCCAGATCAGCTGACAAAAATCACGTTTTAAGGGCCTTGTGAAAAAGTTTCAAAATGGGAGCCAATCTTATCTCCATGGGGTGATGATCCAGAGGGAGGAAGTCATCACAGAAAAGGCCCTTTTTCTTGGTCCCGCTATTAGGCCTAGTAGTATTTTCTACTTCCTTTCTTGCTATCTGTTGTGATTCCTCGCCAGCCAGTGGACCCAGCAGCTGAGTCTGAGGAATCAGAGGAGGAGGAGGGGCCTGAAGTGACAGCTGAGTTAGAGGAAGGCTCTGAGGAGCTCTAAGACTTACAGTCTGATGAGGAGCCTGGCCCCTCTACTCGCGCTCAGGCTGAGACACAGCTGTGCTGGGAGTCTGAGTTGGACAGTGATGAATCACAGCTGGAAGATATCCAGGATGCACGAAAACGCCGGCAAGAGAAGAGAGTAGGACAGAGGAATGCAATGGGGTGGCTCCAAAGGCAAAGGAGAAGGCATCAGGAAGCCACGCCTTGGCTGAATTATAAAAAGGAAGGTGTGGGAGGTGCTGGTTGCCAAAGGCAACCATTTGTGTTGAGGATTGAGTTTCTGTGAACTGTGTTTGTTTGCCTTGGACATTGACTCAGGTCTGTGAATAATAAAAGGGGATTGTTTTTTTCCTGTGGTTCCAGCCTGCTTGTTGGAAGAGGGGTTTCTCCTTGTGAGCTTAACAAGGACTCACGTAGGCTGGGACAGAACAGTATGTTGTGAAATCAAAGAGTCAAGGTTTCAGTTCTTTGGGAAGATGATTAAATCTTCATACTATTACAGTAGGTGAAAAAGATGAAGCTGGTTTACGCAGAAACTACACCTCAATGCATCAAAAAAAGACCCAACATTCTGCACTGGGCATTATAAAATGATAATGGAGGTGCCTTACTGAATAGCCAATGGAAGATTCATAGCCTACCTATTCATTTGTAGATAAAAGTAATTCAAAACATGTAGCTCAATTAACTTTCCCAGTGGCTGGAGAACAATGGAATTGCGACTGAGATTTAATTAAGGAAAACAAACAAACAAATCAATCAATCTGGGTCTTTCCATCCAGGTATAACATCTGGAGGATTGAGGCAAGAACAAAAAACAGCAGTACAATTAGCAAAACTTCTCCACACAACCAAGTGTAGCATTGTTCTTCTCTTCTACAAGTTTGTCCTCAAATCATACAGGCTGAAGTCTCTGATAGAGGAAGCAACTTGGCCCGGCCTACAATGTCTCCAGGAACAGATCTGTACTCATCATTCATGCTGGTGCCATTTTTTTTTTTAAAAAAATATGTTTTCCATGCAACTCAATGGAAGCCATTACCATTGACGATAATGTAACCAAGGAAGATGCTGAAGGGTCCCTGTTGCTCTTTGAACTTGGTTGTTTTCTTGCAGGTGTTTCATTACCAAACTAGGTAATATGATCCGTGTCGCAAATGATGATGTTACCTAGTTTGGGTAATGAAACGTCTGCAAGAAAACCACCAAGGTCAGAGAGCCCCACGCATCATTTCAATCCCGAGATACAAATATTTCCCTTTATCGGTAGAAGATTCTGTTTTATTTGGATTGTCACTACTAAGGAGGCTATATTTAGTTTTATTAGTTTTTTTTTTTCACTTACGCATTCTTTCTCCATATCCAGCATCACCCTTTGAGGCTGCTTAAATCTTTTTTAAAACAAAAACAAAACAGAACTTTACAGTTCTGGCCATAAAACTCCACATCTATGTTTATCTCCAAATAGCATGACACTAAAAAGGCAGCTTTCTATATTTTCTCACTTGCTCTTAAATTGCCACAAAGAGGGGGAAAAAATGCTGACCTTTTGCACTGTGCATTTCTTGATGTGGAGGAGAGCCTTAGGCACAAATGGAAAAATTCAGAATTCACTATTGGGAGCGATATGTAAAAGCTTATAGCTGGCCCTTTCTATTAGAAAGTGTGTTTTAAAACATTTACCATTAAGGTATTTCAAGGAAAGCCTTTTTACCAAAGTTCAATGGTGCATTAGGAATGTACTCTGCCTGGACTTTTTTTTTTTTACTGAACAGAGATGAATCATCTCTCAAAATGCACAAATTATCTATAGGCTTAATGTAATGATAAAGTTTTCTTAATGTGCAACTTTCTGCAATGTTTAATACAGTGTGGCAAAGTATTTTTTTGTTTTTAAAGCCAATGAATTGAACAGTCCAGGGAAGAAATTATTACCTTTAGACTAGACCAAAATGACAACCCTAGGGGGAAAAAGACAAAATAATTCAATATTGAGGAATATATCAAGTGAGACTTACTAATGTAACTTTCAGGTTCCAATCTCTCAAGGCTTTGCTTCAGAATATTATTTTTATTCCTTTTTTTACCTTTTGGTTTATTCATTTGACCATGACAATTAAGATTTGATTGGAACAGACTGGAATATTCTCTCTTCCTTTAAAATAAAGCGTTTTTATATTGAGAAAAAAATATGCTTATATAAGCCTTGCATATTTCCATGTTTGTTGATATGTGCAGGTGTGCATTGTTCTTTAGAATGCAAAAATATTGATATAGACTGTGATTATTATTTTTTAAATAGAATATTTACTGAAAATCAGGGAAGAAGGAATTCTAGAAAGTATTTTCTCCACATGAACTGAGAAACTCAAAGGAAACTCAGCAAAATTTCAGGTTCTTTAGATTCTCATGTAATCCTTCCATAGACTTTCAAAGATTACTACTAAATGTAATTTTGAAACAACACAGCCTTTAAATATGTAACAAATAATTGCATGAACTGTATTTCATTCAGTTGATTTCAATTTATAACTAAGTCCATTAAAATTTGACTCCACCTACCTCTTTGCCGGAAACTTTCCCATCTATTGTTGAAACACGCTGGCTGAGGAATTCTGGGAGTTGAAGTCCACAAGTCATAAAAGGGCCAAGTTTGAAGACCCCTGCCTTAGATGATAGGAAACAGCTAAAGAAGCAACCAGTTTTAAACCATATATTAGTGTCATCAGCCTAGAACTAGGATTATGGTTACTTATACTGACTTTTATGTTGAACTTTTTTCTTAACATCTAAGCCACCTTCTCCAAAATAGTGTCCTCCAGCTGTATGCAGTCAGGGTTTTCAGAAGTGGCAATAATTTCCAAAACATTTGGAAGTTAAGTATAAGAAAAGTGAGATGAACATTCATGGAAATGGAACTATATTGACTTTTCTATTTTCTTTGTCTCAGACTTCTTAAAAAAAATATCTCCATCCTATTTACCAAGAGCTGATTAAATTTTGAGAAAAGGAACCAAATGATATTCTCACATCTTAAGTCAGGGGTCTTCAAACGTGGCCCTTTTCTATTTTCTTTGTCTCAGACTTCTTAAAAAAAAATATCTCCATCCTACTTACCAAGAGCTGATTAAATTTTGAGAAAAGGAACCAAATGATATTCTCACTCACATCTTAAGTCAGGGGTCTTCAAACGTGGCCCTTTTATGACTTGTGGACTTCAACTCCCAGAATTCCTCAGCCAGCGTGCTTGGCTGAGGAATTCTGGGAGTTGAAGTCCACAAGTCATAAAAGGGCCACGTTTGAAGACCCCTGTCTTAAGTGTTTGCTTGCTTTCAACAAACCACATGGCAACCAATATGCTACCATATTGCTAGCCAATCAGGATTACCCTAAGAGAGTAGAAGTTTCTGGAGAAGAATAGTTGAAATCCCTTTCCATCCACCAACATTGTGTATATAAATCCAACCGACTGCTTAGCCATCCTTTAAAACTGGCGGTGTTACCATTATTCCTCATCTCCAGATGTTTTTTGCCGATGCCAGCAAAATCTGCTAACTCCTGCAGCTATTTAACTTCAGGTAATCTTAGGATTGTCAAGAAGAAGAAATAACTTTGAAGGTACCTGAACAGCCTTATTACCCTAGACCACATTAAATAGTTCTCTGTTCTTGTTTATGATGCTCTCCAAAGCCGAGACTTAGTTCAAAAGTATGGCAAATAATCCCGAGGCTGAAAAATTATCTCACTGAATATAACAAGAGATTTCTTTGGTTTCAGCTTCCTTTGGTTTTTCAGCTGCTTTAATTACAGTGAAGGAGGAAAATACACACAGCTAAAGAAGTTCACCAGCAGATTAAAATAAATAAATAAAGTATACCTTGGGTAGTGAGCAATCTGATCTCAGGTTGAAGGCAGAATCATAATCATGACTGATTGTGTTCGTTGTTACGGGAATTGTTCTTTCCGTGGCTTGTATATATGCATCGCTTGTAGTAATTCAGTACAACAGTGTAACAGAATTGGAAGGAACTGGTAGTAAATTGGGAGTAACGCCACGTCTTTCTTTCTTTGGCTTTTTTCCCGCCCTTTAGACAAGTCGCCAATTTGCTCGGCACTTTGAATAATCTGCCTTTTTAATTATGCATGCAATTCAGACTAAACTAATACACATACACATTTCTGTGACAACATACTAAATATTAAAAAGGAAAGTTTTAAAAAAAAGTAAAAGTCTGCTTCAAGGAACTGACTAATGTGAACAATGGTTTGTGTACGTATATGCAGCATCTATCATTTCATAATGGAGAATTAATCTTGACTCAGATTTAGACAGAATAAAATTTTGACTTCGATCTTTGCCTTTGAAATCTGCAGAAATAGGTTATTTGTCCCCATCAAAAAAAACACCTGTACATTTGATATAAAAGCAGAGTAAGAACCAAACTGTAGTTCATGTTTGTCTAACTGTCATAAACAGATTTTATTATGATTTATTATGGAGTCCTCGGTGATCTCTGAGCTTGGTTGTTTTCTTGCGGACATTTCATTACCAAACTAGGTAACGTCATCAGGGCTATTTGGCAAAAAGTCTTAGCATCTTCCTTGATCTCCTCTTGATAAATGTATTTTCACATTAGACTTCACTTCCACCTTCTTGATCACTGTCATCATGGTGAGCATGATTCACTGAGCATGAACTGAGTGAATCAATAAGACCCTTTCAAAAGCTCTTTAAGTCAACCCTGGGCAAGATACTTTTTTCAAGCAAGGCTTAAAAAGGCCAACCTGCTTTTGCACTTAAACAAACAAAGGTGTGGAATGGAGAGTCACAATCCACAGCTAGTAGAGCCACAGAAGGAAAGGACCACCTGTCTCATTTGCTCCTACCTGCCAAACAAACTGCTTTGAAATATTCATGGGTTGCATTGTTCTGTCAAGCACCCAGCATCCTTGTTAACATTTTGCTATAATTTAGGGCATATTTCATAAGTGCAACTGTTAAATATTTATGACTAATATTCATTACTTAAAAAGCGCTTCACATATACAGTACATCCCTGGTTTAATTATTAATACAGAGAGTTTGGACAGAACTTGTTTTTATAGCTCTGCACTTTTGGAAATTAACTTCTCATCTATTTCGGCATTAATATCCCAAGCTGACCTAAGAGGAAATGTAAATCAGAATGGACTCAATTAGATTAACTCTTCAAAGGCAACATCAACAGCAGACTTGAGAACTGGAAACCAAGTTAGGGCTGTCTATAATGGTAGCCATATTGCCTTCCTCCATTTCCTTGGACTGCGATTCCCATCAGCTCCATTCTGAATCCGAAATATCAGAAAAATAAGCAATTCTAGAGAAGTAGAAGTACAAGCAATAGAGGCAGGGACTCAGGAACATGGCTTTTCTCTGGTAGCAATTGAGCAAATTATTTTCTAGTGTCTAAAACATGGCATGCCTTTTGTTTAAGCAAATTATGAACTAATCACCTACAGGACTTCATTTTCATTTTGTTGCTTTAAAAAAAAAACCTAAGCAAAATGGAAGATCCTCAGGAAATAGAATATTTAGATTGATTTTTGTAACTGTATAGTATTTCCTTTACTTTAAAATGTGGTCGACAAAGCTTCTACATCTGATGGATCCCCTGGCTATTTCAATTTTCAAAAAGAAAAGGAAACGGAGAGAGGGAGAGAGAGAGAGAGAGAGAGAGAGAGATATTGTGGCTGTGTCATTGCTCCTCGTAATCAGGATTCAGGACCATTGGTCAAATTTGGAGGTGTGTGTTTTTGTGTGTGTGTGTGTGTGTATCTTATCTAGTTCTAACTGCAGTAGAATGATATTTATTCTCTAATTGCAATTGTCTTCAAAATAGCAACCCGTCTCAAGGCATGTTATAAAAAGTTGAAACCCACTGCTATGAAATTGTATGTTAAATTGTGCGCACAGGCTAGAATTGTCCACACAATTTTTATTCAGAATGACTTGTTGGATTCATCTGGATGCCATTCTTAGTGCCAAAAGATCAGTGGTGAATGCTGGCCCTCTTTGATCTTTATGCTCTCTTTAGAGCATAAATCCATAAATCCATAAATCTCTTTAGAGCATAAACAAACCTCATTTGTTTTTGTGCTTTGTATTTCAAATCAATGCGTTTAACATTGATTTTTGTTATCTTTGCTTTACCGACGTGATCTTTATTTTATTTATTTATTTATTTATTTTAATACTCCAAGAAAATTCAAACTCAGAACTAAAGGAGCCTTTTGCCATCTTCAAGTAGCAGAATATTGCCAAAGAAAGGCAAATGAATAAAATATGAAGAAATGCAGACTAAATCCAATTAAAGGGAGACTCCTACACCATTTGCTGCAATGGTTGGAACCAGTTTTCCATTTTCAGGATAATCTTTAACTGAATGTAACTAAATAGATGATGGAATTATCTGACAAGCACATCAGTGAGGATTTTTTTAATGTGCATTTCCCAAGTGAGACATTTCTTGCTTTCTCACTTTTCTCCGACAGTGCCGTAAATTTAGCAGCGGGCTTGAAACACTGTTCAAATTATTTCCCAACATCTTCTATTTCTAACCTGCTGTTTTAAGATAATATTAGCCCCATTCATGCATTTAACTGGCCACCTGGATAAAGAACAGGGCACACAGCAGTCTTGTGCCTTGATCTCTGAAATATCCGTGTATTAAGGAAGATGTATAGCACTAACAATAGACTTCATAGTGCTTTTACAGCCCGCTCTAAGCAGTTTACAGAGTCAGCCTATTTGCCCCCAACAATCTGGGTCCTCATTTTACCGACTTCAGAAGGATGGAAGGCTGAGTCAACCTTGAGCCAGTAAGAATTGAACTACTGGCAGTGAGCAGTGAATTAGCCTGCAACACTGCATTATAACCACTGCGCCCCCACGGCTTATCTTATCAATTCATGATGAGCCATCCATTCGCCAATCCATGATGAGTATCCATTCATGAACTATGCAATTCTGTTTCACACTGGAAATAGAATGTTATAGCTTTCAAGTCAATATCAACCTATATCGCCTTCAAGATCCATGGAGAAACAATGAACAATGTTTGAAGCTGAGAATTTTCAACTCCACCAATGTTATTGCTGTCGTGGGGTTACTGTTGTTGCTTTTCAAATGGACCATTACATTTGGGTAGAATAGCCCGGGAAGGGTCCAAAATTATAGGGTTGAAATGAGATCACTTGGCCAAGCGATTGCTGGTGATATGGAGGAATAAAGATGGGCCCTGGGAGACATCTAAGAGAGGGGCCATGGGTTGATTTTTTCTTAATACACAGGTAAGAGCATGTCCATCACTCTGTCCATATGTCCATATATGGGCAGAAAGGAATTGCAATGTATCCTTAGACAGAGAGGATAAAATATAAACACATTTATAACTGCTGTGAGAAAGATCGGAAAACACTTATCTTTTTTTTCCTTCCCCCCCCATTCTTATTGTCACTTCTCTTTTCCTCCTCCTCCTCCTCCTCCTCTCCTCCTCCTCCTCCTCCTCCTCTGCAGAGCACATTGGCCAGCAAGTGATTTCCAACAGTTTTGATCATTTGTAGCATCTTCAGCTTCGTCGCAAGATATTTCTCTTTTACTTTTCTTGATTTTTTTCTTTAAATTTGTGTTGCTTTTATTTATTTTTTAAATAAATATTTTGTTAAACATATTTAATAAAAATTAACATATCGGCCATAGTGGTTGATTGACTGATTGTGTGCTACAGAGTCATTTTTGGTCCTAATGACCACATGCATTTTCTTCATGACAAGCTGTCCCTAACCTCTTCTTTCAAGTCTCCCTGCAAAGCACTCATTGCCACTGCAAATGAGTTTATCCACCTACTGCTGGTTGTCCTCTTCTTCTCTGTTCTTTGCTTCTTTCCAGCTTCTGGGGGAATTTCAGTTTCAAAGCAAGCAGTTTATTGGATGCAGTACCCAGAGTCGTGCAGAGCAAGCTACAAATCAATTAATGTGATTTTACTGTAAGGGTGAAGGTTCATTCTCCAAGCTTGTGGGTTGGTTTCCGAACATTTCATTACCAGGCTAGATAACATCTTCAGGGGAGATTAGGGAATGTCAGTGTCAGTGTTCTTCTGTTTATAAGGGTTTTGTGTGGTTGGTGGGTCTTGTAATGGGTCAGGATCACGTGAAGTATTAATACCACTTTACAATGCCTTGGTAAGGCCACACTTGGAATACTGCATCCAGTTTTGGTCACCACAATGTAAAACAGATGTTGAGACTCTAGAAAGAGTACAGAGAAGAGCAACAAAGATGATTAGGGGACTGGAGGCTAAAACATATAAGGAACGGCTGCTGGAATTGGGTATGTCTAGTTTAATGAAGAGAAGGACGAGGGTTGACATGATAGCAGTGTTCCAGTATCTCAGGGGCTGCCACAAAGAAGAGGGAATCAAGCTATTCTCCAAAGTGCCTGAAGGCAGGACAAGAAGCAACAGATGGAAACTCATCAAGGAGAGAAGCAACCTAGAACTAAGGAGAAACTTCCTGACAGTTAGAACAATTAACCAGTGGAACAACCTGCCTTCAGAAGCGGTGAATGCTCCAACCCTGGAAGTTTTTAAGAAGAGACTGGACAGTCATTTGTCTGAAATAGTATAGGGTTTCCTGCCTGAGCAGGGGGTTGGACTAGATGACCTCCAAGGTCCCTTCCAACTTTATTATTATTATTATTATTATTATTATTATTATTATTATTATTATTATTATTATTATTATTAATTATTATTATTATTATTATTATTATTATTATTATTATTATTATTATTATTATTATTATTATTATGTGGGTGTGTCAAATGAGGGTCTTGTGTTAGGTCAGGTGTGGGTGTGTCAAGTGAGAGGCTTGTGATGGGTCTTGTGATGTGGAGGTTACATCAGATCAAGGTCATTGGAAGGTGAACTGCTGGGAAGGAGAGGGGGACTTGCATGGGTTGATTGTGGGTCAATGCCATCTCTGGGTTGGCTGTGCAGTTGATTTGGATCACGAGGGGTCCATAGGCTGGTTGTAGATCAATGTATCTGTGGATGGAATTGCTTGTGGAGTGCCAGGCTTCGGTGAAGTCACGAGCGTGGTGGGTGGTAGTGTGGCCAATGATTTTTGTGTTGCTCCAATTGAACTGGTGTTGTTTGGTGTTGGTGTCGGTAGAGATTAAGGATTTGGGATCATGGCATTTGACTGCCAGCCAAGTGTTCCTGTTTTTGTTTTTAATTAAAATATTTTTTATTGAATACAAAAAAAGAAAAAAAAAGATTAAAAAACATTGAACATAGTGTATCATCTTTGACATACATCTTTGTCTAGACATTCCGTATTATACATATACTTTATACATTTCAGATATTCTTCCTCTATTTACATCCCTTCTAATGACCTTCCTTCTTTTTTTTCCTTCCATTTGTAAAATTTATTCCAGCTTAAATAGTATTCTGTTTCCTCCTGATTTTTTAATTCTTTAGTCATCTTATCCAATTCTGCGCAATACAAAATTTTCCTTATTAACGCATCTCCACTAGGCACTTCAGTTGCTTTCCAATTATGGGCAAACAAAATTCTTGCCGCCGTTATCACATGAATAATTAGGTATATATCATCTTTGTTTATATTTTTTTTCTAATATGCCAAGTAGTAGCATCTCTGGTTTATATTGAGTTTTTTGACCCGTCATTTCTGTTATCCAATTCCAAACCCTCTGCCAATAAACCTGTACCTCTTTGCAAGCCCACCAAACATGAAAAAAGGTACCCTTTTCCCTTTTACACTTCCAACAAAGTGGTGAGTGTTCCTGGTTTTTTTAATTGATGTGATGTTTGTCCCACATAGAATTGGTTGCAATTGTTACGGCTGATTTTGTAGATTGCATTATTTCTTTTGTCCTTCTGTATCTTGTTTTGGGTTCTGCATAATCCCTGGCGGGGTGTGGCTATGGGTTTGTGGGCTATTGCTATCCCTAGGGGGTTGGAGAATTCTGGCTGTCATTTCCGACACATTTAATTGTAAGTCAGATAAGTATCTATTTCCATCCTAGGTCTACCATATACAAAACCCTGCCATATACAAAACCCCACCTGCAAATTGCCTTTTTTTGACATAAATTTCTAGGCATGTTTGTTACTATAAACTTCCAAAAGTCTTTTTTAAGGGTTACAGAAAAAATAATATTTCATCACAAGCTACTTGAGAAGAGACCTAATCAGACTGTTTTGGTTTCTCTCTTCTTTGCCAAGAATGTATTGAAGATTTTATTGATAAGGTAGTGTGTTTGTCCCTCAACCTGCCAATTTTTCTAACTTAGTTTAAGAAGACTTAATAGCTCTTCCATCAGGTTTGTCTTTTTAGGGCAAAAAGAAAGAACGAGGCTGGGCAAAGAAGACAGGTTAATCATGCAAAGAGACTTAAACAGATTTGATTTGATTTGATTGAAACCAAAAATCTTATTGTCACCAGAAACCTAGCAGCATTCCTATGAGGATTGAGCCACCAATTTCCATAGGAAAAGTGCTATAGTTTATTAAAGCACTGAAGTGGCAAAATCCTGTGTTGTATATGCTAATTTGAAAAGAGATGAAGTTCTTCCATGCCTTTGGGATTGTAGAGTAGAGACAGCTGACAGTTAAATCTCCTTCAGTTCAGCTCCTGATGACTTTAAATTTCAATGGCTTCCTTGTTTTTCTGGCACTGTTACAAAATGGTAATAATGGACTTCCATTATTTTTTTAAACAAAACAAGAAATGCAAGGTTTAATTCAAACAAAAATAGTATAATTCATATTATTTCTACTTCACAACTATATTCATGGAAAAAAGCATGTCTTCATTTTTATTTTCTTTCTTGAAACCATAAGCATTTAAAAATGTATTTCACTTTACATTATGTTGGAAATAGAATTGAAATAGTCAAGAAAACCAACCTTTGAGCATAGAACAACATTCAGCATCATTAACCAAACAAGGATGAGTTGGAATAATAACATAGCAATGGATGTTCATATGTCTCCATAAATTCAGTCTTTCATATTTTTTAATACTGCCCTAGTTAGTACAAATAACATACTGGTGATTGTAATGTCGCAGCCGTATTATAATCAGGATTTGATCATCCCTCTTTATTAACTTTGCAATGATTTAGCAATATTAATACTGTTTTCTCTTGAAAAATCTTGATCTATTAGCGGTAAAATTGCATTTGCCAGCCACACACACACTCACATACAGAGAAAATCTCCCTAGATCTCAGAATAACAGAGTCAGAAGATACCTTGCAGGTCTTCTAGTTCAATCCCCTGTTCAGGCAGGAAACCATATACCATTTCAGACAAATGGCTGTCCAATATCTTCTTTAAAAATTTTCTGTATTGGAGCACCCACAACTTCCGGAGACAAGTCATTCCGCCGCTTAATTGTTCTCACTGTCAGGAAATTTCTCCTTAGTTCTAGGTTGCTTCTCTCCTTGATTAGTTTCCATCCATTGCTTCTTGTCTTGCCTTCAGGTGCTTTGGAGAATAGGTTGACCTGCTCTTCTTTGTGGCAGCCCCTTAGATATTTGAAGACTGCTATCACATCACCCCTAGTCTTCATTAAACTGGACATATCCATTTCCTGCAACCATTCTTCATAGGTTTTAGCCTCCAGTCCCCTAATCACCTTGATAGCTTTTCCCTGCACTCTGCACTAGCATTCCAATATTTTTTTTATATATTATGGCAATATTCCACAATATATAACATCCAGTATAAAACTGGATTCCAAATATGGTCTTACCAAGGCATTATATAGTAGTACTAACACTTCATGTGATCTTCGTTCTTTCCCTCTGTTAATGAGGTCCTACAGAAATAGTCCTCGAGAAATAGAGGATCTCTCTTTATTTCTGTCTAATCTGTCTGTGTCTGTCTGTCTGTCTGTCTGTCTGTCTATCATCTATCTATCTATCTATCTATCTATCTATCTATCTATCTATCTATCTATCTATCTATCTATCTATCTATCTATCTATCTATCTATCTATCTATCTCTGTTAGCTAGCTAGCTAGCTATCCATCTATCTCTATCCATCTGTTATGCATCTATGCATCTATGCATCTATGCATCTATGCATCTATGCATCTATCTATCTATCTATCTATCTATCTATCTATCTATCTATCTATCTATCTATCTATCTATCTATCTATCTATCTATCTATCTATCTATCTATCTACCTATCTACCTATCTACCTATCTACCTATCTATCTATCTATCTATCTACCTATCTACCTATCTACCTATCTACCTATCTACCTATCTATCTATCTATCATATATCAGCACTGAAAAACATAGTAAATGCACGATACATTGATCATACTTCTTGCTCAAGTTTCAAGTTTCTTTAATGTGAAATCCATTACTTGTACAATGACAAATAAACTTGGTTTGTTTCTGATTTATATAACCTCTTCCATTCCATTGCCAAAAGGCTAATTCTACCAATTATTTTTATGTTTCAGTTAGCTCGTGCCCATCCTGTTCCTTCCAATACATCACTCCCTTAATATAATCTCTAAGAGGAAAAACAACATGGAAACAGCCTTCCTTTTGCTAACCTTTTACTTTTCAGAGCACAATAGTAGTAAGATATAATAAACATTGAATAGCAATGTCTAGCTTTACTCAACTTCCAGTTTTACTCCATTACAGCCATTATTCTGCACCTTTGGGTTGTTTTTTTGTTTTTTTGTTTTAATGATGTCAGGAACCTTAATTGAGCTGGAAATGTGCTTCTGTTCTGGGATTTGAAAAGCACAGCGCAAACCAGTTCCCTTATTCTTCCCTTTAGATCTCCCCTGTGCACCTCTTAAAATCCTCAAAGAGACAGTTGCCAGCTTGAAACCCACTGATGATCAATATTAATGATTCATCTGTAATGCCATTGCAGTCTGAAGCTTACAACAAAAGGCAAACAGAAACTACAGTTGACCGAATTAACAAGAAAGAGATATTAAAGCCGAGTCAATTCTGAACCTGGATCTTGCCAGCTGTTATCTATCATATTTAACCCAAAGACAATTAAATTCCACTTCCTCCTGCAAATGATTGCCCATAAATTGAGGGTGGGGAAAGTTCCTGCTTTTGCTGAGAATAAAGACAATTTCTCTAGAAAGGGAGTGATTGCCCGTGAAGTGAAATAATGAAAGGAAGAAGAAGAAAAAAAACAAGCACCTGGTGCTAATTCCAATCCTACCCTTGAATAATTTGGAGAAATGAAAAAAACAAAACAAAAAAAAACCTTTCCCCCTAGCATTTGTGTATTTGGAGGATGATGTTATCACATTATCATCTTGGACTATATATTTTTTTATTCTTTTAATAGTTCTAGGATCTTATGATTTAATGGCTGCTTTGCCTACCGTATGTGAAACATCCTAAGTCTGATGACGGGGACAGTGTAATATTGCATAATCATAAATTCTACAAGTGTCCTTCAGTTGTATTCTAATGTTAAGATCATATTTACATGGAGAATCAAGAATGGCCTATTTTAGGAAGGGGAGCAAGAAAGGTAGAAATAATGGGAAAAAAACACACACACATCAGGGCCATTGCAGAGCTCAGTTTTTTGGGTCCAACAATCCAATTTATTGGAACTCCAAAACATGCATTTTTTTTCCATTTCTCTCTTCCTCCTTTCTATTTCTCCTTCCTTCCTTCCTTCCTTCCTTCCTTCCTTCCTTCCTTCCTTCCTTCCTTCCTTCCTTAACTCCCTCCCTCCTTCCCTCCCTGCCAGCCTCCCTGCCTTCCTACTTTCCTTCTCTCCTTTCCTTCTCTCTATTTCTCCTTCCTTCCTTCCTTCCTTCCTTCCTTCCTTCCTTCCTTCCTTCCTTCCTTCCTTCCTTCCTTCCTTCCCTCTCTGTACTTACCAGCCTTCCTACTTTCCTTCTCTCCCTCCCTTCTCTCTATTTCTCTCTCCTTCCTTCCTTCCTTCCTTCCTTCCTTCCTTCCTTCCTTCCTTCCTTCCTTCCTTCCTTCCTTCCTTCCTTCCTCCTTCCCTCCCTCCCTCCCTCCCTCCCTCCCTCTGTCCCTGCCGCCTTCCTGCCTTATTTTCTTTCATGCATTGTTATTTTTTATTACTGTTACTGTTCTTAAAAGTTGCCTGGTGCTTTCTTGATTCCAGTAAGGACATGGGAAATGCAGTGTAGTAAATGAAAAAAAAATGTAACTCACCCCCCAAATGAGGGAAAATAGATCAGTGAAAATGTGACAACGGGGATGTCATCCTTGCATCCTTTGAACTGTTCTGATACCAAGGAAGACAACACAGAAATAGGCTTAATAGGAAAAAAAAACAGGGCCACCGATTACATTTTTTTGCCAAACTTGTCATCTTGCTAGGATTTTACTGTTTACTGCAGAAATCTAACAGGAAAGATTCCCATGAATATTCATACACATTTTATAGACATCTTACTTGAACATATGGATTTTTATATACATTTTTTTAGTTTGCAGATTTTATTGCATTTTTTTTTCCTAAGGAACAAGGAAGAATTTTTACACATACTTTTCTGTATGAAATACATTTGGTACATATTTGCCTCAACTACTTTTATGTGGTAATCAACACTGGATGCATAAATTGGTCCATGAGTAATTCTGACTTCTTTTATACTTTATCTGCATCTGAAATGTTGCATCCATCTGACAATTTGACTGGATTGCATTCCTTGTCCACCACTAGGCTGGCAAAGCCTTCATATTTTGTCTAATTCAGAATTCAAGGCAAAGTTGAAATTCTTTATTAATTAAGGCATTTGAGGAATTCTAAGGAAACCTAGAGAGATTTTGTTCAGGCAATTTCCAGCATTCTCAATTAAAATCAGACAGAATGTTTGCATAAATAGATTTGTTGCCTTAACATTCAAAGGAGAAGGAATATTTGTTCTTTTTTCTTGGAATGAAGCCTTCACATGTTTTTGGATCTGCTTCCTGTATTATGAACAAGCATGTATGACAACCTTATTTTCATTGTTTCTAATTATCCATGTGAAGAAATGGAGAACTCAATTCTGTTTCAACACACTAAGCCATGTTTTCAAATAAACATGGAAAGAGAAAAAAAAAAGATCTTAGAGCAATAATTCACTCAGATGTCCCTCATCAAGAAATGCCATCTTTCCAGCAATGGCATTGACCAAATCATTAACTTTGTGGATTAGATGTTTTTAAATAGCTTTGGAAGCCACAACTACATCAACATTAACTTATGTATTGTGTGTGTGTGTGTGTATGTGTGTTTGTGTGTATATACATATCAGTGTGTGTATATGTATATGTATACACACACACACACACATATCAGTGCTAAAAGAAAGTAGGGTGTGTGGAGAGATGGAGGAGGAGGAGGAGGAGGAGGAGTGTGCTGGACCAGCCAGTTAGTTTAAGAACTATGTTAGAGCATTTAGCATTTAAAGGGTTAAACGCTGTTTCCTTAAGAGATGGCTTATGGGTAATGTAGTTTTAGCAGTCAGTTAATCCTATAGTTTATCTAGTCAGTGGGAGGAGTTAAAAGTTATTGCAGCACATCCTGTTACGTGCTGGGGGAAAGAATCCCTTTGTGTGAAACCAGCATGAGGATGCATGCATGGCATCTACAACCACGCTAAAGCTGATATGGAGAATTACTGTTTTTACCTACGCAAAATGGACAAATATACAAAACCAGACGCATCTACAGAATAGTAAGTTTCTGCTAAGAATTCCTGGAAATAAATATTTGTTTTAAAACCATTTTCGTTGAGTTGATGCTGTCTGGACCTGAATTACAAGGCATCTTAGTTCAGGTTCCAGAATAAAAAGACTATGGCTTCCTTGGTGCTCTTTGAACTTGGTTGTTTTCTTGCAGACTTTTCATTACCCAACTTGGTAACATCATCAGTGTTAGAAGAAAGTAGGGTGTGTGGAGAGGAGGAGGAGGAGGAGGAAGAGGAGGAAGAGGAGGAAAAGACTACGGCTTCCTTGGTGCTCTTTGAGCTTGGTTGTTTTCTTGCAGACTTTTCATTACCCAACTTGGTAACATCATCAGTGTTAGAAGAAAGTAGGGTGTGTGGAGAGGAGGAGGAGGAGGAGGAAGAGGAGGAAGAGGAGGAAAAGACTACGGCTTCCTTGGTGCTCTTTGAGCTTGGTTGTTTTCTTGCAGACTTTTCATTACCCAACTTGGTAACATCATCAGTGTTAGAAGAAAGTAGGGTGTGTGGAGAGGAGGAGGAGGAGGAGGAAGAGGAGGAAGAGGAGGAAAAGACTACGGCTTCCTTGGTGCTCTTTGAGCTTGGCTGTTTTCTTGCAGACTTGTCATTACCCAAACTAGGTAACAGTGCACTGATGATGTTACCTAGTTTGGGCAATGAAACATCTGTAAGCAAACAAGCAGGCTCAGAAAACACCAAGGATCCCCTCACACAACCAAGCACTTGATTTTGAACCAAACCTTACAATAATGAGTGCTCAAAAAAAAAAATATTTTAAAAGATAAATTCTGATTTCCTATAGGAAACATTGTCACCTAATGTCCATTCATTCTTTTAAGGAAAGTTTGTTCTGGTTTTCGTACATAGAATCCAGAGCAACGTTAATCAGAGTTGCATTTGGTTCTTCAGAATGAATTGGAAATAGTTTGCATTGCCCAGCACAATCCATCTACGAGCCAAAAACAATTTCTGTCCACGATGGCTGATATCCACGTGCATAGTAAGTTTTCAGTGTGTTGGGGAAATTTGTTAAGTTGGTTGATTAGGGAATTATAATGATAATCACAGGCTGCAAGCAACATGTGATCAGAATTCAGTGAAACCAGATATTGTAGGTAGCCAGCAGAAGGAAAATAGATATATAATAGGTTTGGCAAGATCTGGTAACATGAAGGAATAAGAAGAAAAAAGCAAGCAAAAGATAAGATAAACAAGGACTGAAGACTGCAGAAAAGAAAAGAAGAGAAAAGAAAAGAAAAGAAGAGAAGAGAAAAGGGAAGGAAAGGAAAGGAAAAAAAGAAAAAAGAACACACTCACCAGATCAGTTCAGACTCATCTCATTCAACTGAGTTTATTCATCTTAAAACACAAATACAGGACATGACTGCATAGTCCAGTAATATTCTGATCCTTCCCTCCTCTCTTCTTGATCTGCCATTATTCAATGTTTATATAACCTTATTTCCTGTTACAGCTCAACTAGAAAATGATGGTAACCGACATGAACTGCATAATTCATACCTGGTTTGATTTACCAGGAGTTGAATTAAATGCAGAGGTTAAAAAAAAAAGGCAAGGCACTAAAATGAGAAGAGAAAGCAAACACAGATTAAATCAATGCTGACACATGTTTAGCTTTCCTTTCTATAAAACTATTTAGCACTGACCTTATCTGATTTTTTTTCCCGAATAAGGGGGAAAAAACCATGTTGTCTGAAAAAAGAGAACAATTCCAGATTGTTTTGTAGTGCTCTAAAGAATCTAGATTGGAAGGTAGTTTTTTGGATCCTAGGAACTAGAGAACAATGTAAATTACTGGTGCCCAATTGAGATAATTTGATATACAGCAAAAGCAACTGGAAGGTTTTACTAGCCATTAATATTTCCCTTCACTAAAGAAACTGAGAAGGATTTTGTTGTTTTATTTGAAGGTTGCTATTTTTTTTAACAGACTTTTTGTATCTTCTTGATTTCTAAATCAATAAATCAATACATCAATAAATTCTATGTCCTCATGGGCATAGAATTCTAATTTATTGCCAATATTTCAGGGAGAAAATGGTTGCATTTTAAGGATGCTTGGAAATTAATTAACTCTAGAAAAACCTATTTTCCCTTCTTTTGAACTTCTGTGGAATTCTAGTGAAGTAGAAACATTCAAGGTTACCTTGAATTAATCCTATGAAGAATGCAAGGCTAATTCTAGTTTAGATGATAAATTCTTAAACAGAGGAATTGTGATTTGCTTTCATTTCCTCTGACTATATCTCATTCTTCTTGGTTAATAATAAATCCTAACAAGGATAACTAGCTATAACTTAGCTATCGCTACATAATTCCAGAAGAGTAACCAATGTTCCAAGACAAAATCATTATTTCAGATGTGGCAGTAATGACAAAACCAAAAGGAAATCATATCTGAATATTGCTATAGTGATTGGGGGGAAATATTGGAAAAGAAACTTTAAAGTTGTTAAGGCAGAACCTCCCCCCCCCAAAAAAAGAGAATATATAACTAAATTTCAAGTTTACACCTTGGTTAATTGCTGTGTTAATTATACAAAATTTTCCACGCCATCGACTGGATAAACAAATATTGATCTGATTGGGCAATGCAAACTGTGTTTTTTTTTGGGGGGGGGGAATTGCACAGATTAGCAGGCATTACGTGAAAAATATAGCAGCAACAAAAACCATAGCAACAACAGTAACAACATAGTAAATGGTGTGAAATGTTAGAAGTTGCAGTGCCTTAATATGTGAGTATCATAAGTTACTAATCATTGCAGTGCCTTAATATGTGAGTATCATAAGTTACTAATCATTGCAGTGCCTTAATATGTGAGTATCTTAAGTTACTAATCATTGCAGTGCCTTAATATCTGAGTATCATAAGTTACTAATCATTGCAGTGCCTTAATATGTGAGTATCATAAGTTACTAATTATGCAGTGCCTTAATATCTGAGTATTCATAAGTTTCTAATCATTGCAGTGCCTTAATATCTGAGTATCATAAGTTACTAATCATTGGGACATAGGTTTTTCCTAACTGGCAGGATAAAAGAGTTACTTATCTGCATTTGCATAGCACACTAGATTAAGCTACAGTAGAGATAGATCTTGTATCATTCATGCTTTGTAAGAATGCAGTCATTATTTTAACAGTTTGGGCGAACCAAGTCATATAACATACTCAAAATAAAAAATAATCAAGGGTCTTTAGTTTGCTTCTCAATTGAAAAAAAAATGACTTACTGTTGTCTTCTTCTGGATTTTTTTAACTTCTTATCCCTTGGGATTGCTTAGAGTTCTCCCATCAGGTATGATTCAACTTCAAGTTAAAGCCAGCAAAATGGCCCCTGCTTAGGTTAGTTCAACTTCATTCTAATAAGTATTGTGGGTATTACAATTGGAATATTTATTTCCCAAAGGAGTATCTTCCTAACAAAAGCTACAAAGTCATCAAAATACTACCAAGTACTTGTTTTTTTATCGCAATTAGGATGCATCTGGTTGAGAAGGTGTAGGATTGGGGCAGACTTGTTGGTTCTGAAATAGTAGTGCGGTCTATAAAGTCAAACCCATTTGTTTTATAATTCTGAGGTTGTTTCCCCGTCAGTATAACTTTATTAGGGCATTGAACAGCTCTGTGATACATCACAGTATGAGTAATACAAAGAAATAACTCTCTGTAACTCTTGTGACAGAGTTATGGCAGCTGATTTACTCAGAGAAAACAAACCTCAGTGTTGTAGGCATTACAGACAGACATTTACAAGCGTTTGGGCCTCCTTGCTTTCTCAAAGAACTAAGACAGCAAAATCTGCATTGCAAATCCTCCCTGGAAACATTTTGAGTGATCTTGGAGGATATTCTATTACAGTATAAATGTCTATAATAGAAAAATTAATCGTACCATACTTCAATGAGGTTTCACATTCTTAATTACAGTATTTTAACTAATGTTCCAAGCACAAAGAAAGAAAGAGTTCCAGTAGTGAATTATGGAGGATTATCATAATTTATTAAGGCCAAACTATTATTGTTGTGTATGTGAAGAATAGCTTGTGTTTCCCTTAAGATAATTGTGTTCATTTGGCTGGCTTACATGTATTAATATTTAAGCCATTGTTAATCGGTTCTTCAGCTGCACATGTGCTATCACTGATAGAAATAACGTCAGTAAATGGAGTTGGAACTGGGAGACCCTTGAAACTTTGTGGAATGGATATGTTCTTTTCTTTTCTTTTCTTTTCTTTGAAGTTTCTTGTAGGAGTAGACCAGGGGTCTTCAAACATGGCCCTTTTATGACTTGTGGACTTCAACTCCCAGAATTCCTCAGCCAGGCACGCGGGCTGAGGAATTCTGGGAGTTGAAGTCCACAAGTCATAAAAAGGCCAAGTTTGAAGACCTCTGGAGTAGACCAATGTGGAAGCTAACGCTCTCAATCCAACTAGTACATCCTCTCCTTCAATATCTAGAAGTTATGAGATGACGTTTGCCACAGCTTTATTAATAACATGTAGACAATATATACATTCATTCCTTTTTTTCTGGAATGTTTGGTTTGACATCCATTCTAAAAAAATTGACGTGCTCTTGTGATAGAAAATTAATTTGTAATTTTGTGGAATTGCTTCCAAAGTAGATAGGAGGCAGTCCAGAGGAGGTTTAGAATATTCTGGACTCTTCTCAAAAGTTCTGTTCAAAAGTCAGTTTTGCACATCCCTAATAAGTATATTTTACTCAGGGAGTTAGAGAGACATATTTATCTTCTGGCAGGCCAGAATTCCAGAGTAAAATATATTCATTACCCCAGTATTCTAGTACTGAATGTAGGACCATAAATAGGTAGAAAAGTCACCTTTCATAGTCACCTCCAGGCCACTCTGTGTTCAGAGTCATGCAATTTTCTTTACAACCTGCTTGGCTGAATAAACCAAGTGACAATGAGCCATCTTATTCATTTGTTTGTTTCCTTTTGAAAAAAAGTTCACATGCTCTTTTTCACAGGTGTAAAAATAGGCTTAAGATAAAATGTTGAACTAATCATGATTAAATTACTTGTGATTCAGACTTTTAGAGGGCAGGAACCTGGGTTCACTCATACAAGCTTGTTACTGCCTTTCCAAAGATAAGTGAAACATCCAGTGGTGGGATTCAAATATGTGAACAACAGGTTCTCTGTGTGGATGCTGCTTCCGGAAGTCCATTCTGGGCCTGGGCAACAAAAAATTAGCTACCGGTTCTGCCGAAGTGGTGCAAACCGGCTGAATCCCACCACTGGAAACAGCCCTGATTCTTCTTCAGTTTTTACCCAAAGATGTTACCAGAAGGGAACTCTTTCAACTCTTTCCTTCCCCACCATCTTCTTTTAGCTGTATTTTTTTTTGTTTTTCCTATGGTTTCTACCTGTCATCCTACATCTCTTTGGAACAACAGGAATAGTTCCTACCTGTTATTCTACATCTCTTTTGAAGAGTGTTGTAGTGGCCTAATGGTGAAGATGCTCACCTCCCACTAGGAAGATGATAGGGGGTGACATGATAGCAGTGTTCCAATATTTGAAGGGTTGCCATAAAGAAGATGGGGTCAACCTATTTTCTAAAGCATCTGAAGGCAGAACAAGAAGCAATGGATGGAAACTAATCAAGGAGAGAGAACCAACTTAGAAGTCAGGAGAAATTTCCTAACAGTTAGGCCAGTTAATCAGAGGAACAGCTTGCCTTCAGAAGTTGTGGGTGCTCCATCACTGGATGCTTTTAAGAAGAGACTGGACAGCCATGTGTCTGAAATGGTATAGGGTCTCCTGCTTGAGCAGGGGATTGGACTAGGACCTCCAAGGTCTCTTCCAACTCTTTTATTATGTTAAGAGAGGGAGGGACGGAAGGAAGGAAGGAAGGAAGGAAGGAAGGAAGGAAGGAAGGAAGGAAGGAAGGAAGGAAGGAAGGAAGGAAGGAAGGAAGAAGAGAATGGAGGGAGGGAGGGAGAATGGGAGGGAGAATGGGAGGGAGAATGGGAGGGAAGAAGGAAGGAAGGGAGAATGGAAGGGAGGGAGAATGGGAGGGAGGAAGGGAGGGAAGGAAGAAAGAATGGAAGGGAGGGAGGGAAGGAAGAAAGAAAGGAAGGAAGGAAAGGAAGGAAGGAAGGAAGGAAGGAAGGAAGGAAGGAAGGAAGGAAGGATGGGAGGGATGGAGGAAGAATGGAAGGGAGGGGGAGGGAGGGAGGGAGGGAAGGAGGGAAGGAAGGAAGGAAGGAAGGAAGGAAGGAAGGAAGGAAGGAAGGAAGGAAGGAAGGAAGGAAGGACCAATACACCCATAATGTTCTGGATTGCATCTTTCGTCCTATTTTTTCAATTCTATTAAAAGTTATTGGGAAGAAATGTTATTTGGGTTTGCCTGAACTTGTTATTCTACCTGCTAAAATATGCCAAAGATCTATTTTAAAAAGGAGTGCACATTTGGGATGATTGCAACCAAGAAATGACTATCTTTGGAGTATTTATGCTAAAAAACAGACATACATACTGTTAAAAAAATAACACATAGAAAGTGTGAACTGCAGCTATTTGTAAAAGTCAACTAGACGCAGATTTTCTACTCTTATTTCAAATTGCTATTTTTTTTTTCCTTTAAAAAAAAACAACCCTTGCTTTAAAAATCAGTGGGATAGATTAAGAACTGGAAACCTGCTGCATGATATTGACAGGATTTAAACTGTCTTAAGTCTCTATATGGTAAGTCAATATAATTAATTATCTCGGTGTGGCAGATGGAAGGGCCTGAGAGATAATGGTTAAAGTTATCTAATGAGCTCTGGAGTGAGATTTGGAATAGGGATCTTTCTAGTTCCCACATGACAGAGGTATTTAAATATTTTCCCTGTAACGCTTTTGGTTTTAATATTTGGAGGGTTAGAAGATCTACCGAATATCGCTTGCAATCTGAAATTACACGAGGCAAGTTCCCTCTGTCTCATTAACAGACATGACTCTTTGTCAGAGAATTAGAGGGGCATTTTCTCAGTAAGACATTAGCTTCGGCTGGCATCAGATGAGCTTTGAGGATGAGTAATGCTAATGAGAGCAGGGCTAAAATGTGAACTGCATGAGATAACATTAATCTTGCCAGTTGGTCTACACCAAAAATTTCATGTTGCGGAGTAGACACGGTGAAAAATTACAGGTAAGGCCAGTACTTTTTCATAATGTCAGTCGCCAGGAGTAGGGATTCTATTGGGATATGCATGAAGTAAGGAATAGCCTAACTCAGTGGTGGCAAACCTATGGCACGCGTGCCAGAGGCGGCACTCAGAGTCCTCTCTGTGGGCACGCGCACCGTTGCCCCAGCAGTACGCCAGAGTAGCAAGCACGTGGCGTTTGGAAGCGACAGGGCAGGAAGTGAGTGAGCAAGCACCGTTGGCCCCCCGGGGATGCCCCGGAGATGGTGAGGGACTGGCCCCGGCCACGGTCACCCAGTCTGCCATGACCACTGCAGCCACGCCCACCCAGTGGGCCATTCCCCCCGCCTCCCCTGAGGGCACCACAATGCTGATGCAGCCCTGGCACTTTGCGATAAATAAGTGGGTTTTGGGTTGCAGTTTGGGCACTCGGTCTCTAAAAGGCCTAACTTATAAATGAACCTAATTAGTGCAGCACAAACTTCTTCATCTGTGGAAGTTTGATCAACAGTTTTGGGGCGAGGATTTACAATATGTCCTCTAATAGGTCAGTTCAACTCGACAGACATGTCCAGACACCAACCAGTGTTTCTAGGTAATTCTTGGGTCAGACCTAAAGCACTAAATCTGCAAAGTCCAATTGTGGCCCCATTGAATGTATTCATGAAAGTGTAATACACTTCTGCCTCTATGCAGAAGCTTCAGCAGGTAGCTGCATTTTATTAATCTTGTCTGGGTTCAGAAGCTAAGCTGAGTTTGAAAAACTAAGAAGAAACAAGGAAAAAATGTTTTTTTTATTGTTGTCATTTTTATTATTATTATTTATTCATTTTTTGAAGGCAGAACAAGAAGCAAAGGATGGAAACTAACCAAGGAGAAAACCAACCTAGAACTAAGGAGAAAATTCCTGAAAGTTAGAACAATTAAGCAGTGGAATGGGTTGTCTCCAGAAGTTGCAGGTGTTCCATCACTGGAGGTTCTTAAGAAGAGATTGGACAATCATTTGTCTGAAACGGTGTAGGGTTTCCTGCCTGAACAGGGGGTTGGACTGGAAGACCTCCAAGGTCCTTTCCAATTCTGTTATTGTGTTGTGTTTCATGTTGTTTGTTTGTTTTCTCTTTTTCTGTTATTTAAAAAAGGCTGTATCTCTATATCCGTACCTCTATATATCTCTATCTCTATATCGTAAGATTCAGATTGAGTTCTTGGATGGAGATCACTGGGAAATATGAATACATCCTAAAGGAGTTAGTGACTAACAAGATCCATTCTGTTGCCAAAACAATCCTGACCTGACAGGTATTCCAGTATTTGAGGGGCTGCCACAAAGAAGAGGGGGTCAAATTATTCTCCAAAGCACCAGAGGGCACGACAAGAAACAATGGTTGGAAACTGACCAAAGAAAGAAGCAACCTGGAATTAAGGAGAAACTTCCTAACAATGAGGATAATTAACCAGTGGGACAGTTTGCCTCCAGAAATAGTGGGCATGCCCTGGAGGTTCTTTTTAGAAGAGACTAGACAGTCACTTGTCTGAGATGGTATAGGTTCTCCTGCTTGAGCAGGGGGCTGGACTAGAAGACCTCCAAGGTCCCTTCCAGATTCTATTCTATTCTATTCTATTCTATTCTATTCTATTCTATTCTATTCTATTCTATTCTATTCTATTCTATTCTACTCTACTCTACTCTACTCTACTCTACTCTACTCTACTCTACTCTACTCTACTCTACTATGTTACAAAGTCATGAGGATTTCAGCACGACTTAAAGAAAATGTTTATCTTCACAACAGTTCTGAACAATAGGAGAAAAGTGACTTTACTTAAACCACAAACTCTGAAATCATATAGTTACCACAGGTCAGGGTCTTGAAAGTTACACTGATGAACAGAAGACGCTATGGGACCATTTTCATCCTAATTTGGGACTCATCACACACAGCTAGCCAGATGTTAAGGTGATTCAAAACCTCTGCCAGAATCTCATGAACTTTTATATGTTAGAGGACAATGTGCTCCCTTTAGGAGCTTTCCAGATTTGATTCTAAATGATATCGCATGACATACTGTACATTTAGTATATACAGTATGTAGTATATACACAGATACATTCTCACCTAGTTCACCTTACTTATGCTTAGGAGACCATCTGTATAAAGTAAAGAGAGTCTTCAACTTACAACAGTTACTTTAGTGACCGTTCAAAGCTACAACATCACTGGAAAAAAAATGACTTACGACTATTCTTCACACTTACGGCCATAGCAGCATCCCCATGGTCACGTGAACAAAATTTGGATGTTTGGCAACTGGCTCATATTTATGACAGTTGCAGTGTTCCTGGGTCGTGTGATTCCCTTTTGTGACCTTCTGAGAAGCAAAAATCCATGGAGAAGTCAATTTCACTTAACAACTATGTCACTAACTTAACAGACTGCTGTGATTCACAGGAAGAAAGGTCATAAAATGGAGCAAAATTCCCTTAATCACTGTCTTTCTTAGCAAGATAAATTTTGGGCTCAATTGTAGTTGTAAGATGAGGACTATCTGAGCAGTTCTTCTTGGGTTCCCCGTATGTTTGATCTTAACTCAGATATCCATGAGGGTGGAAGTTTGTTCTCTGAGCTTGTGGGTTGAGCTCCAAATGTTTCATTACCAGGCTAGGTAACATCTTCAGTGGAGTTTAGGGGATGTCCATGTCAGTCAGTCTTCTTCTCTTTCTAAGGACTTCAGGTGTGGGTGTGTCAAGTGAGGGTCTTGTGATGAGTCAGGTGTGAGTCATCAGTGAGAGGCTTGTGATGGGTCTTGTAATGGGGAGATTACCTCAGGTCAGCATCATTGGGAGGTGAACACCTGGTGAGGGGACTTGCATGGGTTGGTTGAGGGTCAGTGCTGTCTCTGGTTGGCTGCGTTGGCTGTTGTGTCGTATGGGTGTCCATTTCTGACTTGCTTTCTGGACATACATAAAAAAGAAAAGAAGCAGGAAAATGTAGTGTATTTATTTTATTTTACTATTTTAGAAATATGCCACTTTATCTTGTGCTGACATCATCTAAAGAGGAAGAAACAAGGGTGGTCATTAAGCAGAGAGCAAAATGAAAAATGACTCCTTACTGGCTAAACATGTTCCTTTTGGGGAATTTCGGAAGGCAAAGCAATTTCTCACATCACGGGTTTTTTGTTGCCTGTGGCTATCACTCACTGGAGGCAGGCATGCTCTTGTGTTCCTATACTGGGGTCAGGTAAGACCGTGTTGATGATGTAGATCTTATGTCAAATTTATCTAGCCCAAGCCTCCATTTTAATATAGTAAAACGTTTGTCCATAGTTTCATACTTGTGGAGGAAGAAAGGGCAAAATTCTGCACAAGACAATCCTACAACGCACATTTAAGATTTTTCTTAATTATTTCCCCTGTTTGTCTTTCATTTCCTTCACTGAACCTCAGGGTTTTATCCTTCCATTCTTTTGTTCCCATTGTAAGAAACTAGAAGCAAGTAGTTCTCAACTTAAACTAAAATGGAGCCCAAAATTTCTGTTGCTAAGCAAGGCAGTGGTTAAGTGGGTATTTTACATCCTATTCTTGCCACAGTTGTTCAGTGAATTAAGTTAGTTTAGTAACTTAAATTAAGTTAGCAACTGTTGTGATTCCTCGCCAGCCAGTGGATCCGGCAGCCGAGTCTGAGGAATCAGATGAGGAGGAGGGGCCTGGAGTGACATTAGAGTCAGAGGAAGGCTCTGAGGAGCTCCAAGACTTACAGTCGGACGAGGAGCCCGGCCCCTCTACTCACGCTCAGGCTGAGACACAGCTGTGCTGGGAGCCTGAGTTGGACCGTGATGAAGAACAGTTGGGAGAAATCCAGGATGCACGAAAGCGCAGGCAAGAGAAGCGAGTAGGACAGAGGAATGCAATGGGGTGGCTCCAAAGGCAAAGGAGAAGGCATTAGGAAGCCACACCTTGGCTGTATAATAAAAGGGAAGGTGTGGGAGGTGCTGGTTGCCGAAGGCAACCGTTTGTGTTGAGGATTGAGGTTCTGTGGACTGTGTTTGTTTGCCTTGGACATTGGCTCAGGTCTGTGAGAATATAAGGGGTTGGTTTTTTCTTGGGGTTCCTGCCTGTTTCTTGGAAGAGGGGTTTTTCTCCTTGTGAGCATAACAAGAACTCACGTAGGCTACGACAGAACAGTAACCAGGATGTTAAGTGAATCTGGCCTTCCCCATTGACTTTGCTTATCAGAAGGTCGCGAAAGGGGATCACATGACTCTGGGACACTACAACTGTCATAAATAGGAGTCAGTTGCCAAGCATCTGAAATTTGATCATGTGACCCTGGGAATGCTGTAATGGTCATAAGTGTGAAAACCGGTCATAAGTCACTTTTTTCAGTGCCTTTGTAACTTTGAACGGTCCCTAAATGAACTGTTGTAAGTCAAGGACTACTTGTAACTTGAAACTGTGTCTCTGTGTCTCTTTCTGTGTCTGTGTCTCTCTGTTTGTGTTAGAGAATACCTCTGTAATCCTTTAAGTGTCTTGGACATCCCACCTGGGTTTATGGGATGACAGCTGCATTTTGGAGCAACGTAGATGCTAAAGAGGAAGGGAACAAGTCAGATTAAGCATTTCAGAACAGATCGTCATCTGACTCTCGTCTCTGAAACCAGAAGAGTTCTTTCACCCTGCTTTGTGTGACTTTCAGATGATTGCGTTGATACAACCATCTGTTAACCCAATGTTGAAAACTAGCATAAGCACGCACACCCAAACTCGGTCGAATGAAACAAACGCAGCCAAAACATGCATTTCAGCAACTATTTAAATTAGCAAAGTCATTTAGAAAACTTCCAAGAAAAGCTGGGCTTTTTCCAAGTAGTAAAAATGAATCCCCGGACAATTATCCCTAATAGGTATCTTACCATTAAGCAGATTTCTCCCAAGAGAAGGTCTAACTCCACCTTCAAATGTAAACAGTAGGAGCACCTAGGGCAATTTTGTCTCAACCTGAAAGGTAATTTAGGGTGGACCTGATTAAAACTTAAACAGGAGATCACTGGCCAACGGAGTGCTGAAAGAGGTAACGGGCATTCAGTACCACAATGTTCCCAAGAAAAGCATACAGGATGGACATGATCTTGAGGTCACCAAACACAGTTGAAGAAAGAGTTCATTTGTACGCCTTTCTGAAGCCTTTAATTTATGAGTCACCAGACGTCCTGTTCGATGGGTGACATCCATGGTAGAGATGGGACAATTATGACCTCTTTCCATTAATTTGTTTCGTATTAATTATTATTGTTGCTCCAGAATTGAGAGGAATTGGGGCAGAAGTGTAGCAAAGCAGTTAGTTCTGCAAATTAGACAAATCTTCTGGAAAATGCATCTTCTACCACCCTGTGGCAGTTTGGAATCACTGCATATTAACACACCTCATTAAACTTACTCAGCTTAATAGATACTTCACTAATGAATTTATGCATCAATCAGTATTTTTTCCACCATGTTCCTCAACAAAATGCTGATTAAATGGAAAATGATGTTATTTCCCCTCTTTTTTAATAGAGTTGGTGGCACTAATTTGAGAACAAGGTTACAGAGCTGTCCTCGTAATTATCTCTTCCTATTCTATGCATAAAAAAGATTCCAAGCATTTTTTTTTTTCTCACTGACTATCTACTACACCAACCCTTCTGATTTCTACAAACTGACATTGCTTTCTTTGTTCAGCCCTGCAGGGGAGGTATAACTTGCAATCCCGAAATTATAATTGGAAGAGCCTGGAAGAGAACCAAGAACTACATCGTTATGGCAGAGTTGGTGTAAATAATAAAAATGGTCGAACTAGTAAAAAAAATGTTAAAGCCTTTAGAAGCTGGCCAGATTTTGGTAAAAGATGGATGGCTGTATAAATGTTTTTTTTTTTTAATAAATAAATAATAGAATAACAACTTTAGAATAATGCTCACATCACGTCCAAAAGAAGCTCAAGAATGACTGTTTTTCTCCCCAAGTGGTAGGTTGAAATGGGGCCTGATAATCCTATAATATCATCAGAACATTGGACTAGTTTCCGGGTTTTTGGCCACCTAATGAGACGGAAGGACTCACTGGAGAAGAGCCTGATGCTGGGAAAGATTGAGGGCAGTAGAAGAAGGGGACGACAGAGAATGAGGTGGCTGGATGGAGTCACTGAAGCAGTAGGCGTGAGCTTAAATGGACTCCAGAAGATGGTAGAGGACAGGAAGGCCTGGAGGAACATTGTCCATGGGGTCGCAATAGGTTGGACACGGCTTCGCAACTAACAACAACAACATGAGTGATTTGGGAGCTGACAACTGGTTCCACAATTAGATTTATTTTTAGGTTTAGGATTCTGGTCTCTCCTTTTCCCATTAGTTGCACATCAAAAGATCCCATAGTCCTTCAAAATACTTTTTCCAGTGCGTGGAAGGCAAATAAGGAAGAATCCATTCCTCAGTTATATATATCCTTCTGGCAACACTGTCTGATAGATGTTGTTCCATCAGTGCTGAATAAAAGCTAGTAGAAATTCATTTGACAATTTAGAAAAACCATCACGTATAATTTCATATCCAGGAAGGCCTGGAGGAACGTTGTCCATGGGGTCACGATGGGTCGGACACGACTTCGCAACTAACAACAACAACAATCCCTATCAACAAGAAACCCAACTGTCAACTGATAATCCAACTCCCTTTAAAACCGCCACAAACAAAATTCTTTTGCCAAATAGAAACCTCAAACTGTCTATCTAGCCTTCAATCTTGTCTCCTCTACCAACCCTGGTCATAAGCCATATATATATATATATTTTAAAAAAAGGGATTGATGGAGATTTTCTTGCTGGCTGGTGACCTCTGTTGGGTGAGGTGGAAAACCAATCCAAACCCTTAATGGACTTTCTGCTGTCACCAGGACTAAAAAGATGATTTGTGAATTTGTTTATAGATAAGAGATGGGATATGGGACAAAGAGATAAATGTTTGTAATCACCATCTGGGAACAGCAATGGCACCACAAGAGTTGTCAATTTCTTCACGGAAATGACATCAGAAGGTTGTAATGTTGCCTTTTTCCGTGCAACTGATCTGCCTGCCATTGTAATTGGAGCTGCTTAACAGCTTCTTCTTCCTCCCACAGATAGATTTAATTCTGACGTAGATTCATTGATGTGCATAATATACCATTCATTGAGGTTAATAACACTACAATAGTTTAATCTCACCGTGTAATTAATACGATTTACATTGCTCATTTGTTTTGATCAGGATCCTTTGGCTGTTTCAGAACTGTGATTGCAAGCACCGTGTTTGGAAGAAGTATGCTCTTCTCTTCCTCTCTAATATTTCTCTGTCAAAAAATTACCACAATACACAGACAGCAAATCAATCAAAACATGGCTCAGGAGAAAAAAAACGCTCCCCAGTTTCCCCCTCCCTCACCGAGATGAAATATAGACTACACAACAGCCATTCTAAAGAGAAATTAAATCAGCATCGATGAGTTTGAAACAATATTACTTGCATTTATCCCAGGAAATATATAGGTCCACAATCACAATCAACGGCACCTACTAGGGTAAGCCAAGATTTTGAGATATTGCCTTCATTAAGCAAAACAAATCATGGGATTGGCTAGTTCTAAATATAGATTTTATAGTTGTTCAGGCTGCTGGTAGAAAAGTAAGCCTACGCATACCTTATCAGAGAGAGGCTTCATTGAATAGCCTGGCCATGGAGAACTCTGCCGACTATATAATAATAATAATAATAATAATAATAATAATAATAATAATAATAATAATAATAATAATAATAATAATAATAATAATAATAATAATAATAATAATAATAATAATAATAATAATAATAATAATAATAATAATAAAGTTGGAAGGGACCTTGGAGGTCATCTAGTCCAATATGGCTGCAGCATTAACAGAATGTTAGAATAAGAGTTGGAACGGACCTTGGAGGTCTTCTAGTCCAGCCCCCTGCTCAAGCAGGAGACCCTATACCATTCCAGGCAAATGGTTGTCCAGTCTCTTCTTAAAAGCCTCCATTGATGGAACACTTACAACTTCTGAAGGAAATCCATTCCACTGCTTAATGGTTCTCACTGTCAGGAAATTTCTCCTGATTTCTAGCTTGGTTCTCTCCTTAATTAGTTTCCATCCATTGCTTCTTGTCCTTCCTTCAAGTGCTTTGGAGAATGGTTTGACCCTCTCCACCTTATGGCAGCCCTTCAAATATTGGAACACTGCTATCATGTCTTCCTAGTCCTTCTTTTCACTAGACTAGACATACCCAATTCCTGCACTGAACATTTCATTTTGATTCCTTTCCTGTTGCTTCTCAAATCTATCTCCCTTCCTCCCCCCTCCCCCCTCTTTTTGCATCCAACTCCTGGATTCAAACTTTCTCCTAGTGATGGAAACATGTCCAACTTTCTGCTCATCCATCTCATGATGAGAAAGTATTGCCAACAAAAAACAATATCTCTGCCAATTTATTGCAGAGACTGACTCTTAAGACTATTTGCTGAAGGGCTGGTTTTTGGGTCCTTGGGGGTTTAATTTTTGTTCCAAAAGCCATTTATGATTCTTGTAAGGAGTGTATCACTTTAACTTCAACATTCAAGAATCTCGTCATAGGGAAACTTATCTTGAGGAATGGCTTCTTGTATAATTTATGTTGGGGGAGAAAACCTCTTCTTATGTTCTCAATTAGAAACGTATAACAAGCATGAGAAATCATATCTAAGAGGAGAAATTGAAGGAAAAATGGCATGATTGAAGTGTTGTACGCTGCTCTGAAAGTCCTGTGTTAGTGTGTTGGGGAGGTGAGTAGGAATATGAGTAAGAAGATGAAGATCAGTGTAACTGAAACTACTCTGCTGCTGGAATTGGGTGTGTCTAGTTTAATGAAGAAAAGGACGAGGGGGGACATGATAGCAGTCTTCCAATATCTCAGGGGCTGCCCCAAAGAAGAGGGAGTCAAGCTATTCTCCAAAGCACCTGAAGGCAGGACAAGAAGCAATTGGATGGAAACTAATCAAGGAGAGAAGCAACCTGGTACTGAGGAGAAACTTCCTGACAGTTAGAACAATTAACCAGTGGAACAACCTGCCTCCAGAAGCGGTGAATGCTCCAACACTAGAAGTTTTTAAGAAGAGATTGGACAGCCATTTGTCCGAAATGGTATAGGGTTTCCTGCCTGAGCAGGGGGTTGGACTAGAAGACCTCCAAGGTCCCTTCCAACTTTTATTATTATTATTATTATTATTATTATTATTATTATTATTATTATTATTATTATTATTATTATTATTATTATTATTATTATTATTTATTATTATTATTATTATTATTATTATTTATTATTATTATTATTATTATTATTATTATTATTATTGTTGTTGTTGTTGTTATTATTGTTATTATTGTTTATTATTATTATTATTATTATTATTATTATTATTATTATTATTATTATTATTATTATTATTATTATTATTATTATTATTATTATTATTATTATTATTATTATTATTATTATTATTATTATTATTGTTATTATTATTATTACTTTTTCCAAAAGGCAACTGGACTTTCTCATTTTCTTTGAAAATATTTTACTTCTCATCTAAAGCACCAGAAGGCAGGATAAGAAACAATCAATGAAAACCCTGTCAAGGAGAAAAGCAACCTAGAACTAAGGAGAAATTTCCTAACAGTGAGGACAATTAACCAGTGGAACGACTTGCCTCCAGAAGTTGTGGGTTCTCCATCCCTGTAGACTTTCAAAAAGAGACTGGACAGCCATTTGTCTGAAATTGTGTAGGGTCTCCTGCTTGAGCAGGGAGTTGGACTAGAAGACCTCCAAGGTCCCTTCTAACTCTGTTATTCTGCTCTGTTCTGAATTAAAAATTTCCTAGGGAGATATCCTAGAGTTGTAACCGTTCTGAACTTCTTTCTGAACAGAACCATACCTATTAGATCTTGATAGAAATGTTTTCAATATAAACATTCAGTGATTAGGTATTAAGGCTGATTGATAAAAGGTCATTTGCAAAGCTTAAAGCAATTATTCAATGGAAAATATCTTCGTTTCCTCTTTAAATGTGACAAAGAGATTGCTTGCCTGAATACAAATGGATGCCTTGAAAACATAGGCAACACTGCCCTAGAACAGCAACATTAATTGGCTTTGTGTACTTGTCCAAGCATCAATGTCATCAATCTGCAGTTATCTCTGCTACACTTTTTTTGTTTGCAAATTGTGTATGCCAGGGATCCATTTTTTCTGCCTGCTTCCATGTGATATTTTTCAAGGTGTTTCCAGCCGGCTGCCGTTTCATATCTCACTGGTGTACTGCAAGGGTGATATCCTTGCTGCTGGCAAAGGCATTTTCGCTTGATAAACTTGCTGCCTCTGCTATCTGTAGCTCAACACAGATTCTGAATTTGCACCAAAAAAAAGAGTTTACACTGTATACTTCAGCCTTGCACTTCCCTCCCCCTCACAGTCTCTCAGAAGTGTTTTGATTATTGTGATGCTATCTCCACCAAATCCAGTTTAGTAACAGTCCTTGTCATTAATCTACCTGCTTTCTATCTAGTACACAATCTTTTTTTTTTTTAACATCAACTTGCAATTTACCTATCAAAGTTGTACTTCTGTGTTGGTCAATTTGCAGGAATGTTAATCTCGGCATAATTGAAAACTAGATGACAGACAGACAGACAGACAGATAGTAGATAGATAGATAGATAGATAGATAGATAGATAGATAGATAGATAGATAGATAGATAGATAGATAGATAGATAGATAGATAGATAGATAGATAGATAGATAGATAGATAGATAGATAGATAGATAGATAGATAGATAGATAGATAGATAGATAGATAGATAGAGGCAGAGGCAGAGGCAGAGAGACAGAAAGAGAGAAAGACAATGACAAAGACAACTGGAAGGAGTAAGTAATACGTATTTCTAATTTGAGAGACTACAATTAAACTTCTGACTTCTTGATGTGTCAAGAAGAAATTTTTGTGATGTGGTAATTTTACCAGGTGGGCTAAATATTTGGACCAACATATAAGAGACAAGAGACACCTTGGTCTTCCATTCCCATTCTTCAGTGTGTCAAACAGCAAAATCAATTCTAAAACAAGCCACTAATCAGCCATCTAAAGAACTGTGAAGAACTCCATATGAATCACCACATCAGGGGAGTAAGCATCAAAATCCAAGATAGTATATATAGTGGAGCTAGAAGGCTAGAATATGGCAATGAAGATGATCAAGAGGCTGGAATGGGAACTTTATGAAGAATGATGGCAACATTAGGGACTTTTTAGTCTAGAAGGGAGGGACCCAATTGATTATGCATGGATGACCTTCAAAGGTCATCAACCCAAGCAGATGTCATTGGTTGTCCATGAGTGGTCTAGGGGTACAATATAGCAGGACGCTGATGATGTTCTTATTCTTATTTTGATGTCATTAGGCATGGAATGGTTAAAGTGGACAAGGAGAAGCTCTCTTTTTTTCTTCCCAAAATATTATAACCAGAGGTCACTCAATGAAATCGAATGCTGGAAGAACCAAGATAGACACAGGGAGTTATTTATTTATTTATTTTGTAATGCAATGTATATAAATACACTTTGGAACTCATTCTCGTGATATGTAGTACTACTACCTTAACTAATTTCAAAAAAGAGATGGAACAATTCATGGAAGTCATGGAGATAAATGACTATTAGCCCTGATGGCAGTGAGATTGTCTTCAAAGTTCATTTGCTGGGTTGATGGCTTTCAAAGGTCATCAACCCAGCAGATTGCATTGGTTGTCCATGAGTGGTCGAGGGGTACAATATAGCAGGACACTGCTTATGTTCTTATTTTGATTTTGATGTCATCGTACATGTGACATCACTTGCCCTCCCATGCTGATGAAATTAGCACACATAGACACTATGATCTTACCATCCATCTTGATTGACTATGATTGGGACAACTGATTGTGGCAACCACTATATATTTACGTATGGACTCTTAAATTTATACTCTTTTCCCCACTTTTTTCCTTCCCCCCCCCCCTTGAGCAAGTGTCCCAAATTCCCTTTTTGGTGTAAACTGCTCTCTGGTCTCCGTATTCCTGCAAGGATTTTGAGTTTAAAAAAGGAGAATTAGATACCCGAGTCTCCACCTTGAATGACCTAAAAAAAATTGCCTTCTTCCATTAATCCTATCTGTCAATCACAGCACAGTCCCAAAGTAATCTTGAAAACTGAGATATACTTTGCAGGCTTAATTTATTTTGCAGCTCATTCAACATCCTCAGTGCTGAAAACACTTAAAAAAAAATAAGTTTGTCACATTACACAATTGTGTCTTTCAACAGATTTCAGGGATGATTTGTTGGCTGGACAGCAACATTTTTTTTGGTTGTTTTGTTTTATGACACAAACAAATGCAATTGCATTTCTATTTGTATTAAATTTTAATCATTTGCTTCACTGCCCATAATACACTTGCTCATTTTGTCTTTTATTTAATCTTCCTAAGGTGCAAATCACCTTACATTTAGCATAGCCGTGCCGAAAGGCTTAAAATTAGGAAAACTGATAATGTAGCAGGCTATTAATTTTGTCTTTAAAAAATAAATAAATCCAAGATTGCACACTTCGTTCTGTCTGATTTTCATGGCAGAGCCATGCTGGATGTGTGTTGTTGTTGGAAATGTTGAATGTATTGTCAACATGCAGTGGAAAATGAATGCAGTCTGGTGATGGGATAAAATAAAATTCAAAGGATGGAAATGGTAGAGAGGAAGGGAAGGGAGTTTATTTTGAAATCTGAGAATATTTTGGGATATTTTTTTCTGTTTTTTTTAAGATTTCATAACGAAATTTTTCCTCATGTACTTATTGGCATGAGTAAATGACTGATGAATTTTGTTTCTTAAAAGCCTATTATACTAATTATACTAAGAGACAGACAGACAGACAGACAGACAGACAGACAGACAGACAGACAGACAGACAGATAATAGCTACATAGAGATAGATGGAGAGAAAGATGATAGAGAGAGATACATAGAGAGAGAGAGAGACATGATATATATCCATATATATATATATGGATGGATAGATGGATGGATGGATAGATAGATAGATAGATAGATAGATAGATAGATAGATAGATAGATAGATAGATAGATAGATAGATAGATAGATAGATAGATAGATAGATAGATAGATAGATAGATAGATAGATAATAGCTACATAGAGATAGATGGAGAGAAAGATGATAGAGAGAGATACATAGAGAGAGAGAGAGACATGATATATATCCATATATATATATATATATGGATGGATAGATGGATGGATAGATAGATAGATAGATAGATAGATAGATAGACAGACAGACAGACAGACAGACAGACAGACAGACAGACTAATGTTACATACTTTTTCATACTCTACATACATGCAGTGATATATCCATTGCAACATTGATTGACTATTTAAGTCATTATTAACCTCAGATAATTTGATAGAAATATCCTGACATTGTTGTTTTTGTTGCTTTTTATTTTTAAAGTTACCAGCTTCCTACTACATCTTACTTACTTTACAATACAAATGTCCTTAAAGAGAAGACACATTGCTTTCTAGTTATTTCAGGGAACTGTCATCTGGATGATACAAAATAGCCACATCCCTCCTTTTCAGAATTACATTCCCCAATCACTTCTTCAAGCTGCTGTAGTTCTTTAATAGCCATCCACAAGTTCATCTTCCCTATTCCCCAATTCCCATTTTCCATACACAAGAGTTAATGAGGTTATAATTTTATAATTAAAGCAGATCATTTTAATTTCTCCGATGACTCTTTATTAGGATAATATTGTTAAGAGGAAGGATGCTCATTTGTTTCTATATGGGATCATTCAGCTTTCACAGAAGTTGCATCTGCTACTGAGATCCTAAATAATTAAGCAATAAATGTTCCAGTTTGCAACATTCTTTCCGAAGAAAGATTTAAGTGTCTTCTGTGATTTGGGATGTGGAAAGATAGTTTGCATAACTGACATAATAAAATGCCTAACTTCTTAAGGCATAAAAGATATTTTTTGTTGTTGTTGTTACGAATGGGGGCAACAAAGTCATCCACGATAAACACCTGATGATCTAAAAGCCACAAGTTAGGGTTTTATGCCATCAGAATTTGGACTTGAAAATTGCAGGGTCTGGAACACCCCACTTATCTGTAAGTTGTAAGCTCATAAAACAGCTGCCTATTTTTTTTTTTCCAAAATCTTGCAGAATCTTCTGCCAGGAAACACAGCTGTCTTTAAAACGTGTAGGCCAGGTTTACATTCCCTTTTCTGGAATTGCATCTAGGCATCACACAACTCTAATGATACAATTAAACTCAAACTACGGTTTCATGAGTTCCGACTTTTCTCAGACTATAATCTTCAGACGCATTATATTGCTATTCCTTACTACTTCAAGGCACTTGAGAAGTACACTTAAAGTAAAGCAAGTTGAAAGGATGTGTTTTCTGACTTATTCACAAGTTGTCAACATATTGAAAATTATTATGAAGGACTTTTTGTCCTTCTTATAATGCCCAGATATATTGTCATCATCATCATCATCATGATCAAAACATCTTTACTTTGGGTCATTCTTAGAGAGTAACTGATATTTACCAGTTACTAACGCAAGGAAGAGCTATGTTATAACCAGGATGCTAAAGCAGTGGAAAGAAAAAAAATTGAAGGACCTTCCATTTTACAGCTACTAAATTCTAATTGTGTGTGTGTGTGTGTGTGTGTATGTATGTATGTATGTATGTGTATGTATTCGTATTTTTGCAGTCATCAAAGATATATATATATATATATATAATGATAGATATTTGTTTATCCCAAGCATGTGTCAATTCAGTTCCTGATATTTTTTTCTTCTTTTTCAAACCAACATGTTTTGTGCTTGTCATACTCTATTCCAAGCCAAAAATGTTGACTCTGAATAACCTCTATAAATAGAGTTTCTCTTTAATTAGTAAATGAAATAGGATGCAAAGGATAGCAAGCAGCATTGCATAGTGGCAATAAGAAGAATAGTTGAATAACTTGCTTAACTTTATTGAACTGGTATTCAAATATTCCAAACATCCAAAACTAAACTGACAACATCAGAACCGTTAAGAAAAGTACATACAAAGTTTAGCTAAAAGACAATATTAAATCAGAAGATGCTAAAAGTCTTGCTTAAGCAACCTATATACAACAACCTATATGTCTTGATTTCAGAGTAGTGTCACTGGAATTTATCCATCCATACAAACGCACAAAACCGGACCTGCTGTATATTGTTAATCTTTATTCCTAAATATTACTTTTAAAAGAATCTATAAAGATGCAAAACAACAATGCACGTATACTGCTTTCCGTGCCTCATTCTTCCACTAAAGCAATTTACAGGACTGATGTGTATGCTAGAGTTTGACACAAACCTGCCTTTTATCCAGTGGCTTTTAAATAAGCTACTGCTAACACTCTTGATAGTGCTGTAGAGAATGAAAGCAAATAAGTCTGCTTCTTTAGAATAAATGTGGCATTTGATAATATAATATATTTGTAATGTGGGAATCAGGAGAAGAATCCCTAGTGTAATTTCATTCAGTGGAGAACAATAAAGTGTCTTGGTGAAGAGCTTACCCCTGTGGACACAGAATAAATTGAATATGACTCTCATATAAAGAGAGTCTACTGAGCACAATTCCACAGGAGTCATTGTTAACACTGTGAGGAAATGCAAAGACGAGGGGCCGTTTGTACTTCATACAAAGTAGCTTTCTGAATTTTGTTTGGGTGCACCCTATTTTAAAAGGATGAATGGAAAACACTTGGCAATTTAGCTGATGGAATAATTGCAACCATTAGAAGTGAAAAAAAAAGCATTATTACCTTTTTGAAATACGAAATGGAGTATTTGCTAGAAGTCAAAACGTTTCACTGTTTCATACAATGATGTTGGGTTCTTACTGGATCCTGGGGTACTGAAGTTTTCTTTTCGATAAGACCTGAATAACCTCAGGCTACAGAATAACACTAATTCCGAGGCAGATTTACAGATCCTGCTACTGATCGTGGATGGGTCCAGTTAATACCACATTACAATGCCTTGGTAAGGCCACACTTGGAATACTTTTTTGATCACCACAATGTAAAAAAGATGTTGAGACTCTAGAAAGACTACAGAGAAGAGCAACAAAGTTGATTAGGGGAGTGGAGGCTAAAACATATAAGGAACGGTTGCTGGAATTGGGTGTGTCTAGTTTAATGAAGAGAAGGATGAGGGGGGACATGATAGCAGTGTTCCAATATCTCAGGGGCTCCCACAAAGAAGAGGGAGTCAAGCTATTCTCCAAAGCACCTGAAGGCAGGACAAGTCGCAATGGATGGAAACTAACCAAAGAAAGAAGCAACCTAGAACTAAGGAGAAACTTCCTGACAGTTAGAACAATTAACCAGTGGAACAACCTGCCTCCAGAAGCGGTGAATGCTCCAACACTGGAAGTCTTTAAGAAGAGATTGGACAGCCATTTGTCTGAAATGGTATAGGGTTTCCTGCCTGAGCAGGGGGTTGGACTAGATGACCTCCAAGGCCCCTTCCAACTATTATTATTATTATTATTATTATTATTATTATTATTATTATTATTATTATTATTATTATTATTATTATTATTATTATTATTATTATTATTAGTAGTAGTAGTAGTAGTAGTAGTAGTAGTAGTAGTAGTAGTAGTAGTAGTAGTAGTAGTAGTAGTAGTAGTAGTAGGTCCCTTCCCACTTTATTATTATTATTATTATTAGAGACACCCACCAGGAGAGATGCAGCAAATTGTTTTGAAACTTTCCTACTTACACCAGGAAAAGTCATCTTGTTTCTCCTCTGGGTTTGCTGGCCTTGAATAAAATATGATTTAAAGGGAGGTTCGGAGATCTTATTCTGCTCAAAGCCCATTATATTGTACAAGACCCCTACTGCATATCCCTCATTAACTTACATATTTGACGTCCTTTTTGAAAGACTTTTTTCTTAATCCATATTACAAGCTGTCCCATTTCTTTATCGCATCCACTACATTTCTCTACTCTGGAGACCTAGATTTGTAAAACCATAGTCTTGGAAGATGCCACCGAAGACGCGGTAGCCAACTCCCTGGTCCGTGCAGGAGTCCAAATTTAAGCATCCGTGACAGATGGCTGTCCGGCTTTTGCGTGCACACATCCAGGAACGGGAAGCCGTCAACTCTTTCAGTAATTGGTTCCACTGCTGAACTGCTTTGCCTGTCAGGCTGTTCCCCCCACAACAGAACTTGGTTATTACTAAGCCAAGTTTCTTCTAAGGGGACAAAGGCATTCTCCCAAGGCCTTGAACTGGCATACGCTGGTACAATTTCCCCACCGTTATTGCAAAAAATACATTCTTCAAAGAACGGCAGGAAGAGAACGTCCTGATTTGCAGGGAAGAAGCATAGGCACAGAACAACATTCCGTAGGAAGAGGCTTCATGCTTAAACCTCTCCGTTGTTTTGTTTACGTCATTCTTGATTGGGGGGAAAAAAAACATCCATGGGATCAAGGCTTTTTTTTTGCCCCAGCCATTGCTTCGCTTTGGGGATATGGGAGATTTCTGTTCAGCTTGAATAAATGTTGCACATACTAGGGTACATCTGTGAGACAACCCACTTAATTTTAGATCACCTTGGTGCCACAGGGTGGCTACAGTTAGATAATTCAGCCAACTGAGTTTTGACTCAGCAGCAACAGGCAGCAGAGGTGGATAATCTGTAAATGCAAGGCTGCAAGCAAAGGCCCAGAGCTTGGAGACAGACTCGTTTCCCCTGGCAGAGTGCCTATCCCTGCTGAACCATTGGCTTTCCTACTGAATATAGATGATGAAGAGTTATTAAAACTTGGTCCAATTATTTCAAAGTGAGTCAGGGGTGGCCTGGCCATCACAGCAGCCAAAAGTTAGTTGGTTGCTTGGTTGGTGCTGTTGATTTTAATTGTGGAAAAAATAAATGCTACACAAACTTGGGATAAAGTTGGGGACAGAATGCTAGAGGGAAAAAAATATATATCAGAGTCTCTTTGCACTCCATTACAGCATAGAATTTCTTTTTCTTTCTTTCTTTCTTTCTTTCTTTCTTTCTTTCTTTCTTTCTTTCTTTCTTTCTTTCTTTCTTTCTTTCTTTCTTTCTTTTCTTTCTTTCTTTCTTTTCTTTCTTTCTTTCTTTCTTTTTCTTTCTTTCTTTTTCTTTCTTTCTTTCTTTCTTCTTTCTTTCTTTCTTTCTTTTTCTTTCTTTTTCTTTCTTCTTTCCTTCCTTCCTTCCCTCCCTCCCTCCCCCTCTTCCTCTTCTCCTTCCTTCCTTCCTTCCTTCCTTCTTTCCTTCCTTCCTTCCCTCCCCTCTCCTTCTCCACCTCCTCCTCCTTCTCCCTCCTCCCTCACCTCCCTCCTCCCTCCTCCTTCCTTCCTTCCTTCCTTCCTTCCTTCCTTCCTTCCTTCCTTCCTTGTTTTTAGAAGAAAAGATTGAATCCAACAAAATATATCACCAAATATATTCCCAGGTGTATGCATATGGCATTCTTTTTTTCTCCTTTTGTATGAGCTGGAACATAACACTCATGTTCCTGAGACACCCTAGATGTGTTCGGAAACAAAGTCCTATCACCCTCAGCCAGAGGGATAGTGTTTGTAGTCCACTCTATGGATTATCAGTTAGTTCAAGAAAAGTGGGGCATAGGATTGCAAGCAAACTCTTTAAAATTTGGTCATTGATGAAGGTGGTTTTCCTTGTTATTGTCTGATTAGGCATGCAATGATTAAGGGGAAGCTGAGGTTGCTTGGTTTTAAATGCCCTTGACTGGTTGTTGTTTTTTTCTGCCTCCAATTCGTTCTGAGATTTCTGAATACTATATTACAATTTGAAACAGTGTTTTTGCCCAGATTATTCTGTGCAAGAGTTTGTGCCTCCTAATTTTCCTACTTTATTAATCCCCATGCCCTTTTCACAGTATCATATCCCCAGTGTCGTGGTTCCGACAGATGAAACTCTTCAAAAGAACTTCGAGGCATTGTTTACCTTAAAGAATCTTTTATTCGAGAAACAAAGTATCGGCACTACATAGTTGAAGCCAAAAACTGAATTCCCCTCCCCTGGGCACAAAGTAGCAAAGCACAATTCCCTCCTCCAATTAACTGTCATAAATCACATTCCCCAATTAACTTGAAGTGCGGGCTTTCTCCTCAGCTCTCCAGACTGCCAAAACTCTATCAACTCTGGGCCCAATGACCTTGGATTCCCACGGCTGAGTTATTATTGTTATGACCAGCTGGACTCTCATCCACATCCCCCCTCCCAGCAAACTCTAAAAGCGATAGAGAAAAGATGGCTACATTTCCATCTGTTGTCAAAGCAAGAACATCCGATGTTAGCAGCGTTGACACCCTGCTTTTATTTTCTGTTCTTTCTATAGATTGTACATCAACAGGCAAGTACATTCCACTGATTTGTGCTCTTTTTCCACTGTCTCTCTAATATGCCCATTATATCAATCCTCTCTTTTACCACCATTTGCTACCAAACCCAGGTTCATGACTTTAAATATCTGGAATTTACATATAAGACATTGCATCCATTCCCAAATGTTCTGTTGTGTTTGTACACACATAAAATATTTTTTCCTGATTATCCCAAAGATGCTTTTTCACGAGGCAACTGGACTTTCTTGTTTTTCTTTGAAGATGCTTCGCTTCTCATCCAAGAAGCTTCTTCAGCTCTGACTGGATGGTGGGGAATGGAAGGATTTATACTCCTTGAAGACAGCTGGTCATTTGCATTCTTTTAGAGAGTCATTGAGGCCACTTGGAGGTTTATCTGTGTCCTCAAGGTCACCCGTTTGCACCACTCAGGTGACCTTGAGAACTCAGATAAATGTCCAGGTGGCCTCAATGACTCTCTAAAAGAAGGCAAATAACCAGCTGTCTGCAAGGAGTATAAATCCTTCCATTCCCCACCATCCAGGCAGAGCTGAAGAAGCTTCTTGGATGAGAAGCGAAACGTCTTCAAAGAAAAACAAGAAAATGCAGGTGGACCACCTGCAGGCTTAATACAATTATAACCCTCTCTTGCTCCCTCCTTTTATGTTAAAGAAAGAGAGAAAAGTTTCTTTGCCCTTTTTGCTTATCGGTTACAAGAAAATATCTATTTGTTCGGCCTAATTTGTTGAGAAATGAATTCCGTTTTTTTTTCGTTTCTAAAACAAAACGGATAACAATTGAAGCTATTACATTGTAAGCATAGTCTGATTTCCTTTGAAGAAGGTGACAACATAGAAGGCATTGCAATTAAAGGAATACAGCTTAGGCTGAAGTTGGTGAAGTTTTCATAAATCCACTGCAAGAAACGTACATTGAATGATCCTGAAATTAGGCTGCTTATAGCTAAGGCTCTAGATAAGCCTTATATAATAATAATAATAAAGTTGGAAGGGACCTTGGAGGTCATCAAGTCCAACCCCCTGCTCAGGCAGGTAACCCTATACCATTTTGGACAAATGGCTGTCCAGTCTCTTCCCAAAAACTTCCAGTGTTGGAGCATTCACCACTTCTGGAGGCAGGTTGTTCCACTGGTTAATTGTTCTAACTGTCAGGAAGTTTCTCCTTAGTTCTAGGTTGCTTCTCTCCTTGATTAGTTTCCATCCATTGCTTCTTGTCCTGCTTTCAGGCGCCTTGGAAAATAGCTTGACTCCCTCTTCTTTGTGGCAGCCCCTGAGATACTGGAACACTGCTATCATGTCCCCTCTCGTCCTTCTCTTCATTAAAAGACATACCCAATTCCAGCAACTGTTCCTTATATTTAACCCCAGTCCCCCTAATCTTTTTGCTTTCTCTCTCTCTTTTTAGAGTCTCACATCTTTTTTTACGTCGTGGTGACAAAACTGCAGTATTCCAAGTGTGGCCTTACCATGGCATTGTAAAGTGGTTTATTACTTTCACGTGATCTTGATTCTGTCCCTCTGTTAATGCAGCCTAGCACTGTGTTGGCCTTTTTGGCAGCTGCAGCACACTGCTGGCTCATATTTAAGTGATTGTCCACTAGGACTCCGAGGTCCCTCTCACAGTTACTGCTATTGAGCAAGGTACCCCCTATACTATACCTGTACATTTGGTTTTTCTTGCCTAAATGTAGAACCTTGCTTTTTTCACCATTGAATTTCACTTTGTTAGATAGTGCCCAGTGTTCAAGTCTGTCCAGATCCTCCTGTATCTTAAGCCTGTCTTCTGGAGTGTTGGCTATTCCTGCCAGCTTGGTGTCGTCTGCAAATTTGATGATTTATAGATAAAGCTGGTTGTAGATAAGGATATGGATTAAGGACAGTCAATGGAGAAAAAAATGCTTTTCCTAGGAAAGAGCAGTACCCACCTGATCAATATTCTGATCCACATCTGGAAAGGGCCTGTGGATCTACTTCTGAAAGAAATGTCTCTACAAGCTGTAATTAGAAACAGATGTGATGGTCCCACCTGACAGGTAATGAGTGAAGGAATGCTGAGTCAAGCCTAAACAGATAAGTAAGATGTATACATATATTAGAAAGGGTTGTAGATCTATTGGGGGTTGGGGATGAAACAATAAAGGTTATATTAAGCATAGTTGCAATGCAAATTAGGTCTTTCAACTTCTCACAAGCAAGGCAATAGAAGTGAGTTAAAATGCTTCAAGGTCAACCAGGTTTTAAGCCCATTATGTTTCTCCTAACCTTGGTATGGCTGCAGTGATCTCACCCGAAATGAACCAGAGTTAAATTAAATTAAATTATTAATGGGAATAACCCCAGATTAGAGTATTCTGATTACAAAATGGATAACCAAACTGAGCTGCTTCTAGTAAGATCAAACCCATCAGTGCTGATGGTGGAAAGTCCAAAGTCCATACCGAGGTTGGAACTGGAAAGGGTCAGAGTTGAAACATTTCATCTTCAGAACATTTTGCATATATCTACAAAGACAAATTACACATTTATCTTAAACAGCCTTTAAAAGATTACTCTGATCCTTTAAAAAAAAAAAAAAAAAAGAACCTAAGAAATATAAGGGAGTTTGTAGGCTGATGATAATGTCACTTCCTTCCTTCCTTCCTTCCTTCCTTCCTTCCTTCCTTCCTTCCTTCCTTCCTTCCTTCCTGCCTTCCTGCCTTCCTGCCTTCCTGCCTTCCTGCCTTCCTGCCTTCCTCCCTCCCTCTCTCTTTTATTTCTCTGTATAACATTTGCAACTTATATTTTGCTAACTTTTTTTTTTATTTTCCAATCTCTGAGCTTAACCTATTTCACCAATAATCTACCTTTTTCATTGATTTATGTCCATATTTATTCATATTTATGCACATATCATAGTTAGGGGGTTAATATGTTAAACTTGTTGACCAGAAGGTTCACCTGACAGGGTGAACTCCCATTTTTGCCCCACCTAAGCAGTTTGAAAGCATGCAAATGCAAGTAGACAAAAAAAGTGCTTCAGTGGGAAGGTAAGAGAATTCCGTCCACCTCGGCATATAGCCATGCCGATCCCATAATCACAGAAGCGTCTTTGCACAATGCTGGCTCTCTCGGCTAGGAAACAGATATTAGCCCTGCCCCCTAGAATTTGACACAACAGTACAGGGGAAACCTTTATCTTTTTTTTTTTTTTTTTTTAAAAGCTCATATGATGTACTTAAAAGTAACTTTAGCTACTCGATTAGTTTATCCAGTCGACACAAATAACTGTATCACTAAAACCGTTTTATGGAAATATTGATGCCACTCTCTGCCATTGTTTGACTAATGTATTTATCATAAAAGGCAGCTGGAACTTGGAGGTTTAGTCAGTTCCTGCAAATACAATACTGTCACTGAAGATCTAAGAAAATACTTTTGTCTGTTCTACTTAATGAACCGTAGCAAGCTGCGCTCAGGAGCCGGTAGTACTGTCAGTGGTTTACCGCCATTAAGTTTACTGAGCTGAAGGTTACATTTATTTTTATGCAAATGCAATAAAAAAAGGCACAATTTTCTGTGATTATAAAGTTGTTCCCTGAATAGAAGGATGGAGTAGAGGTAACGTTGAGTCTTTAAATATTAATAAGCCAATCCACAAGTGATGCTTAAATAAAAGAGGCCAATTTGGAGATATATGTTTTACAATATATCCCCGGCCACCACTTAAGGGGCTGCTTGATAATGCAAAGCTCCAATGACTTAATTACACACGTAGAGGAAGGATACAATCCTATATTCCACATACTCCAGCTGGGAAGCTTTCAGACATTGGAGAAGCCCCCTCTATCAGAGAGATGCTGTGTCCGGGAAAATGCAAGAACGTGTCATCAGAAACATATCCGTGTACTGTCATGCATTCACTTATGCACGCTCTTTTTGCCAAAGTTTATTTCAAAATGGGATGATGACAGGTACAGAGTGAATTTGCATCAGATGCACAAGGTCCTTCTTTCTCAACCCTGAGAATGGCTGGAGAGAGGAATGGTCTAAGTTAATTTCTTGTGGCCTGGACACTAGTGATCTCTCCACCAGACCTTTGGCGTTAACTACCCCACTCTCTACGGACGAAACTGAACAGAATTAGATGAGACACTGGAAGAAAAAGTCCCTCTGCTCTGAATCAGTGAGGCTGCAAAGGCTCCCTTTGTTGAGTCTGTAGTACTGAAATGCAAACTATTAGGTAGATTGTGCAAGATTGTCCATGATGTGCATTCTCTGGTTGCTTAGAACATGTACGTGAAGCAACGCCAAAGGCGATTGCCTGGAGAGCTGAATGGCAGATCCTGTTATGAGGCCACTGCCACATCCTTGTAGACATTGTGTATATAATTACGTGCATTGTGTGTATATGTTTACCTCTCTTTTGTCATGTTCTCATCATAGGCTAAATAAATAACAACAGCAGCAGCAGCAACAACAACAACAATAATAATGATGATGACAAAAAAGTATGGATAGTGGACATGGCAGTGCCTGGAGACAGCGGAATAGAAGATAAAGAACTGTAGAAGATAACAAAATGCAAAGACCTACAAATAGAAATAGAACGACTGTGGCAAAGGCAAGCAAGGGTGGTACCAATATTAATAGGTGCCTTGGGTGCCATCCCAAAACAACTGGAGCACTACTTGGACACCATCATTGGCATTGACAAATTTGCCGTTAGTCAACTGCAAAAGGCAGGTTTATTTGGAACAGCTCCCATCCTGTGACGATATCTGTAACCTATAACACAATCAAACATCCACATCTTGGGTGCAATCCCAAAACAACTGGAGCACCACTTGGACACCATCGGCACTGACAAATTTGCCATTAGTCAATTGCAAACGGTGGCCTTACTGGGAACTGCTTCCATCCTGTGACGATATCTGTAATACCATCAAACATCCACATCTGCCTATCCCAGGTCCTTGGTAAGGACTCGATAGGTAAACAAAAATGCCAAATCCAGTCTGAACATCTGGCTGACTGTGCAATGATCAATATCAATAATAATAATAATAATAATAATAATAATAATAATAATAATAATAATAATAATAATAATAATAATAATAATAATAATAATATGATGATGATGATGATGATGATGTCCTTCAATTCCTTGTCTCAGGTTTATACATTATGCCAAATAGAGCCACTGCGATATGGTTGTAACACATGTTGCATTAGGGTGAGGGAGGTCCGAGATCAAATCCAGTCTCATATCTGATATATCATTTTGAGCCACTCTCTCAGCCCAAACTTCCCATTCTGTTTTTGTGGTGGGGATAGCAATGAAAGTAGGAGTGCTAAGAAGCCACCTCATCTGGAAAAATGGCAAGAGGTGAATTCATGAACAAGCAGACAAATGATAAATAAATAGCTGTGTGTTAAAAACATTCTAAAGTGAGTGTAGTGATGACCAATACCTCTTCCGCTTTCAATTTTTCCCAGTTCGGCACAAGAATATCACAAGACTTAGTCGAAGTGCTTGCAGTAAATGAAGCACTGAAGCCAACAATCTGTGACATCAAGGAACTCGGTAGGATGCAGTTTGCATAACTTTGCAATTATAACTTTGCAGTTATATTGAGGAACTATTGATCCATACTCCTTTGATGGAAGTCCAGTTGAGAGGGCTGAGCAACTATTTTGTATTTCAAAGGACAGTTCCTTATTTGATGCATCTTTTGAACTTCCGTCTCTGACATTGTCGTGGCATGAGTCCTAGTTACTTGAAACACCAGCTATCTCCCATAGTAACTGCCTGGCCAAATTGATCTGGCATGGTTGGCATGTTCCTACTCCCTTTGATTTAACTGTGCCACCTGTAGGGACTGTAGAATCACACCTTCTCTGTAGCAGAACCTGTCCTTTGGAACAAAATTCTCCCCGAGATCTGGATGACACCCGTTCCGATGATGTTTCAAAGAGTTGAAAGACCGGCTCTTCTCCCAGGCACTTAATGAGCATAAGTCAAACCGTCTTGGATGGTGTCCATTTGTTTCCCCTTTTCTTCTTGTCCGGGTCTTATCCCCTTTATCATCTTTTTTATGGTTTGTCATGCAGTCAGCCAGATGTTCAGATTGGATTTCCCAAGGACCTAGGATAGGCAGATGTTGATGTTTGGTGGTATTAATAGCAGGAGGTAAGCTATTGTTATTGTTACCATTACCATTATCGTTACCGTTACCGTTACCGTTATCATTACCGTTACCGTTACCGTTACCGTTACCATTACCATTACCGTTACCGTTATTGTTATTGTTATTGTTATTGTTATTGTTATTATTGTTACTGTTACTGTTACTGTTATTGTTACCATTACTGTTACTGTTACTGTTACTGTTATTGTTATTATTTTATTTCTTTCTCTCTTAAATATTTTACTTGTGAGCCACCCAGAATCACTGGGAGTCAGGTGGCATACAAATGTAATAAATTCAACGTGATGCAATTAGCACAACTGATGAATGTGCGTATCACAGTAAAGGAGACATATGTTCAGAAGAGGCTATAATATTATCCAGAGAAGCTATTCATATATGGAGCATTACCACCTTTTGTGTATCTTTCTCTCTCAACGCATAATACTGTAAGCTCAAGGGAAAACATCAGTTTTTGCCTGTCAGAACAAACTTTTTCATTCTTGGTCCTAAGACGTTATCTAACTTACAGTAGGGTCAAATAATAGGTTTAGATCAGTCAAAATTACAGCATTATCCTTTAATTGGGATAGCTGCATTGATTGGACTTGATGACCTCCATGGCTCCTTCCAGCTTCACAATTCTATTATTTGATATTGGAATTTCCACTCTTTAATTTTTTCAGAGAGGAAGGACGTAAGAAATTGGATAATAGGAAACTACACCCCACCCTCTGCAACAAATCTGATTAAAGTTGGTACCAAAATATGCATTTTAAAAATAAAGTGCACTCCAGAAGGGATTTGCATCAATGTGCACAATTGATTGAAAAATCTGTTTGGAAAAATGAAAAGCTGACCAAAAAAAAAAGACAAATTAACAATTAACAAGCCGGGAATATCTGTGAAACCAACGAAAATAGTTTTAACAGAATAACAAGAGTTGGAAGGGACCTTGGAGGTCTTCTAGTCCAACCCCCTGCTCAAGCAGGAGACCCTATACCATTTCAGACAAGTGACTGTCCAGTCTCTTCTCAAAAACCTCCAGAAATGGAGCACCCACAATTTCTGGAGGCAGGTTGTTCCACTGGTTAATTGTTCTCACCTGGAAATTTTTCCTTAGTTCTAGGTTGCTTCTCTCCTTGATTAGTTTCCATCCGTTGCTTCTTGTCCTGCATTCAGGGACTTTGGAGAATAGCTTGACTACCTCTTCTTTGGGGCAGCCCCTGAGATATTGGAAGGCTGCTATCATGTCACCCCTGGTCCTTCTCTTCATTAGACTAGACATATCCAATTCCAGCAACCGTTCCTTATATGTTTTAGCTTCCAGTCATCTTTGTTGCTCTTCTCTGTACTCTTTCTAGAGTCTCAACATCTTTTATTACATCGTGGTAACCAAAACTGGATGCCATATTCCAAGTGTGGCCTTACCAAGGCATTGTAAAGTGGTATATACTTCACGTGATCTTGATTCTATCCCTCTGTTAATGCAGCCTAGGACTGTGTTGGCTTTTTTGCCAGCTGCAGCACATGTTATATCAAATAATCATCCAAAGGACAATTGTGAGTTAAGTGGAGTCCTTGGTGCTCTCCGAGCTTGATGGTTTGCTTGCAAATATTTCATTACCTGACTAAATAACCTCATTGCTAATGTTGTTACCTAATCGGGAAATGAAAAGTCTGCAAGAAAACCACCGAACTCAGAGAGCACCAAGGACCCCCACATTTCAACGCTGAGCTACAAATATTTTCTCCTATTGGAATAGTGAGTTAACCATGTAATAGGAAGAAACAGGTGGCAATTATATAAATTCATATTATTTGAGCAGTTATTCAGCAATCTTTTCAGTTTGTGTTGATCTTAAATGAAGATATTTCAGAGTTAATACAGAAGCCTTGGGGGGGGGGGAATGAATGAAGGCGAAAGTCAGACAGCATTGCCACTAAAAAAACAAAACAAAAAAACACCTTTCCATTGGGCTTAAATAAAGGTAAAAGTTCTTAAAGGGATTATTATTATTATTATTATTATTATTATTATTATTATTATTATTATTATTATTATTATTATTATTATTATTATTATTATTATTATTATTATTATTATTGTTGTTGTTGTTGTTGTTGTTGTTGTTGTTGTTGTTGTTGTTGATCATTGCACAGTCAGCCAGATGTTCAGACTGGATTTGGCATTTTTGTCTACCTATCGAGTCCTTAACAAGGACCTGGGATAGGCAGATGTGGATGTTTGATGTTATTACAGATATCGTCGCAGGATGGAAGCAGTTCCTAGTAAGGCCACCTTTTGCAATTGACTAATGGCGAATTTGTCAATGCCAATGGTGTTCAAGTGGTGCTCCAGTTGTTTTGGGATTGCACCCAAGGCACCTATTATTATTGGTACTACCCTTGCTTGCCTTTGCCAAAGTCTTTCTATTTATTTCTATTATTTCTATTTGTATTTCTATTTATTTCTATATATTTCTATTTCTATTTCTATTTCTATTATTTCTATTTCTATTATTTCTATTTCTATTATTTCTATTTGTATTTCTATTTATTTCTATATATTTCTATTTCTATTTATTTCTATTTCTATTTCTATTTCTATTTCTATTTCTATTTCTATTTCTATTTCTATTTCTATTTCTATTTCTATTTCTATTTCTATTTCTATTTCTATTTCTATTTCTATTATTTCTATTTCTATTTATTTCTATATATTTCTATTTCTATTTATTTCTATTTCTATTTCTATTTCTATTCCTATTCCTATTTCTATTTCTATTTCTATTATTTCTATTTCTATTATTTCTATTTCTATTATTTCTATTTCTATTATTTCTATTTATTATTATTATTATTATTATTATTATTATTATTATTATTATTATTATTATTATTATTATTATTATTATTATTATTATTATTATTATTATTATTATTATTATTATTATTATTATTATTGGAAGGGACCTTGGAGGTCATCAAGTCCAACCCCCTGCTCAGGCACGAAACCCTATATACCATTTCAGACAAATGGCTGTCCAGTCTCTTCTTAAAAGAGATTTAAAAAAAAAATTAAAAGAGAATTCTAGATTTTCTCAGGAATACATGTTGTCTTTCAAATCAAAGAAGAAAACTCCCAATAATAAACAAAGCTTAGTCACGAAGAAGCAAAAAAAAAAAAAGGGGGGGGAGATATAACTTTCAAAACAAATGTAGTGATGGAGAAAGAAAAGAAGAGAAGAAGAAAAATCAATGCAGTAAAACTGAACTTTCTATTGTCAGCTGCAAAGCAATTTCCCCATTAATGACTCCTTAAAGGACATTCTCTGACACTCAAACTTTTACAATGAAATGATATTAAAATCTGGAAAAGGATAGAAAATCCTGTGCTTTGGGGGGGGGGGGAATACACAGGAGCCTGTTTTGCAGGCATATACTGCCACCTTCTGGATGTTCAAGAGTGGGGTGAGCCAGCCAACCCTATTACAATAGCATTGGCTTTGACTGCCAACATACCCCAGGAAATTTCTCCTAGGGAAAGCAAAAAATGTATTCCAGGTACAGAGCAAATCTAGGCTTTATCATACAAACACAATTTCTTTTTTTTCTTTTCTTTTCTGGACTGGCTCTGAATGTAAGTCTGGATGCCATCCAGAATCCTGTTGAATGTCAGATCTCTTTGCTTGGAAGAGCTTGGAAAAAATTCAGAGAAGAGCAACTAAGATGATCAAAGGCCTGGAGGCTAAAACATACAAAGAACGGCTAGTTTGGGGTTGGCTAGTCTAAAGAAAAGAAGAAATAGGGGAGATATGATAGCAGTGTTCCAGTATCTGAGGGGCTGCCACAAGGCAGAGGGGGCCAGGTTGTTCACCAGAGCACCAGAGGGAAGGACGAGAAACAATGGTTGGAAGCTGATCAAAGAGAGAAGCAACCTGGAATTCAGGAGAAACTTCCTGACAGTGAGGACAATCAACCAGTGGAACAGCTTACCCCCAGAAATTGTGGGCACTCCATCGCTAGAAAGTTTTTAAGAAGAGACTAGACAATCACCTGTCTGAGATGGTATAGGTTCTCCTGCTTGAGCAGGGGGCTAGACTAGAAGACCTCCAAGGTCCCTTCCAGCTCTATTCTATTCTAAGAGCAGAAAGGCTTTAAAGAGCTAGGAAGACACATGGAGAGCTCTCAAGTCTAGTAAGAATGCCCAAAAGAAGACTATCGGTCTGCTTGGAAGGAAAAACACATAGCCACATTTCTAATCATAATTAGGGCAGTGATTTATCCAGCCAGCCAGCCTTGGTGGCACAGTGGTTAGAATGCAGCATTGTAGGCAAATTCTGCCCACAGCCTGGAGTTTGATCCAGATGGGGTTCAAAGTTGACTCAGCCTTCCATCCTTCTGAGGTCAGTAAAATGAGGATCCAGATTGTTGGGGGCAATATGCAAGTAATGCTTATGTCAAAGCAAGAACATTGCAAACCACCCCAAAAGAGTGTGGTAAGGCGTTATAGGCTGGTGTATAAGCCTAACTGCTATTGCTACCTTTTACTGTATATATACAATAGTTAAGAGGAACTGTAGATCTTTGCACAAAACATATAAATGTCTTCAGAATCATCCTTGAAGGGGTGAACATCAATAATAAGTTTTGTGTGAACTGTCCTTTCTCCAAACGCCCTGAACTTGATTGGCATCAGATTTCAGGATCCCGCTCATTTGTCCTTCATACCAATGGGGCCTAGCTGTTTACTGAAAAGAAAATGGGATGGATATGATTTATTCATGTGAACATTCCCCAAATGAAAAGCAAATGGATGATCTGGCCATTTTTGAAGTTCATCCTCTTCCTCAGCCAACACTAAGCCATAATCCTTTCGTAATTCCTCAGATTTCCCTCACAGCGCTCTGAAGATTTGCTCAGGAACGGCTGCCAAATATTGCCTGAGTTTCAGGCTTGCTTTGCTTTACCAAGTGCCACTTTTTAAAACGATCAGGAGGGACTAAGGGAGTCCCTTACACGTATTAGTACCTAAGTACCTTTTCTCGCAGCCCACCATCCAATCTGTAGTGGTTGATTTTTTTATTTTTTTTTTGCAGCCCGGATGACAAGTATGGGCAGTTTCATTTCCTGCCAATTGTAGTAGGAAAGACAAACGGTGTAAAACTGAAAGTTGGCTTAGCGGAATGAAAAGGCAAGCAAACAAGGAAACGACAAACCTCCTTTCAGTCCCAGAGTAATTTGTCTTTCTGTGTGTCCCAGTTCAATCTTCATCACAGCAGTTTCCAGCTCCCTTAAGAGCATTAAAGACCAGTCCCAGATGCCCAGACTTTGCACACCTTGAGTGAGTCCAGAAGGCATCTATTCCAATGTTATCAATGTTATCAAACTATATTATCTGAATGGAACGGAGTCTGGAAAACCACTAGAGCAGGGGTCCCCAACATGTGGGCCGTGGGTCGGTAGTGGGCCGTGGGCTCCCAGCCACTGGGCCGTGGAACAGGCTGGCCAGTGCACACACATGTGCACGGATACACCCCACTTGCACTAGCGCCGCTGCCGCGGGATGCGAAAACAGGACACCACGCTGTACGGTGCAAAAACAGGCCGACGCCACACCTCGGGGTGCAAAAACGGGATGCTGCTGTGTAGCAGGGCACAAAAATGGTTGGTGACCTCTGCACTAGAGGGCAGCAAAGAGTTATTTGCTATATCTCTTTGCTGCCATCTAGTGAACAACTGGACTCCCTGCAGTTCACGTGCATTATTTGGAGTTATACTTGCAAAAAGGAGCTTAGACGCTGTGCCAGTTTTCTCCTTTTCAGCTGCAGTTCATCTAAGGTGCTTTCACGAGTAGGATTATGTATGAACAATGTTTATATCTTGCTCTTTCAGTAAGTTAGCAGAGAAGATAAAATGCTATATATAGTTCTAAGTTGTCACAAGAAATGATAGCTTGGATGTTTGTTTTTCATTTGGACTATGATGAATTAATAAAGCCAGGATGCCAACCTTAATGAGCAGCGTTTTCACATTTTTCCCCGCATTGTTTTACCACCATAAAATGAAAGTAGCTTTATAGCTTTATTCCCACTTTTTAAATCAGTTTGTGAGCGAAATATTATTTCCCCTTGCTTTAGAGTACATTAAGCAACATGATGCATTAGGGATGATTGCAGCAACTACTAGTATTTCATACCATACTTATCTTTCACCTTTGCCCTCTAGCAGCTCTGGGTTACGTTCACAGGGATTATCACATTTTAATCTTTGCAACAGCATGTGAGATAACCAGGACTAAATGTGACTGCCTTGAGGTAATCTGAGGATTAGGATGACTAGCCTACATTGAAACCCAGGTCATTACAGAACAGTCCCGTCCCTCATGTAATCTCATCTGCTTGGCCACATGTAATCTATTTCCATTAAAAATAAATTAAACTGCCCACATTTAACATCCCAGTAACATTTTACTTTGCTTATAGACCATAATTGGGTCTATATTAATCTGCAATTGCTAGAAAAATGTAAAAAAAAAAAAAAAAGCTTCTTATTAGCTTCTGTAATGTTTATAGGTTTGCAGTTTTTGTACCATGAAGGACACAGGAGAGTCCTGAACTAAAGGGGGATATAATTTCAGTGTTCAGTTCTTAGATAGATGACTCTGGTTAAAAGGATTAGATCTGGGGATCTTTCCCTGAGGACAAAATGAGAGTTGTGTGTTCATTTATCAGCTGAAAAATTCTCTGTAAACTTCATTTTGCCTCTATAGGTGGTAGGAAATGCAATTAATTAAGAACTAACATTAATAGAAGACAGCTAAGCTTTTTATTAAGCTCATTCTGATGCACTGCTGAATATGCTACAATATTTTTTTTTTAAAAAAACCTATGTTAACTGGTATACGTGCGTGCGTGTGTGTTTGTGTGCATGTGTGTGCTAACCAACCATTAGCGAATAAACAAACAAAGAAAGAAACAAGTGTTATCCTGAACTGAAAACAATTATCTTGCCAAATTGGTTACGCTTTAGGCAAAGATGAGGATTTTTGTTTTCATAACCCAATAATAATGGCCACCCTGCTGATTTCATTTTCGTTTAAATATATTTCTGCTTGTCACTGTCCTAACAGTAATGAGAAAGAAAATATGTTGTTCTAATAATTGCTTATATGAATTATGAAATATTTATTCCAGAACTACTACTACTACTTCTTCTTCTTCTTCTTCTTCTTCTTCTTCTTCTTCTTCTTCTTCTTCTTCTTCTTCTTCTTCTTCTTCTTCTTCTTCTTCTTCTTCTTCTTCTTCTTCTTCTTCTTCTTCTCTTCTTCTTCTTCTTCTCTTCTTCTTCTTCTTCTTCTTCTTCCTCTTCCTCTTCCTCTTCTTCTTCTTTCTTCTCCTCTCATCCTCCTCCTCCCTCTCCTCCTCCTCCTCCTCCTCCCTTCCTCCTCCTCCTCCTCCTCCTCCTCCTCCTCTCCTCCTCTCCCTCCATCTCCTCCTCCTCCTCCTCCTCCTTCTTCTTCTTTCTTCTTTCTTCTTTCTTCTTTCTTCTTCTTCCTCTTTGTCTTCCTCTTCCTCTTTTTTCCTCCTCTCTGGTTTACATTTTCAGGTTTTGTCAGTCTACACTGAAGACAATACCAGGGTATATAATAAGGTTTGCTCTTTAAAACAAAAGAGGCTTTACAAAAATAATAATAATAACATTACAAAGGAATGTTTAAATCCTAATGCTCCCATTGTCTTCTTAGGTGGATCCCTTGAAATCACTGGAACTTAATCAACAGGACTTAAACAATACTCTTATTTGATTCTAGCTGGATTATGGTTGGTAAATCTTCAGGCAAACTGAATTGCTTCTGAGTTTAATGGGGTAGAAGGAAACTTCTGAAGTTCAGGAGCATAAAGATGGCACTTGGAGATCCTGTGTGGTGTCTTTGGAAACAAATAGGTCTTCAAAAGTGGAGAAAGGCCTACCTAAATAGCTTTTGAACTACAATGGATATTCCACAAGGCTTATTACGCTTATGCTGGCCTACAACTCTATTTTGGATAGAATGAATAAGCCAGTTATACAAATTCATGAGTGGAAGAAGGAAGCCCAGAGCTGTACATGCAATAGTGGAAGGAACAAAAAACTGTGTTCAACTGTTTTCATGGGTTAAGGAGATCAAAATTAACTTCAAGAAGGTAAACTGATTATTATTATTTTTTTAATTTCCTGCTTTTAATTCTTTAATAAATAAAATTTGGAAACCAGAAGTGATTCAGTTCTTTTTCCTGTTGTTGTTGTTAGTTGCGAAGTCGTGTCCGACCCATCGCGACCCCATGGACAACATTCCTCCAGGCCTTCCTGTCCTCTACCATCTTCTGGAGTCCATTTAAGCTCACGCCTACTGCTTCAGTGACTCCATCCAGCCACCTCATTCTCTGTCGTTTTTCCTATAGACTTAAACAAATACAAAGAAAAAAGTTAAATCAGAATTAAAGAACAGAACAGAACAGAACAGAATAGAATAGAATAGAATAACAGAGTTGGAAGGGACCTTGGAAGTCTTCTAGTCTAACCCCCTGCTCAGGCAAGAAACCCTATACCATTTCAGAAAAATGGTTGACCAGTCTCTTCTTAAAAACTACCAGTGTTGGAGCATTCACAACTTCTGGAGGCAGGTTGTTCCACTGATTAATTGTTCTAACTGTCAGGAAATTTCTCCTTAGTTCTAGGTAGCTTCTCTCCTTGAGTAGTTTCCATCCCTTGATTCTTGCCCTGCCCTCAGGTGCTTAGGAGAATAGCTTGACTCCCTCTTCTTTGTAGTAATCCCTGAGATTGGGCTCTGTTGTTACTTATAGATGCAAACTATTGTCATAAACATGATTATACTCACAGGAGTATGGTTACCTTGTAGATATACGACAGAAGAAACCTAGTAACTTCTCCTATCTGCAGCAAATCAGCAATATGATTCCTTCCTTCTTTTGTATTAACTGTTAGGACAGCAAACATTGTTTTATTTTCTAAAGTATCCAATGACAAAGTATCCCATCAACAAATTAGTTGCTGGGTTCTCTTTCAGCAGTTAGCTATGAACAAAGAAAAACAAACTCTGAAATTTTTGTGTTCATCAATTCTTAATGCCCCTATAACAAAGACATCCAAGCTTGGTTGTTTTAAAGTGCAGGTTACTTAATATTGCATGGGAATCTAGCAATTCTCTTTGGTGCTGCCACAGTGATGAATGATCATAAGCCTTTCTTGGGCAAAAACATAAAATTAAGAAGAGGGCCATGAAGACTAAAGACTACTTTCCCAGTTTGTCTTGTAGTCCATAATAGTCATAGGAGCTAATTGTTGAAACATCAGTGAAGTATGGCAAATTAAATGCAAAAAGCAACTCTAAAGCCAGGAAAAACCATGAGCCAATATATTGTACCCATTCTCTATTCCATGTACATTTGCATTGCAAATTAAGCCAATTCAGTGGCCGTCTTTTTCGCAGCTGAAATCTGATGGTTCCAATGAAAGTCAACATTCTCTTTGATTTCTAAAAAAAAAAAAAATGTGGTCAGGTTCTCTTAGCAAATTTAGCAAAAAATGGATGTTTGCAGTGAGTTGAATCACAGTGAGCCAAACTTTCTTTACGTTCTTCCTATTTATTGATAGTGTACTTTATTACACATTGAAATGCAAAACAGGAGATGATGAGAGAACCCTTAAAAGTATATTCAGCAAATAAATACTGAAAATCAAAGGCAAGGAGCCCCCCCCCCCTGGCACTTGCACAGCATCTGCCCAACAACATGAACATCAATCCCCAATGGAAAGGCAAATGCATTGCTAAATGCCCAGACATAGGAAGATATATAAATCATCCCACAAAAAAGGGGTCAGGCTTTCAATTACCACATCAGCAATGGACCATCCTGAATAGGATTCACTCCTCATGTGGCATCTTCTTGGATAAGAAGCGAAACGTCTTCAAAGAAAAACAAGACGGTCCAGTTGCCTCTTGAAAAAGCATCTTTTGGACAACCATGACCTGGATGACTGAGGATCTCCATAGACATTTAGCAATGCACTTTGGGATGAACCCCCTTCGAATGGTGTGGGAGTTGTTCTATCCCAGCCTACGTGAGTCCTTGTTATGCTCACAAGGAGAAACCCCTCTTCCAACAAGCAGGCTGGAACCGCAGGAAAAAAACAATCCCCTATTATTATTCACAGACCTGAGTCAATGTCCAAGGCAAACAAACACAGTTCACAGAAACTCGATCTTCAACACGAACGGTTGCCTTCGGCAACCAGCACCTCCCGCACCTTCCCTTTTATAATTCAGCCAAGGCGTGGCTTCCTAATACCGCCCCATTGCATTCCTCTGTCCTACTCTCTTTTCTTGCCGGCGTTTTCGTGCATCCTGGATATCTCCCAGCTGTGATTCATCACTGTCCAACTCAGACTCCCAGCACAGCTGTGTCTCAGCCTGAGCGCGAGCAGAGGGACCAGACTCCTTGTCAGACTGTAAGTCTTGGAGCTCCTCAGAGCCTTCCTCTGACTCTGATGTCACTCCAGGCCCCTCCTCCTCCTCTGATTCCTCAGACTCAGCTGCCGGGTCCACTGGCTGGTGAGGAATCACAACAGGAGTATGAATGGATATCCAGAAAACGTTGCAGACTACAGGAACCGTCTGTGCTTCAGTTTGAGATTCAGACAGCACAGACTCATCCCCAAAAGCCTGTGTCTGTCTTCAACCATGAAGGAACACAGGGCAGAAAACATCCTGCAGCCAAGAAGGCTCCACACACATTTGCACTGCTCAGGTGACCCTGAGGACACAGATAAATCTCCAAGCGGCCTCAAGGACTCTCTAAAAGAATGCAAATGACCAGGTGTCTGCAAGGAATATAAATCCTTCCATCCCCCCCCCCCATCCAGTCAGAGCCGAAGAAGCTTCTTGGATGAGAAGCGAAAGTCTTCAAAGAAAAACCAGAAAGTCCAGTTGCCTCCTGAAAAAAGCACCTTTGGGACAACCATGACCTGGATGACTGAGAATCTCCATAGACATGTAGATCACATCGTAACCAGCTCTAAGCTAAGGTATACGCCCAGTATCTGACTTTTTTTTAATATAAATTGATGCTGCGCTTTGATGGTTAGATGTCCTACACCTTATTGTGTTTTACTAATATAGATGAAATTTTAATATATATTGCTAGTTCATATATGATGTCATATGCTAAATAAATATTAAAACAACACAGCAAAATGAAACTCTTAGTGACAATAAAAACATTTTGTTTCCATGGGAACTTGATCCACTTTTATCATTTCCAGCTGGGACTCAAACCTTCTTCCCAATATAAATAAAGGGACAATTCCTACCAAAAGTATTTTTGGGGTGGATTCTTTGTAGAATAGAATAGAATAGAATAGAATAGAATAGAATAGAATAGAATAGAATAGAATAGAATAGAATAGAATAGAATAGAATAGAATAGAATAGAATAGAATAGAATAGAATAGAATAGAGCTGGAAGGGACCTATACCATCTCAGACAAGTGTCTGTCCAGTCTCTTCTTAAAAACCTCCAGTGATGGAGCGCCCACGATTTCTGGGGGTAAGCTGTTCCACTGCTTAATTGTCCTCACTGTTAGGAAGTTTCTCCTTAATTCCAGGTTGCTTCTCTCTTTGGTCAGTTTCCAACCATTGTTTCTTGTCCTTCCCTCTGGTGCTTTGGAGAATAATCTGACCCCCTCTTCTTTGTGGCAGCCTCTCAAATCCTGGAATACTGCTATCATGTTTTCCTTATTTCTTCTTTTCTTTAGACTAGCCAGACCCAAGTCCTGCAGCAGTTCTTCGTATGTTTTAGTCTCTAGGCCTTTGATCATTTTAGTTGCTCTTCTCTGAACTTTTTCCAAGAAAATGATCAACTTTTTAATCTCACAATAGCCATTTAATGAGTTGTTCCTTGGCCTTCCTGTTTTAAACAAATAGAAGGAAAATGTCCCAGACAAAGGATTCATGGAAGATTAGCCAGAACAAAAATGGTATATGTTCTACAAATACAGATTGGGGATTATTTTCCCTTGGGACTTCTCCATTTTTTTCCTTCTTTTACTTTTACTTCATGGTTACCTTTTTTCACTGAAGAACTTCATCTGTTCAGCTGTTTACTTTCTGTAAGCTGCTGTGTGGATTGTTGCAGTTATCTATGTTGATGAATTCCTCTTATAGAAAGAAGCCACTGATTCTTCTGCTAAAAATCCCAACTATATTCTAAGTACAGTAAGATGAAACGATTATCCCAAATATCAGTCAGATGGATAAAAATTTGTGATGCGTTTTTTTTTTTTGCCTAGAAGATTTTGTAAACTTTGTATGACAACTGCTAAGTACCCGTAACAGTTTTGGAGGCTTTTCGTGATAACTGCTAAATATCCCTAATAACCTTTAAGAAATCAACCCCTTTCCAATTTCCTCCTACTCCTGAGAAATATTTTTCTCTGTTTCCTAGGGAATACGTAGAATAACTTTTTCTAATTATCTTTCTAATAACAGACTCTGGTGTTCTGTCATCTCTGATATACACACAAAGCTCTCACTTTTTCTCATAGCACACTGGGAGATCTCACAAAATTGGCATATCAAATGGAGATATGAACTGGCAGTATGAAAATTAGCAGGTCTATATAATGTTGAATTGTGTGTGTGTGTGTGTGTGTGAGTGTGTGTGTGTGTGTCTTGAAGAGTCCTTATTAGTAAGAAAGTTAATCAGGTCATATTCTATAATGATTTTTTTAAGTCACTAGGGAAGGAATTGCTATTGCATTTCCCAGTATTAGCTAATAGAAAGGGGAAATTATTTACCAATATATGTTCATCAAATCTGGCACGGTTATTCCATCTTATCTCATCCAAGGTAAGGTGTTATGGATATAATTTACTCGTATCTGTAACAAAATAATCATACATTACTACCGAAAGCCTATGTTAAGAAAATTTAGGACTTTCTTTGAGAATTTTTGGAAAAAAGCTGAATCAATGTTGATGCATTTTAAGAAGATATGTTTCTAAGTTATTATCATTCTTCATGCAAAGGAAATCGAGATGAATTAGTATAATCTTTAAAGTAGAAAATCAATTTGATTTTATGAATTTCCTTTCTGTTTCATCCTAATTAGTCCTAATTAATATTAGTTTGGATTATATCTCCAAATAATGGACAAAGTGCAAGTAGAAGGGAATATTTGTACCTCATGGTTGAACTGTGGGATTCTTGGTGCTTTCCTGGTCTCTTGCAGATGTTTCATTACCCAACCTTTCAAGCACTGATGATGTTGCCTAGTTAGGTAATGAAATGTCTTCAATAAAGCAACCAAGCCCAGACGGCACCAAGGATGCCACAATAGACAAAGTCCATTGTTCTGAAATAGTCCAAGCTATTCATGTAACTGAAGTCAGTATACTTCATTTGCATAAATATATGCATTGACAGAAATAATATCAGTTCTGTTAAGTTGTTGTTGTTGTTAGTTGCGAAGTCATGTCCGACCCATCGCAACCCCATGGACAACGTTCCTCCAGGCCTTCCTGTCCTCTACCATCTTCTGGTAAGTACGTGCATTCAGTTATAATGGACTTCAGTTTTTATGGGCAATCCTTTGCATCATCCATACCAGGGGTCTTCAAAGTTGGCCCTTTTATGACTTGTGGACTTCAACTCCCAGAATTCCTCAGTCAGGCATGCTGGCTGAGGAATTCTGGGAGTTGAAGTCCACAAGTTATAAAAGGGCCAAGTTTGAAGACCTCTGATCCATACAATTAAGATTTTATTGCATTTTTATAGGACCACATTCTGGTCTCTGTGATTTGTTTCAAATTTCAATTACACACACACACACACACACACACACATTAAGAATGAAAATAAAGAAATGCAAAATGTCAAAGGTAAGTACTTCTCACAGCATTAATATGTTGATTTCCTGAATGTCTTTCAACAATTGAAAGATTTCTAAAAAAAAATTAAAAAAAGTTTTGGTGAATTGGTTTGTAATTCAGTGTGAATATTTGTTTAGGCGGCAGTCCTTCAGAGATTTATAAGGCTGGGAGTTCCATTCAGATCAAGGGAGAGTTGTGATCCATTCGAAGAGACACTTATGGAATTGATGGGAAGGAATCTAGCCCCCTGAAAACATCCTGGGGAAAAAAAAAAGTCAAATCTCTTTTTGTGGAGGGAATCAAGAAAAGAAACTTTAAGAAAAATCTACATTTATCTGATTAAATCCTCCCTCGCTTGTTCTTTCACAGCTATAAGGTGCTTTGATAGACAGCGTGGATAGGCACTGCAGTGTTCCAAATGAATTCAGGATAAAACTTTTGAGTAGGTGAATTTCTATGGATTGTTAAAATAGCGAGCCTGTTCTAGTCCTGTCCATAAAGATATTGCTTTTATTGAAACGTATGTTTATTGCTTAGCTACAAAGGAATTGATCCATTTAGTTTCAGGAGGAGATGTTAATTTCTACCGTCCCCACTTGCCCCTGAGTGCAGATAATTTGGCCATATGTCTCCATGTGGAGCCAGCAGACTGATACAATCAGACTGAACGCATAGAAAAATTACAGATCCCCAGCAGAAGTTTATTCAAAAGAGACAAAGCTACAGTAGTAAATCATGCAGAAATGCAGCGAGTAGACTTCTCAGTGAGGAATTCGGGATCTTTTATAGCTTAATTGATTTCGTGAGAAGTAGGCTAAGTTTTCAAAGTAATGTTGGCATGTATATAAAAACTTAATAACCCTGCGGTTCTAAGGCCACCGTCATCGTCACCTCTCAAGGCGTCCATTAATTGATGGGAATAGTGGGGGGGGGGAAGCTACAAGTTTCAACCATCATGAGTAAAAAAAAAAGGCACATTATTATGGTTAGTTGCACAAGCAGCTAAAGGTTTAGACTGTAGTTGGCATTTTTATCCACCTATGACAACTTCTTCTTCTTCTTCTTCTTCTTCTTCTTCTTCTTCTTCTTCTTCTTCTTCTTCTTCTTCTTCTTCTTCTTCTTCTTCTTCTTCTTCTTCTTCTTCTTCTTCTTCTTCTTCTTCTTCTTCTTCTTCTTCTTCTTCTTCTTCTTCTTCTTCTTCCTTCTTCTTCCTTCTTCTTCCTTCTTCTTCTTCTTCTTCTTCTTCTTCTTCCTTCTTCCTTCTTCCTTCTTCTTCTTCTTCTTCTTCTTCTTCTTCTTCTTCTTCTTCTTCTTCTTCTTCTTCTTCTTCTTCTTCTTCTCCTTCTCCTTCTCCTTCTCCTTCTCCTTCTCCTTCTCCTTCTCCTTCTCCTTCTCCTTCTCGTTGTTATTGTTATTGTTATTGTTGTTATTATTGTTATTATTGTTATGTTTTCCTATCTCCAGATATTGCTACATCCATCATCCAGATTTTTTTATCTTTCTTTTTGACAAGTCTCAAGTCGGTAATCCCATAATTAAACCTTTTAGCAGCATTAGTCCCACACTAATGCTAGATATATTGAAGTTTCTGCATAAAGAAATACTGTATTGAGTTCACAAGTGCCTATAGAAATTATAGTGAAGGAAAAATAGTCACATAAGTGTTCCTCTAAAGGATCTCCAATGAATGCAGAAGTGATTGAATCAAAAGTCACTTCAGATCTGAATGAATGTTCATGCACACAACACTTTCTAGTCATGCAGTTATAGTTATAATGAAATCACTGTAAATGCTTAGTCCACATTTAGTCAATGAATGATGGGCCTGGAAGGACATTTCCAATAGTCCTAAAACAATAACCCCAGGAAGAGCAAAGTAACTAGAAATCAGAAGAGAATAATGGCTGAAATATTCTACAGGTGTAAGTAATTGGAATCATACCCTTATAGATAACCTTTATTGTCATTTTTTACTGTGGGCACACTGGCACACATTAAAAATGAAATTCTGTTGCCTGCTCTCAAAAGTGTACACATACATAACTCACATATAAACATGCTACATACATATGTATAAACCTACACCCTTACATATAAATATTAATCACTGTCCATCTTGAATACATAGCGGAAAGAGGAAACTTGAGAGTTCACAAGGTTGATACGGTATGGAGCAAAACCGTGACTGAATCTGGATGTTCTGCTTCGGATACTACGAAGCCTCCTCCCAAGGAAAATACACAAGGAAAACAGGTCATGGAGAGGATGTGTAGTGTATGAGAGTGGTAATTTGATAGCAACCCTGCTCCAAACAAACACACTACTTCTAAATACTTTCCCAAGCATTCAATTGCATGGATGTGAAATTATACGTGATGGTTTTTCTAAATTGTCAAATGAATTTCTACTAGCTTTCATTCAGCACTGATGGAACAACATCTATCAGACAGTGTTGCCAGAAGGATATATATATAACTGAGGAATGGATTCTTCCTTATTTGCCTTCCACGCACTGGAAAAAGTATTTTGAAGGACTATGGGATCTTTTGATGTGCAACTAATGGGAAAAGGAGAGACCAGAATCCTAAACCTAAAAATAAATCTAATTGTGGAACCAGTTGTCAGCTCCCAAATCACTCATGTTGTTGTTGTTAGTTGCGAAGTCGTGTCCAACCCATCGCGACCCCATGGACAACGTTCCTCCAGGCCTTCCTGTCCTCTACCATCTTCTGGAGTCCATTTAAGCTCACGCCTACTGCTTCAGTGACTCCATCCAGCCACCTCATTCTCTGTCGTCCCCTTCTTCTATTGCCCTCAATCTTTCCCAGCATCAGGCTCTTCTCCAGTTAAGTCCTTCCTTCTCCTTAGGTGGCCAAAGTATTTGAGTTTCAACTTCAGGATCTGGCCTTCTAAAGAGCAGTCAGGGTTGATCTCCTCTAGGACTGACCGGTTTGATCGCCTTGCAGTCCAGGAGACTCGCAGGAGTCTTCTCCAGCACCATAGTTCAAAGGCCTCAATTCTTTGGCGCTCAGCCTTTCTTATGGTCCAACTTTCACAGCCATACATTGCAACTGGGAAAACCATGGCCTTGACTATACACACTTTTGTTGGCAGGGTGATGTATGCTGCTTTTTAGTATGCTGTCTAGATTTGCCATAGCTTAGAAAGTTACTAACCTTTCTATGAATATATCATTTCCATCCAAAAGCACTATATCATCCATTGTCTATATTCTACCTTCACAATATGGTTTTATTTGTTGGCTGGTTGACATTTCTCCCCCTGCCTTTCACACAGGAGCTTCCTCATTCTGTTTTCTGTTGCTTTTGTTTTTTCTCCAATGAAGTAGATAGAGCTGAGAATCAAAAGGGACTTCCTTTTGCTGAGTAGTGATTGCAATCTGCTTTCTGGATTCTGAACTGATAATGACTTTTAAATACCACATTAATGAGATGACACTACTTGTTACAATATAGTAAAAGAACTGATTGGTTTGGGCTCCTTGACAAAAGAACCTGCAGAGGGGAAAACATATTCTTGCTACCTATTTCCCAACTAAAGGCCATGAATGATCTAAACTCATCTCAGAGAATAATACTTCTTTTCCAATCTTCTTATTTCAGAGAGACATCAAAAGCAAAACTAGATAAAAGAAACCTGCTCCAGCAGATCAAATCCCAAGTCTATCCTCATACCTAACAGCTGGCCTTTAAGGTGACATTCACAAGAAAGGTTCATGGACAGCTCTTCATCCAGTATGCTATCAAACATCAGTTGTCATCAATTCCTATTGCTCTTGATGGAAAAAAAACACAAACTCTTCTTGATTGTACCTCATCCAATGTGACAGTTTTCAAGAATGAGTGGACGGAATATCTCAGCTTCCTAGATCACTTTGATATCAGTCTTAAGGGACCCCTGCTTGAATAAGAAAAACTCAAAGATACACGCAATAAAAAACTGATGAACTATAATTCATTATGAATTCAAATCCATCTCAAGTGTCAGGTTCAGACAGGGTTCTTCATCATGCTAAAGTGTTCTTCAGCTCTCCAGAGAAAGAATGCCTGCATTGTCACCTACCATTCTGAATAGCCATTATTAAGAAGGCAATTGCCTGCATTTCATTATCTGTTGATCTCATTCTTCCACCATGTGTAGATTGGGTAAGTGAGCACTTACAAAACCCAAGTATGTTTTGCAGAAATGTACTCCATACTTTATGCAGGAAACTGTACATCTTGATGTGTTTCTTAGTGTTGAAGGTGCTGCAAAATTCTTTATTGTTGTAGTAATTGTACATTCCGTTTTTTTTCTCTCGGCCAACTGTAGGGTATGAGACCTTTTACTCACTGGGAAGATAGATGGTAATTTATGTAGGTGGTCTACTTTCAAAGAAAGTATGTAAAATTACATTTTTAAGGCACATATTATGAGATAACGTACGTTTTGTATTGTGTGTGTGTGTGTGTGAGAGAGAGAGAGAGAGAGAGAGGGAGAGAGAGAGGAGAGGAGACACAGTTATCTCATTGTTCTAGGATTTAGGTTTTTTCAAAAGCATAATTGACCAGGCATCTTGAGATCTGATTAAAGTAGTCAAAATAGCTTATGTTATATTCCTTAGAAAGTATAGTAGTTTAAACCTTCATCTATCTAGAAAATGTTAATAATATTCCCTTGGAATTTCCTTTTTTTGTTGTTGTTGAAGAAAAACCTTTTTTACTGTAGCCAACATAACCTCCAACAAGTCTAGCAGAAGTCCATAAACCAAAGAAGAAATAATGTCACACTCATCCATTTCCTTCCAACATTAAGAGCGCATGTTGACACAAGAGTTTGATAAATTGCAACGACTGTCTTCCTTGTCATTTGTACTGTTTTTATTAGTCTCCATATGTCACAAAAAATTTTCAGGCATTATCATTTGTCTTAAAAAGAAGATCTATCCAAACAATAAGCACGACTGTTGCTTTAGCTGTCACACCATGACATTATTTGTGCTTTCCTCTCTGCCATGCAAAAAAAATCATTTTTCACAATATAGTTAGTCATACTCAAATAATATCTCCATGTGTTAATTTACGGCTGTTCAAAACTTATTTGAAGCCTGATATTGCTCAGGTTGTCTTTATATGTAAACCTGTGTCCCAGATTATTGTGACAAAATGAAGACTGAGTCAAGCTGAACTCCTGGTGAGCACACGAAACAATGGATGGAAACTAATCAAGGAGAGAAGCAATTTGGAATTAATGAGAAACTTCCTAACAGTGAGGACAGTTAACCAGTGGAACAGCTTGCCTTCAGACATTGTGGGTGCTTCATCACTGGAGGTTTTTAAGAAGAGACTAGACAGCCACATGTCTGAAATGGTATAGGGTCTCCTGCTTGAGCAGGGGGTTGGACTAGAAGACCTCCAAGGTACCTTCCACCTCTATTCTGATTGATTGATTGATTGATTCTGATTGATTTTCTTTAGTGGCAATATTTACTGATTCATTGATTTATTTAGATTTATTGGAGTTTACAGTAAACAGCTTCAACATACAAACAAGTGTGAGAAGTAGATTGGGCTGAATGTCTGAACTGAGGTCACATAGCGTACTACTCACGCTGAGAGTTCATTAGAACCTTCTTTGAGGTTCTTACTCACTAACCAAGGAGAGAAGCAACCTGGAACTAAGGAGTGAGAGCAATCAACCAATGGTTTATATAGCTTTCCTTTAGAAGTTGTGGGTGCTCCATCACTGGATGCTCTCAAAAAGAGACTGGACAACTATTTCTCTGAAATGGTATATGGCAGGTGTAGGCAACCTCTGGTCTTTTATGATTCATGAACTTCAACTCCCAAAATTCCTGAGTCAGCATAGCTGACTCAGGAATTCTGGGAGTTGAAGTCCATGAGTCATAAAAGAGCCGAGGTTGCCTACCCCTGGTATAGGGTCTCCTGCTCAAGAAGACCTCTCAGGTCCCTTCCAACTCTATTATTCTATATTCTTTCTTCACACTTGCCCAACATCTCAATCACTTTATCTCTTTGATTCATCTGAGATGATTTGCATTGACTTCTCCCAGGATGTTTAGTTTAACTTTTCTTTCCAGCCAGCAACCTGTGTGTATTTCCTGGTGGCTATCATTCAAACATTTATCACTATCACTTAACTGGTTAGGTGTTTGTTTGTTTTTTAGTATAGTCAAAGTTGGCTATAGACCAGGACCTGGTGGGCTTTTCTGCATATGCAGCAAATTATTTAGAATTGAATATGAAAAAAAAAAATGTCTCAGACTTTTTGAACCTATTCTTTTCTTCTCTCAAGAGATGTCTGAACTAGTAGTGCAGATGGTAACTGATTGCTAATGCTGACCAACCAATTTATAAATTGACAAATCCAGACCCAATCTCTTATTCTTCATGCAGAACAACCTTCCCTGGTCATAATGCCGTACAGCGTTGAATATCGATATGTGAAGCAGATGAACACAGATGTCCTGTTGTTGAGCTTGCTGTAGTTTTATGGCCACATTAAGAGCCGTGGTGGCACAGTGGTTAGAATGCAGTACTGCAGGCTACTTCTGCTGACTGCCGCCTGCCTGCAGTTCAGCAGTTCGAATCTCACCAGCTCAAGGTTGACTCAGCCTTCCATCCTCCTGAGGTTGGTAAAATGAGGACCCAGATTGTTGGGGGCAAGATGCGGACTGTATAAAGCACTGTGAAGCTTTATAGTATAAGTCTAAGTGCTATTGTTATAAAGACCAACCTTCTCCAAACTAACATCTTCCAGTTCTTTGGCTATAGGTTCCAGATTTACTGCCCAACATAATCTTCACCCATTTTAACTAGGAACTATATATCCACCAGATGTGGAACACATCAAATTAGAGACAGGAAATATGCAGACATTGGACCTGCTCCAGCACAACTTTTCTAATTAGAAACATGTTCTATGAAAGATGCTGATTCTCATTTAAACGTGTCTAGGATTTGAATAATTAGCCATGTAATATTTCTTTACAAACAGCTGCATGAGTATCAGACTTCTCAGTGCTCATCCCAAACAGAGACAGGTGTTTTTGGCTCACAGATGTTTGTCACATGATAACTATTGGGGAATGAATTTCAAGGGATGAATGCACCCTTCAGAATGGCATATAAAAAGAATGAGGTGTCAGATTGGGCAAACCAATGTATTTGAACTGTGGGCAGCATTTGGCTTGATGGACCTCAATCCCTTCATGCTTTCTTGTTTGTTGCTGAGCTTTTCTTTTCAATTGTATTGGAAGTTTTTTCCATTATTTTTAATCATTTCTCATACTGATTGTTTTTTTCAGTTTCCAGGAAACAGGACGTAAACACACAGCTTCCTTTATTTCATCATTACATAAGGCAGAATTGTGCATTTTGTAAGTGGCTAGGTGGGATAAAAGTTAATCTCTCCTTTCGATACTCTGGGGCCTCAGCTGCTAATCCTCAAGACATTGGTTAAAAAATAGCCTTGGATGACGATGGCAACAGGGGCAGGAAAGTAAATCTGAAACAAATAGTTGAGAAATGTTTGCCAAGTTTTATTTCTCAGCCAAACCATATTCTCTGAAATCTGTTCCTGAGACTGTGGAGTTTTAGCCAAGTATTGCTTATTCTTTGGATAATCCTCTTCGCAACCCAAAAGATATGCATCATAATCTCTGTGAAATTTTCTAGGTTAGATAGCATGATAAGGCAAGCAAATAATGTCTTCCTTTTTAAGAGGAAGAAGAACAAGAAGAAATGATGAAAATAACCAACATCAATTTTGTTTAAAAAAAAAGAAAAAGAAGAGGTATTTGGTCAAGGAAGGTCACGCCAAAATGCATTTGCATTTCTTCAATTATTTTCCAAGGTTCTGTAAATCTATGTCACCTTAGCATCCCTGCAGGTCAAGCATCATAGCTGTAGTTTTAATGGTATCACACAATGATTAATAACATTTGAGATAGTCCCATGTCACAAACCATGATTCTGAATGATTCACCCATTTGTACCCAGACACAGAGTTGAGAATTCATTATTTCTGGCTTATGTGATAAATTAATTCAATCATCCCAGAACATAGGAGGGGCAAAAAAAAAAAAATCACAATCTCGGTATGTTCATTATCTCCAATACATAAAAAGAGTCTCCTGAAAAAAATTTCAGGGCTCTTCCAATTTGATCCCTTTTGTTTTTTTTTAAGGAGCAGCAATGTTCCACCAAATATCAGGATTCTTCTAAGCCAGGGGTAGGCAACCTTGGCTCTTTCATGACTGGTGGACTTCAACTCCCAGAATTCCTGAGCCAGCATGGGGGAACTATGGCCCCTTCATGACTCGTGGACTTCAACTCCCAGAATTCCTGAGCCAGCATGGCTCAGCTTGGAAACCTCTCCCTTTCCCCTCAGCATGGCTGGCTCAGGAATTCTGGGAGTTGAAGTCCATGAATCATAAAAGAGCCAAGGTTGCCTACCCCTGTTCTAAGCTGATCCATTGTTTTTTAGGAATACCACAGATGTCTGGTTTTGACACTCAGATTCCTGTATTATTTTTAAGCCCTGGAAAATTAAAAAAAAGACCACTTGAACATTGTCTCAGTAAGCAATAAAAGCGATTCCTAAAACACAGATTCTGTGATTCTGCCAGCTAGATTACTACAAATGGTTAATAGAAATTTGTGATAAATAAAAAAAGACAACGGATACATAATCCAAAAGTATGCTTCATCAACCATGCCATTCTACAGAGGCCAATGCAGTGTACCTGGTGCAAATTCATAACAGTGAAACATGAACTTTGGAAAATGTCAAAAGATAGTGAGACAGACTTAATATCTATTAGGAAAAGTAGGACCTAATTGCATCAGAAAAACAATATATTGAGGGGGTCCTTGGTGCTTGGTCCTTGCTTGTAGGAGTTTCATTAACCAAACTAGGTAACGTAATCAGTGCCAGTAAGGAGTGCAGTTTGCTGTCAGTTTATATTGTCCGAATGTTATCGTTACGCTGTCAAATTATAAACTGACAGCAAACCACACTCCTTACTAGCACTGATGACATTACCTAGTTTGGGTAAAGAAAACAAGCAAGCTCAAAGAGCACCAAGGACCCCTTGTTTCAACCAGTGGTGGGATTTAAATAGGTGAACAGCCGGTTCTCTGCGTGGATGCCACTTCCGGAAGTCCATTCTGGGCCTGGGCAACAAAAAATTAGCTACCGGTTCTGCCGAAGTGGTGCAAACTGGCTGAATCCCACCACTGCTTCCATTCTTATGATTCTTATTTGCTTCAGATGTTTTACTTCCTTGCCTCCTCCTCCTCCTCCTCCTCCTCCTCCTCCTCCTCTAATTAGGATACCATTGCAGTGTATCAGTGGTGGGATTCAAATATGTGAACAACTGGTTCTCTGCATGGATGCCACTTCCGGAAGTCCATTCTGGGCCTGGGCAACAAAAAAATAGCTAGGGGTTCTGCCGAAATGGTGCGAACCGGCTGAATCCCACCACTGGTTTCAACCCTGAGCAACAAATATTCTCCTTTATTGGTAACAACATGTTCTTGTTAAGAAGAGTTCATATTCTAGGTCCCAACCCTACACTAGTATTCAGAAATTTAATATAATGTTTAAAAGCATTTAGGCATGGGTGCTAGATTGTAATTCAGTTATACTAAAAATCCTATGGATGCCATCTTTTTAGCTAAAATAAATATATTCTGGAAGCATCACACCTAATTCAAAGCATCTTAACAATGAGTCACCACTGCACAGATGATTAAAGGGCTCAGGGTCCTTTGAGATACCTAAACAGAAAAATCTCTCTAGTAGAAGTGCTGAAGATATTATTTCAAGCCCTGCATTACAGCAGGCTGTCCTTCAAGACTCCAGAGATCTGCCAGCATCTCCTTCAGCTTGGAGGTGACCTCTGGGTTTCGCGAAGAGCAGTGTTTGATCTGGAAACCAGGAAGGACATCAATCATTTCATTTTTCTAAATCTGGTATCTGCTGGCACACAAATGCTATGACTCAGGTACTCCCAAAAAATTCCTAAATACCTTCATAATACCGGCAGGTCTGGGGAAAGATAACAATTCATCTGACATGTCTTATATGCTGAAAGGGCTCACCTATCCATGTACTGAGTCTCTAGCACAATTCATTCAGATCTCTATTCATCACCTCACCCACATTCTTTTCCTGGCTTGGCAGAGACACGGCACTTTTCAAATAAATTCCAAAAATAAAACTCCACTGCCATATCAGGATGAATCCATAGCTTAACTTCCAAAATCAATTCAGTTCTCCCAAAGGAATCAACACAGTGGCAGCAAAAAAAACATTGTGTGCCAGAAGTGTTCTTTAGCTAGTAATTTGGTCCCCCGATCTTTGGTGAACAGCCAACAGCCATTTCTACACTTGTGATTTATTGCATCTTGTAGTGTCATCCAGCTATAGCTGTGCCACTGTGTCAGTGATGAAGAAAGGCTTTATAGAACTACAACAATGGCTGGGTGATGCTAGAAGACACTATAAATCACTAAAGTGGCAATGCCCCAAAAATGATACAGTTCAACAAAATTCTCCCACAGAATGCACAATCATACTCGAGTCCTCCAAAAACTTCCATTAATATTGATATCAAGCAGCTAGAAATATGGGACCTAAAGGATAGAAAGGAAGTAAATTCATTTGCATCCTTGCCACATCGCAAGGTTAAGAATCACACCTTTCATCAGAGCAAAGTTGTGGTCCAGGATCTGAATCTCGGTGCGCTGCCCCACTCACTCAAACACACGTAACTGGTTTAGTGAATTTATTAATGTTCCCCAGTAACTCCCTTTACCAATACTCAGAACTGTCCCAATAGGTCCAGCCACAAGCAAGCCAAGATTAGTCCAGGAAGCAATGGTCAGTAGTCCATGCACTGCCCTGCGTGCTCTCAGATCAGGTGCAGAAGGCAGCTCCTCCTCCCCTTTGCTGGCTGCCTGCAGACTTTCCCCAGCTGAAGTTCCCTCTGATTCTCTTTCGGCCAGCTATTCTGAGTCATTAATTGAGTTCCTGATGTGCCATGAATGGCTCATTCTCCCTCGGGTTTATCTCTGAGGAAGAGTCTGGGGAGTCGTCCAAGGGAGACATCACACTTGGTGATTCAAATACAATAGACTTGATGATCATAAGACTAAAACTTGATTTAGACTTGCCTGCAACTGTACACAGGCATCACCACATACCTCCACTTGGGTTGATGGGTAAGCATAGGTTGCAGGTGGGTAAAGACAGGCCAATGCATGCCTCCCAAATCCCAACTGCACATTATGCCAAGATGCACATCCTGCATGCAGATTGATTGATCCAACTTTCTGTTCTGTGCTTTCCTGTTTGAGTACCTCCTAGTGACAATGTTGTATTTGCATAAATATAAATAGAACACCTACATAACTATCTCTGAATGACAGACACATATGTTGCTTGACGTGCAGTGATGGAAATGTCTGCTTGACCCTTAGGGGAGCAGCTCTGCATCATGAATTTCATGGTCAAACACCCAAGAATTGCTAGTTCCCAAAAGAGTAAAATGACAAAGATACATTAGAAACTTCCAATGTAATTTACTGAATTCCCTGCATGGATTGCCCCTATGACTATTTGGGAATGATGGGAGAAAGCTAACCACCAGATTGGAAGAGCACAAGTCAGCAGTTAGATGAGAAGACCCAACTCATTGGTAGACTCATTGCAATGAACAAGGACATGTATTCAATTTTGAAGCTACTAAGATTGTTGGCTGAGCAGGGACAAAAATAGCCAGAGAAATGATTGAAACGTGGGAAACAGGCCCCTTGTCAGACAATAGGAGTGTTGATTTATCATCAGTTTACAAGGTACTTAGGAGCTGAGGGTGCAAAAGCACCAGGAAACAACAATCAATAACTTGATAGCCGACCATTGATTCCCCAATTAACAACTAAAAGCCACAGACAACCTGGCAACATATAAGTACTCTGTGTAGAACATCTTCTGGAGAGAGAGAAGTTCTCTGAGGATGGACTCCATTACAAGAACAAAAGCTTGGAAGAATAAACCTCTGGTCCCGGTGACTGACTCAGATTGGATCCTGCAATAAAATTATGTTCTGCAGGGAAACAAAACAGCACCAAAAATAACGCAAAACAAATTGGATGTCTTTTTCTCTAATATATATATTCCGTCAAAGATTGAGAATTTAGTTTCAGTATATAGATCTAAGAAATGCATGGAGTAAAGAATTTGAATGGGACAAGCATGGGGCGTAGGAGAATTGTCACCTTCTGTGTTACTGCAGAAGCTCACCTAGAGAGTAGACATGCTATATTGTATGTAGCTGGAGAAGAGTAGGTGTGTCAAAGTTCCGACTGACGAACGCAACCAAGCAAACACCTTCGAGACTTTCCAATCTCTTAATGCAAAGCTTTATTGAGTACACCATATCGGCACGTATGAAAGTAAAACCAGCTCTGGCAGGCCCCTTCCCAAACCCCCATAGTAAAAGCATTAACTTCTTCCTCCACCCTCTGGGTCAGGTCACATTGTCCAATCAAGTTGGAAAATGTTGTTATGAGAGAGCATCTCTGCGTCTAGCCAGATACCTGGCCATTGTCCTTGATTCCCATGGTCTGCTTCCTTAATCTTTGAAGTCTGCATTCTAAACCTCTCCCCTCCCCGTGAGCTCACTGGCAAGTTGAGAAACAAGACTGGGTTTTGGAACTTGTCAATGTGCCCCAGAGGCTATTGACAGCAAGCAAACAATGGGTCAAGATTAAAGACAGAGTGCCTGTACACAATCATAAAACACTCTATTCCTAATATGTTTCCTGGGAAGAACATACCCAACATACAAGGTATAGTATAAAATATGATGAAGATCATATCCAAGGGAACACTGCCAATGGAATAGGAAAAGAATTTGCAGGATGCTATTATTGCTACTAAGAAGAGATCGTGACTTGAAACACAGAATACAACTCGTATATTTTCATTTCGTAGAAAATGAACTGACTGCAGGAGCTGAGAGAGAGGAAATGAATGAGACCTGTACACAAACGTTCAGCTGTTGTATCACAATTTATAAAATCTATGCAAGGAACAAAAATGAAACTTGATCACATGGAGTAAGCCATCGATACAACATGGCTACTATTTTCAGTCTGTCTTTCTACCCAGTAGGAATGGGGTGTGTTTGTGTGAACTCTGCTCAATTTATGAATCTATACTTTCTGGGTCAAAATAAAATTGGAGATATAGGATTACTTCTCCAAATTTTGCAATATAGATCTCCACTTCTTAAACATATGATGTACATCTGCACGTGTAGTATTAACAGTGCACCAAGCTGCATATATTAAATTAGATGCTGTGTTAAAAAGGTAGAAAAATTGCTTCCAAAATTTAGACAACATGGGAGCAAAACAGCAGATATGAATTGGATATAAATGAAACGGAATGACTGAAGAAATTATATAACGGAGAAAAATCAGTATTGACAAACTGAGAGGTTTTTCTGTTTTCCAATCTTAATTGTGAACATACTTCCAATTTTGTCTGTCAGTGATTATTTGAAATATTAGCAGCTTTTAAGTGTAAGTAATCTAAATACAAAATAAATACAAAAAAGCAGGCTAGTTAGAGCAATAGTCTTCCCTATAAATAATGATGTATGGGTATGAGAGTTGGACACTAAGAATGGCTGATCAAAGAAGAATGGATCCCTTTGAACTGTGATGCTGGTGTGAATTATTGTGTATACCCTGGACAGCCAGAGTTAGTAACAGAGAGGTGTTAAATCGTATAAAACCAGACACATCACTAGAAGCTAAAATCACAAGACTATGTCTGATTTACTTTGGCCATGTCATGTGCGCAAATTCGTTGGAGAAAGCAATATCCTAGGAATGGTTAGTGGAACTAGAAGAAAGGGCAAGCAAAGAATGAGCTGGTTTGATAACATCAAATCTGATGCAAAGTTGAATATTCAACAAATGAAAAAAGCTGTGCTTGACAGGGTAGCATGCCTATAAAGTCGCCAATGACTAAATGGTTAAGTGGACGTCCTGTGTGAATGTAGTATATTATGTTCTGTTTGGAAATACCTTTAAGCATGGAATAAACAATCAAATGAATTCTTCTTCTTCTTGAATATACTAATCAGACAAACAAAATAAAATCTAAATTTATTATCAGACACTTATAGGTTCCAGGGTTATGATACATTTTTGTATGCTTTTGACTTTTCACATGTTCAAGTTCACATTTGCAGATTCAGAAAAAAAAACAAAACCCTGTTTTGGCCTTAGTGAATACCCAATTAACAGCCTTTGAAAAAGACTTGATTCATTTACTATTTTCAGTAATTTGCCACAGTCATTTATTTCTGTTAGGCAATTATATTTAGATTCCTATTTAAAGCATTTTCCCTAAATGACTATTCTTGACCAAAGACCTTTCAGAGATATTTCTGGAGATGAACAATTTTTTGTAAAATTGCAGAGGAAGAAGGAAAGCAAAAAAAAAAAAAAAAAAATGTTTCTTGATTTTGATGTACTCAAGAACAGTTTGACTTTCAATTCATTGTTGGACTTTATCTGAGCTTTAATAATTACGCACAGATCATAATTTGGGAAGGAGAGAGGGAGAGACAAAGCGAGGAAAATGTGATAATGTATTCTACTAGCTATGGAAGAGACGAATAATTTATTTAGTTAGATGCATTTCTTATATTGCAATAAGGGTAGTAAACATAGTTTGACTTCTCATCATTAACAAAGTACTCCCTGCACTTAGAGTGTTAGCACATTCCAAATAACAGAGTTGGAAGGGATCTTTGAGGTCTTCTAGTCCAACCCCCTGCTCAAGCAGGAGACCTTATACAATTTTGGACAAATGGTTATCCAATCTCTTTTAAAAACCTCCAGTTATGGAGAACCCACAACTTCAAAAGGCAAACCATTCCATTGGTTACTTGTTCTCACTGACAGGAAATTTCTCCTTAGTTCTAGGTTGCTTCTCTCCTTGATTAGTTTCCATCCATTGCTTCTTGTCCTGCCATCTGGTGCTTTGGAAAATAGATTCACCCCCCCCCCCTTCTCTTCTACATGAGAGATACAATTAATCTGTTATAGCCAAAATGCTACTTTTCCATGTATTTGATATGTATCCAAACATACACAGGCACCAATAGTTTACATGATAAATGCTTCATTGAACTGGGTTCTTGAAACACTTTTCGTTTGGCTGTGAACTTTGAAGGCAGGAGTGAAGTAGCTTCTGAGATGTCCTGTAGGGCTGGGTGGGATCAGGGTTCAGGGTGGGTTGGCTTTTGGGCATGCACTGCCTGTATGCAAAAACATCTTCTGAAACTTAAGTGACAATCACTTAAATAGGAGCCAGCAGTGTGCTGCAGCTGCCAAAAAAGCCAACACAGTGCTAGGCTGCATTAACAGAGGGATAGAATCAAGATCACGTGAAGTGTTAATACCACTTTACAATGCCTTGGTAAGGCCACACTTGGAATACTGCATCCAGTGTTGTCACAACGATGTAAAAAAGATGTTGAGACTCTAGAAAGAGTACAGAGAAGAGCAACAAAGATGATTAGGGGACTGGAGGCTAAAACATATAAGGAAAGGTTGCTGGAATTGGGTATGTCTAGTTTAATGAAGAGAAGGACAAGGGGGGACATGATAGTAGTGTTCCAATATCTCAGGGGCTGCCCCAAAGAAGAGGGAGTCAAGCTATTCTCCAAAGCGCCTGAAGGCAGGACAAGAAGCGATGGATGGAAACTAATCAAGGAGAGAAGCAACCTAGAACTAAGGAGAAACTCCCTGACAGTTAGAACAATTAATCAGTGGAACAACCTGCCTCCAGAAGCGGTGAGTGCTCCAACACTGGAAGTTTTTAAGAAGAGACTGCACAACCATTTGTCTGAAATGGTATAGGGTTTCCTGCCTGAGCAGGGGGTTGGACTAGATGACCTCCAAGGTCCCTTCCAACCTTATTATTATTATTATTATTATTATTATTATTATTATTATTATTATTATTATTATTATTATTATTATTATTATTATTATTATTATTATTGTTATCGTTATTGTTATTGTTATTGTTATTGTTATTGTTATTGTTATTGTTATTGTTATTGTTGTTGTTGTTGTTGTTGTTGTTGTTGTTGTTGTTGTTGTTATTATTATTATTATTATTATTATTATTATTATTATTATTATTATTATTATTATTATTATTATTATTATTATTATTATTATTATTATTATTATTATTATTATTATTATTATTATTATTATATAACTTCCAGCCTGCTTATGAAAACCTCAGAAGAGTAATCTGTGCATCAACAGAAACATTTCTTTGAAGACCCAGCTGAGACAACAGAGAGCTGCTCAGCCAAGGCCAATGGAAGCCTTATTGGAACAGTCATGAAATGTGCACTGCTTTCTTGTGCTAAACTTATACTTGTATTTATACTTATACTTTTATACTTCTACTTACTATATAGGGTGTTTTTTACCGCACCAAGAGGAATTCTTACGGCAATGAGATCTGCTCCTCCTAGTAGTGCCGCTGGATACTGCCCAGCTGCCAGGCCAAGAAGACAAGCCATATGGTCAGATTTTTTGTTGTTGCAATCATTGGATCTACAGCCATCTCCGTCAGAATGCAAACATGAATGGGATGCTGCATTTGATTTGTACAAGATGGTGTTCTGTACACCCCCTGCACAACTGTACATCACATTGTGGTGAGAGAGAAGTTCCCTGAGGATGGGCTCCAGCACAAGTCTGAAAGCTCAAAAGACTAAAACTCTGGCCTGGGTGACTGATCCAGGGACCATCCTTTGTAAGATGGTCTCCATCGATTCAAAACCTCGTCTCTGTGCCAGCAGGAATAATGCTATAAAGATGATGAGGAGGAAGAGGTGTACTTACAATTTAGAATAGAATAGAATAGAATAGAATAGAATAGAATAGAATAGAATAGAATAGAATAGAATAGAATAGAATAGAATAGAATAGAATAGAATAGAATAGAATAGAATAGAACAGAGTAGAGTAGAGTAGAGTAGAGTAGAGTAGAGTAGAGTAGAATAGAGTAGAATAGAATAGAATAGAATAGAACAGAGTAGAGTAGAGTAGAGTAGAGTAGAGTAGAGTAGAGTAGAATAGAGTAGAGTAGAATAGAGTAGAATAGAATAGAATAGAATAGAATAGAATAGAATAGAACAGAATAGAACAGAGTAGAGTAGAGTAGAGTAGAGTAGAGTAGAGTAGAGTAGAGTAGAGTAGAGTAGAATAGAGTAGAATAGAATAGAATAGAATAGAATAGAATAGAATAGAATAGAATAGAATAGAATAGAATAGAATAGAATAGAATAGAATAGAATAGAATAGAATAACAGAGTTGGTAGGGACTATGATGGTATTAACACTTCATGTGATCTTGATTCTATCCCTCTGTTAATGCAGCCTAGCACTGTGTTGGCTTTTTTGGCAGCTGCAGCACACAGCTGGCTCAGATTTCAGTGATTGTTCACTAGGACTCCGAGATCCCTCTCAGAGTTACTACTATTGAGTAAGGTACCACCTATACTGTACCTGTGCATTTGGTTTTTCTTGCCTAAACGTAGAACCTTACTTTTTTTTTACCATTGAATTTCATTTGGTTAGATAGCGCCCAATGTTCAAGTCTGTCAAGATCCTCCTATATCTGATGATGACAATGAGTTTTGTTTCCTAAGTTTCCTAAAAGCAAATTTTGACTTGCCAACACAAAAGAGAAGTGTGTATTTCTATGTTCCTGGCCATTAATAAACGGTTAGCAAGTAATGGAAAAGATCCCTGTGACTGGGATAGTATAACTGAGATAAGAAAATAGAGAAGGGGGGGGTGTTTTAACAATAACATTTTAGAGTTAAACAGAGTGTTTTAGATGCTATATATCATAATGGACAGCTGTGTTAGGATGTTCTTTTTGGGGTAAGTTATGAGCTTCAATTTCTGAAGCTGTTTGATAAGATTTGGAAAATCTGGAGGACTTTGACTTATCAGTGGAACACAGTTTATCAGTAAATGTTATTCATGCTAATTTACAAAGATAGGAGACAGACATATGCAGTAAATTCTGTAAAAAAAACCACAATAGGTGAGATTAGAAATCTCTATAATTCAATTCTGTATATCGACTTTAAGCAGTTACGAAGGGATATAAACAGGCAAGAATATAAGCAGGAATTACACAAGTTATATGCAAAGTTTTTCCACTTTGTAGGATTAAGGATTCTGATAGATCAATAGGCAGTGGTGGGATTCAAGCCGGTTCGCACCACTTCGGCAGAACCGGTAGCTAATTTTTTTGTTGCCCAGGGCCCAGAATGGACTTCCGGAAGCGGCATCCACATAGAGAACCGGTTGTTCACATATTTGAATCCCACCACTGTCAATAGGGCATAAAGATGTGAAGAAGGTCATTCTACATGGGCAAAAGAGTATTGTAAGTCCTGTGTACCTGGGCACACTCCAGTATCTATGCTTACACAAATCTTTGCAATTGCTGCAAAGATCTGAAAAGGAGCTGTTACTATATTGGAGGGACTGTATTTATAGCTATTCTTGCAACTGGAAACACAGATACCTTTCCAGTTACAGGTAACTTGTGAGCACATTTATGAAATTCTTATTGAATGTCCATAGGTCTTGGCAAAAAAAAACCATGTGACTGGAAACATTTTGGGTGATAGCATCCATATATGTTCATCTTCTAATTTTATAGAACCAGTGAAATAACTGACATCTTTCCAGTTTATATTCCTTCCTTCCTTCCTTCCTTCCTTCCTTCCTTCCTTCCTTCCTTCCTTCCTTCCTTCTTTCCTCCCTCCCTCCCTCCCTCCCTTCTGCCTCCTCCTCCCCTTCCTTCCTTCCTTCCTTCCTTCCTTCCTTCCTTCCTTCCTTCCTTCCTTCCTTCCTTCCTTTCTTTCTTTCTTTCTTTCTTTCTTTCTTTCTTTCTTTCTTTCTTTCTTTCTTTCTTTCTTCCTTCCTTCCTTCCTTCCTTCCTTCCTTCCTTCCTTCCTTCCTTCCTTCCTTCCTTCCTTTGTTTACTTATACTATTTCTCCCATGTAGTCCAATGGGAATATCTGTCCTGTATGCAGATAGCAGTTTAGTTAAATACAACAGGAATATCATGTTTTTAACTCTTTCGCTCCAGATAAGAAACGTCTGCCTGCTCGTCATTCTTCAGACATGGCAATATGCCCTAAATCAGTGACGGCGAACCTTTTAGAGACCGAGTGCCCAAAAAACAGCCTGCCCCCTGGCCCGCCCCCGCTCTGCCCACCCACAGGGCCACTCACCACAGATCGCCCAGGCAGCCTTGCAGCACCATGGCAGCCACGGCCTCTGCCCACACCCTGCAGCATCATCTGCCCGTGATTGGGGGCAAGGGCGGAGTCTTGCCGCTGCTGCCCGGTTGCTATGTGCTTGGCTGCGCTGCTCCGCCGGGCCGCACCTGGGGGAGCCTCTCCTCTGGGCAGGCTGCTGGTGAGCAGGTTGCGGGGGGAGGTGGGGCTGGGGCAATGGCGCACGTGCCCACAGAGAGGGCTCCGAGTGCCACCTCTGGCACGCGTGCCATAGGTTCGCCACCACTGCCCTAAATGATAAATGACTATTTGCACTTAAATAAATAAATAAATAAATAAATAAATAAATAAATAAATAAATAAATAAATAAGTACGTACATACGTACATACATTCCATTTCTCACTATGTGTTCCTTTAAAGAAAAAAAAATAACAACTATGTAAATGGTTCCAAGCACTCTCGCTGAATTTAACACAGTGAATATAATATTCATCATTTCATTTTATCCTAACAACCATAGGTCATTAAAAAAATCAATCTTCAGATTGATATCCTGTTGACCTTTATTTTTTATTTTTTTATTATTATTATTTTTAAAAAGCAGTGTTTCTGACAACAAACAATTACACCGCTTGTATTACATTAGAATCATTTCCTTGCCAGCGAATAATCTCTCCCTTCTTTATGAACGGGGTTAAAAGTGAGAATCCAGGAAATGAGCAGCTAAAATCCATGGGTTGGGCAAGGTAAATGATCTTTGAAAATATTTTCTAATGAGTAATTTGTGGGTCAGTGGATTTCAAGAGATTATTGGTTTTTGAATTGGATTCCATCAACTAAGGAGATAATGGAAATCGTTAGGGCTAGGGTATATATATATATATATATATATATATATATATATATATATATATATATATATATATATATATATATTAATATATATATATATAATATATATATATATATATATATTTGTGTTTGGATTTCAGGGTGTTTGTATGTAGGTCTTTGGTAATTCGGGTTTTCTCCCGTGTAAAATTGGAAGTGTCTTGGCGACGTTTCACGAAGTCTCATTCGTCATCTCAGGCTGTGTCTCTTCGGCCTCGTGCTTCTAGAAGAAATGTGTGATCGCAGAGTTTTCTTCCTTTTACTGCCAGTGGAGGTATGAACTGATTGGATGGGAGCTTGGCTGTGTTCTGATTGGGTGGAGGTGTGTTCTGATTGGTTAGGGGCTTGGCTGTGCTCTGATTGGATGAGGGGTTGTCTGTGCTCTGATTGGCGGGGGGTGTTGCTCTGCTTGGGTGGGGGCCCTGTTGTGGCAGTGAAAGTTAAAAGGAAGAAACAGCTGCGATCACACATTGCTTCTAGAAGCACGAGGCCGAAGAGACACCAGCCTGAAGATGACGAATGAGACTTCGTCGAAACGTCGCCAAGACACTTCCAATTTTACACGGGAGAAAACCCGAATTACCAAAGACCTACATATATATATATATATATATATAATTTTCATTATCTCCTTAGTTGATGGAATCCATTTCAAAAACCAATAATCTTATATTTTATATTAAACAGTCTTGTTTACTTTTATCCTGGTGTTCGTTTTTCTTGTAAATTTTGTTAATATGTATATGCCCGGGTATCGCTTTGTTTCTTCCCGTGAGTTAGAAAATGCCTTTTCCCAAATTGATTGACAGTGTTCGGTGGAGATTCGGTGATGTAAAACCTTATATTCCTAAAACTAGAAGCAATTCCCCTTCCCTCATTTCTCCAGCAAACAACATTTTGCAATCCGACCTTGTGGGGTGTACTGATTGTTGACATCAAGCATCCTTGAATGAGTTCAGCCCTTCTCACAATTGTGCCTGAGTCTCTGATGCAGGATACTAATATAAGGACATTGCAACCTTTCCTAACATTCCCACAAGTGGAGAATCTTTGCCACAGAGCAAAAGGGAGTCATAGTCACCCCTGACCAAAGGACTGCAGTGTTACTATATTTTTTCATAGGAACATCTACCTTACTAATAAGTACATATACAGTCTCTAGGACTGACGTTAGTCAATATATTTATTTAATTCAATTTAATTTCAATGAAGCCTAAAATGAAATTCAATGGTGAAAATGTAAGGTTCTACAAATGCACAGGTACAATATAGGTGGTACCTGGCTTAGTAGTAGTAACTGTGAAAGGGATCTCGGAGTCCTAGTGGACAATCACTTAAATATGAGCCAGCAGTGTGTTACAGCTGCCAAAAAAGCCAACACAGTGCTAGGCTGCATTAACAGAGGGATAGAATCAAGATCATGTGAACTGTTAATACCACTTTACAACGCTTTAGTAAGGTGACACTTGGAATACTGCATCCAGTTTTGGTCACCACGATGTAAAAAAGATGTTGAGACTCTAGAAAGAGTACAGAGATGATCCAATATCCAATATCTCAGGGGCTGCCAAAAGAAGAGGGAGTCAAGCTATTCTCCAAAGCGCCTGAAGACAGGACAAGAAGCAACGGATGGAAACTAATCAAGGAGAGAAGCAACCTAGAACTAAGGAGAAATTTCCTGACAGTTAGAACAATTAATCAGTGGAACAAGCTGCCTCCAGAAGCTGTGAATGCTCCAACACTGGAAGTTTTTAAGAAGAGACTGGACGGCCATTTGTCTGAAATGGTATAGGGTTTCCTGCCTGAGCAGGGGGCTGGCCTAGATGACTTCCAAGGTCCCTTACAATTATTATTATTATTATTATTATTATTATTATTATTATTATTATTATTATTATTATTATTATTATTATTATTATTATTATTATTATTATTATTATTATTATTATTATTATTATTATTATTATTAGTAGTAGTAGTAGTAGTAGTAGTAGTAGTAGTAGTAGTAGTAGTAGTATCTATATCATATCTCTATCGCTATACTGTATATATATCTACATCTACATCTATATTATCTATATCTATCTAGTTATATAGCTATCTAGCTATATTAAAAGATAAATAAGTTAAAACCAACCATTAAAATACAATTTATTTTCCTTTAATAAAGATGAAATTAGAATTACTTAAATAAATCCTGAAAAAGATAATGTATAGTATGTATAAAATCAGAAACAATGGACTCCAATATGACACTTTCCTAGGAATATGCTAGTATTCCTAATTCCCTGTTTCTCTGTAGAAAACGTAGTAAGTTAAATTTGAATGAGGGATTCTAGCATTAAGATAAATAAAATTAATTCAGTTTGTCCTTCGCCATGGATAGCCACAATTCCTTCCACCTGAGTAGGAACGCAGGATAAATTCTGAGGTTAGGCCATTCAATTTGGCATAACAAATTCCCAGTTGTTTTGTAACATAAATCCCAAGAAGTTGCAGATCAGTCCACGTATAACTAAATTTGTAGATGAGACACTGTCTTCCTCAACAGAAGAAACTCAAAGTCAAGGAATGTAGTGATTCATACTGTAACGGAAGAGCAAAAGTAAAAAAAAAAAAAAGTTTCAGGCATTCGTTTGCCTATGCTGATTGTGGATTGCTCCTTTTGGGATGGTTTGGGTTCCTTCATCATTTGCTGCTCTCAAAGGAAATTAATGAAGTGATCCTTTTGTCATCTGTTCTGAGGATGCCCGCAAATGACCCAGAACTAGTAATGATAAGGGATTCCAGATGCTCCCCTGCTTTGCAACAAAGCAAAACAAATAAGTGTGAAAATTTGAGAATTCTGCAACACCAGATGGCCCAGGAAATCATCGTCATCCTATTTCAAGCAATTTCAGAAACTGATTCTGGAGGTTTAGTTTTCATATTATAGTGATAAGTGACAGATGATGAAACCGCATGGGTTAAAGCCAGATTCCGGCTGCCTTAACCTTCTTGTGCTTTGGAAAAACCATGTTCCTAATTATCCATTCATGAAAATAAAAATCTACTGGATGTAGAGCAAACTTCTCAAAAATATGAATGTTGTCCAGCATGGAATCATAGATCTGCAGGGATGCTGAAGACTTTTGACTTCTGCAATCTGGGAACACAACAGGAAAAAAAAATCCTTTTAAGTCAAGGAATAACTTCTGTCGATTAGTTTGCATTGAAAATATAACTCTCAGGAGCCAGTTCATGGACTCTGTAATGTGTCCCTAAAGCTTCTCTTACTCCTAATGTTTAAATTCCAGATTGGATAATGTGAATGAAATGTGAGGCTATAGTTCTGACCCTCTTTAATATCAGATTTGACAGACAGGGAACTCAATATTTACATTTTTCATTCTCAGACATCAGCTAAATTGAGTTTGACAAATCGGATCAGGTTTTCCTTGGGAAATGAGAATAGATTTAAAACGATGAAAGCTAGGAATGGCCATAGAGATGCTGTCCAATCTTTTTCCATTATGGTTTACTAGTAACAGTCTGAGGATTCCCCCCCCCCCATGATCTCAAATTAAATTTCCCCTGACAAATGGGGTGGTATTACTTTTCGGATTCAGTTAGCTGACTGTGCATATATGTAATGAAAGTATGATTACACACTGACACAGACAGTCACACATCTCCTGAGCATCATTGCAGTCTGATGTAGTAGTTCATTGGCCCACTCTTGACCAGTGAATGAAATAGACAGCTTTGAGTTTATGATACTCTCTTAGCCCAGTAAGAAACCTAGAGAAGGTGCTGCCTTAAGCTTTTATGTATGCATTTAACCAATACCTGTTACCTACTTACCTATATAGGATCTTATAATATTGAGCAGAATTTCAAACCTGATAGATTTTTCCCTGAGTGTTGAAGCAAAATACATACAGATTTCAGCAGTATCTATGTGGAAGACCACCAGACAATTCAAAACCTGTAGGCTAGACTGGGAAGGGAGGGAGGGAGGAAGGGAGGGAGGGAGGGAAGGAGGGAAGGAGGGAAGGAAGGGGAAGGAAAGAAGGGAGGGAGGGAGGAAAAAGAGGGATGGGAGGAAGGAAGGAAGGAAGGAAGGAAGGAAGGGAGGGAGGGAGGAAGAAGGAAGGAAGGAAGGAAGGAAGGAAGGAAGGAAGGAAGGAAGGAAGGAAGGAAGGAAGGAAGGAAGGAAGGAAGGAGCGAGCGAGCTTCTATTAATCAGTTTGCTAAATGCAGGAAATGAATATACCCAGGATCTGATTAAATTTCAGGTGGTAATTTGCTGAAGGCTGAGTGTGTGTGGAGAAGGGATATACAAAACACAAGCATTGCCCAGTTTGCAATCACTGCATGCTCTTTAGCTGCTATTTTCAGCTCTTGTGCCCATGACACAAGTGTGTGTGTGTGCGTATACATATTTCTGAAATTTAATCCATGGCCCATAGTCTTATGACATTCCTTTCACTGTTGGAAATTAATATTATCCCAGGGAACAAAACAGAGAAAATGACATTTGATTGTGTCAGTTCTTTAAACGGTTTTAATATGTTTGGGGATGCTGAAATCGGGGTTAGTTAGTTTAGGTCTGAAGACAGAGGTTTTTTAGCATTTTTTTTATTATTATTATTATTATTTGTTGAATAAACATATTTTTCAAATACAACATTGGAGTTATTCTCTTCATGAACATATCCAAGCATTTGATAGATATAAGTTGGCAGCAGGGAAGTCTTTCACTGCGATCCACAAAACGGAATTATTGGATGTTAGGCAGATTCTGATCTCCATCCATAATACTTATTTTTACAGGAAAATAGCCCAAGGCCCCTTCTGCTTTTAATGTCATATCTCTTACGGTCAGAGACTGCCTAGTGGATATAGAGAGAAGAATTATTCCAGCAAGCTATTATCAATGCATTTAATAAAAGTGCTCTTTAAATCATACCAAGTTCATAATACCTCTTGGTGCTTTAGCTTCAGGCCTCCCAAAATGACTTAATCTCATCAAAGGTGAGCATTATAAACCAATTAATTTCAGTGGCAGATTCAGTTCAAGTAAGGGCATCTGAAAGGGGAGTCAACAGGCTGTTGGTGTGCCTGAACTGTATCCAAACAATATTTGCTAATCTGTAGAACACAGTTAAATTAAGGAGAATATGTTTATTTTCTTTCTAATTAGATAAGCTCTGCTCTTGTCATGAACCTGACTTTCAGAACAGTAATAATGTTTTACCTGTAATTCGGCTCCTTGAAGCATTGATGAGCACAAAGTCCATCATCCTCGTAACAAGGAGAAACAGGTACATTCCTGTGTTGCCTCTCTTCCTGTAAAGTATTTTAATCATATGCTTCAGCAGTCATAATTACTTCTGTGACCTTCTTAATTTAACAGATTTGACTTCCTCTAGTTGTAATTTTGCAGGAATAATTGGATAACTAGGCATTGCATGTACCCAAACAAATAACTCTCTCTTTAAAAAAAAAAAAGTAGTGTGATTATTCACAGTTCATTAGAGAAATGGTGCAGTTCCTTACTCGTCACAATTGTTATTGTTAATTGTCATCCAGAATTAATATTATGATTGTTAAAATCATCAGACTTTGAGAAAAAGCTTGGAGGAGGAGGCTGAGAGAGGAGGTAGAGGAGGAATGGCGGAGGAGGAGGGAGGAGGAGGTATAGAGGAGAGGAGGAGGAGGAGACATATATGATAAGGGGGGGCCATAGCTAAACAATATGATGACAGTTAAGGTAACTGGCTATCTGAAGAAGACAGAAGAAGAAGAAGAAGAAGAAGAAGAAGAAGAAAGAAGAAAAAGAAGAGAAGAAGAAGAAGAAGAAGAAAGAAGAAGAAGAAGAAGATAAGAGAAGAAGAAGAAGAAGAAGAAGAAAATAAGAAGGACGGAGGAGGAGGAGGAGGAGGAGGGGAGGAGAAGAAGAAGAAGAAGAAGAAAGAAGAAGAAGCAGAAGAGGAGGAGGAGGAGGAGAAGGAGAAGGAGACAGAGAAGGAGAAAGAAGCGAAGAGAGAAAAAAAGAAGAAGAAGAAGGAAGAAGAAGAAGAAGAAGAAAGAAGAATAAGAAAGAAGAATAAAAGAAGAAGAAGAGAAGGCAGGAAGAGGAGAGGAGGAAGAGGAATAAGGAGAAGGAAAGGAAAGGAAAGAAGAAGAAGGAAGAGAAGAAGGAAGGAGGAGGAAGAAGAAGAGAAGAAGAAGACGAAGAAGAATGAAGACAATAAGAAAGAAGAAAGAAGAGGAGGAGAATAGAAGAAGAGAAGGAGAAGGAGAAGGAGAAGGAGAAGAGAAGAGAAGAAGAAGAGAGAAGGAGAGGCAAGAGAAGGAGAAGGAGAAGAAGAAGTAAGAAGAAGAAGAAGAAGAAGAAGAAGAAGAAGAAGAAGCAGAAGAAGAAGAAGAAGAGAAGAAGAAGAAGAGAAAGGAGGAAGAGGAGAAGAACAGGAGGAGGAGGAGAAGGAGAAGGAGAAAGGAGAAAGGAGCAGGAGTAGCGGAGAAGAAGCAAGGAAGGAGGAGACGAGAAAGGGAAGAGAGAGAGAAGGAGGCTAAGGAAGAAGAAGAAAGAAAGAAGAAGAAGAAGGAGAAGAAGAAAGAGAAGACGAAGGAGGAGAAAATAGGAGAAAGAGAAGGAAGGAATGAGGAGGAAAGAAGAGAAGAAGAAGAAGAAAGAGAAAAGAAGAAGAAGAAGAAGAAGAAGAAGAAGAAGAAGAAGAAGAAGAAGAAGAAGAAGAAGAAGAAGAAGAAGAAGAAGAAGAAGAAGAAGAAGAAGAAGAAGAAGAAGAAGAAGAGGAGGAGGAGAAGTGGAAGAAGAAGAAGGAGAAGGAGAAGGAGGAGAAGGAGAAGGAGAAGGAGAAGGAGGAGAAGAAGAAGAAGAAGAAGAAGAAGAAGAAGAAGAAGAAAAAGAAGAAGAAGGAGAAGAAGAAGAAGAAGAAGAAGAAGAAGAAGAAGAAGAAGAAGAAGAAGAAGAAGAAGAAGAAGAAGAAGAAGAAGAAGAAGAAGAAGAGAAGAGGAGGAGAAGAGGAAGAAGAAGAAGGAGAAGGAGAAGGAGGAGGAGGAGGAGAAGGAGAAGGAGGAGGAGGAGGAGGAGGAGGAGGAGGAGAAGGAAGAAGAAGAAGAAGAAGAAGAAGAAGAAGAAGAAGAAGAAGAAGAAGAAGAAGAAGAAGAAGAAGTAGTAGTAGTAGTAGTAGTAGTAGTAGTAGTAGTAGTAGTAGTAGTAGTTTATGAAGTATTTATCCAAGCCCAGTTAAGATTCCTTGAAAATAATGTCGAGGGCTGTGCAAATCCTTTTAAAGAGCTGTATTGCAATGTTCAAGAGCGTGTGCAAAGTAAAACGGTAAAGGTTTCCCTGTCCAGTCATTTCTGACTCTGAGGCATGGTGCTCATCTCCTGGGACAATCCTTTGGGACAATCATGGTCTGGATGACTGAGAATCTCCAAAGACATTGAACCTATGCTATTATTATTATTATTATTAAAGTTATTATGGTAACCCACTCCAAAAGTTTCTGGACAGCTCACAATGTCAAGTAAGAATTTTGTTCATCGGATGGTAAGTATAAAATGTAGACTGCTATGTATGTATAGGAGGCACTGGTGGGATTCAGCCGGTTCGCACCACTTCGGCAGAACCGGTAGCTAATTTTTTGTTGCCCAGGCCCAGAATGGACATCCGGAAGCGGCATCCACGCAGAGAACCGGTTGTTCACGTATTTGAATCCCACCACTGATAGGAGGTCATGTTCATCGTGTCACTGTGAATTTCCCCAGCTGACCGTGACTTAAATTCCACAGGCATTGTTATTGTTGTTACGAGCATTATTCAGAAATGGAATTCTAAGTAAACTTATACCTGAAAGCTACTGTATTTCCCCCTCCAGGAATACACCCCATTCTTCTCACTATTCAGAATACTTGGCACTGGACAGTTGAAATATTAAAGCAATGAGGCACCCTTGGGGGTCTGCAGGGAAAATATCTAATAATACCTTCCAAAGATGATAGAGTTCGGCAGCGATATTTGACAAGGTCAGTTCTCTGTGAATAATCATCCTCGTGAAGATTAAAGATCACACACACTTAGATGACAGAATTAGTGAAGATTATATACATTATACATCTTGTTTGCTATAGAGAGCTGATCTAATTTGAGCAGCTGAAATGCAAGCACACAACGTTGATTAGAGGGTGTGATTTCATTTGGTCACCGAGGTGTCTTTTTGACAAATGACATACCACGCCAAGAATCCTAGGATACATGACTAATCTATCTAACTGCAATGCAGACTCGTGGGATAAATTTCTTTTTCAAATCAAAACAACAGGTTACTCAACCGAGCAGAGCTGGAGTCGGCACCTGCTAGGTTTCTGACCTACATTCTTCATCTCCCTCTTGCTGTTTCCAAACTCAAAAATGTGAACCAGACCTCAGTTAGTATAAAATAGCAACACACTGTTGTTGTTGTTAGTTGCGAAGTCGTGTCTGACCCATCGCGACCCCATGGACAACGTTCCTCCAGGCCTTCCTGTCCTCTACCATCTTCTGGAGTCCATTTAAGCTCACACCTACTGCTTCAGTGACTCCATCCAGCCATCTCATTCTCTGTCGTCCCCTTCTTCTATTGCCCTCAATCTTTCCCAGCATTAGGCTCTTCTCCAGTGAGTCCTTCCTTCGCATTAGGTGGCCAAAGTACTTGAGTTTCGACTTCAGGATCTGGCCTTCTAAGGAGCAGTCAGGGTTGATCTCCTCTAGGACTGACCGGTTTGATCGCCTTGCAGTCCAGGGGACTCGCAGGAATCTGGAGAAGGAAATGGCAACCCACTCCAGTATCTTTGCCATGAAAACCCCATGGACAGTACTAAAAGCAACACGCTAGTGTTGCCCTATATCAACTATTTATTGTTAATCTTCTATCTGCAACAGGAGACGCAAGTAAACAGTTCAAGCCCTTTGTTGTCCTCAATATATTTTAAAGAAGACTTTTTTTTCATAATCTCTGAACAATTCCCATGGATTGGGAATGTATTTTACCTGCTTCAGGACAATTTAAAAAAAAAAAAAAGGCTTCTTTCAAATAGTGCCTTATGCAAGGGTAGGTTTGCCGTTGAAGTGTCCTCTTACAAGGTTTAGAAGAATATGTCTGTGAGTAAGTATTCTACTTCTTAAACCTGTCCTCTTTCTGCTCCAGACGATGTCTTCACCATGGAAACCAATTAATCATATAGATTTAATAAATAATAACAGTATGGTACTTCAATTTTTTTTTTATCCTGAATAACCTATTTGGAGTACTTATCTTGAACTGGACATTTGAAAATCAATGACTATTTGTGAAAGCTTCAAGGTCGGGTCACCCCAATCTTTCCCATAATATTTATTAATACCAAGGGTGGAATGCCGCAATGTAATAAATGGGGAAAACATCGTGGTATGTTGATTTTTTATTTTTATTTTAATCAGTCTTCAAGGGAGGAGAAGAGAACATATGAAAATGAGCTTTCAACAACTTCCTTAAGCAGGCTACTCTCATGTCCTCATGAACATCTCAGTAGAAAATGCAGGCCTCTTTTCTCAGCTCTCAGATTTATAGACATGATTTGGCTGGACAAGAAACGTCACGAGAAACAAGAAATAAGCCAAATGGAATGGTTGATTGTCATGGCCAGAGAGCTAGTCTAATGTCTTTCTGTGCCCATGATGGTTTAAACCGATGGTTGTTTTTTCACCTGTCCACCCTGTGAATTCATGGACTCTGCCTCCTGATTAAAGGTCTTGCATCCAAATTACAGTCGAACATTGCATCACTTCTTTCCCTGAGTTTACAAGCATTGGCCTCTTGCTGATTTAACAACAGATATTGGAAACATTTTTGGTTCAGAAATGTTACTGGTTAAGTGGCATCTTTCATCACAAGGAAGAGCTAAGAAGCTTTTCAGAGAAGGTCAGAAGTCAGCCTTCGAACAACAAAGGCTATCTGTCTGTCTGTCTGTCTGTCTGTCTGTCTGTCTGTCTGTCTCTCTCTCTCTTTCTCTCTCCATCCATCCATCCATCCATCCATCCATCCATCCATCCATCCATCCATCCATCATGTCTGTCTGTCTGTCTGTCTGTCCGTCCATCCGTCTGTCCGTCTATCCTATCCATCTACCATCTATCATCTATCCATCCATCCATCCATCATCCATCCATCCATCCATCCATCCATCCATCCATCCATACATCCTCCATCCATCCATCCCTCCTCCCATCATCCATCTATCCATCTATCCATCTATCCATCTATCCTCTATCTATCTATCTATCTATCTATCTATCTATCTCTATCTATCTATCTATCTATCTATCTATCTATCTATCTATCTATCTATCTATCTATCTATCTATCTATCTATCTATCTATCTATCTATCTATCTATCTATCAATCAATCAATCAATCTATCTATCTATCTATCTATCTATCTATCTATCTATCTATCTATCTAGCTAGCTAGCTAGCTAGCTATCTAGCTATCTAGCTATCTAGCTATCTAGCTATCTAGCTATCTAGCTATCTAGCTATCATCTATCAAACTTTTTAACCACACTTAGAATCACATAGTGTTCTAAACATTTTAGCAACTTTGCTAAACTCAAGAAACATCTGGAAATCAGGAGACAGATTTCAGAAGGGAGGGAAGGCATCCATCTTCTTTCTTTTTATTTCAAATAAAGGCAAGAGAAAAATCAATGTACCAGCCCCACTTGAGACAAGCTAAGGTAAAATATAACACCACCCCTCATTTATTTGTTTATTTATTACTTATGCATTACTGTAATTCCTCCTGGAGTATGCAAAATGCCTTTAGTGGAAATGTTAGGCTATAGTGACCTACTAAAATAGGACTTTAATGCTTCTTCAATTCTTTTGGTCATTTTTTTACAGTAAAAAGTGAATATCCCTCATGTATATCATAGCATGGCTGTTCTAGAGTAAGTCTCTTAGGTGGATTACTTTATATTCATTGGCATATTTGGTTTTTTTTAATGCTATATTTATATCATATTTTTATACAGCTCAAGGCAGCTTATCTAATGCATTTGCTTTCTGTTTTTCCCATAACAGTAATCCTGGGAGATATATCAGTCTGAAGGAGAATAAGTGACCCAGACTAGCTCGTTTCTATCTCTAAGGGAGGACCAGGTCTCACAGCCTCTTGTTCTTCAGCTGGAGAATATACTTTATATTTTTCCCTCCCATATGTCAGCTTTTGCTACAAAACATGAACCCCATGAAAATTCAACTTAACCTCATTTTTATATCCCAAAGCCTATTTTATGATGGAGGACCACAGAGGAATAACTAATCTGATGATAATTGCTAGGAAGGCGATGGCTAGCAATGAGAGTATCGTGCAGGTGTCTTATTACTGCTGTAATGAAAGTAAGAGGTCTTATCGATGATGAATGCAATAAGCCGGAGAAGATAAAAGTCAAGAAAAAAATTGCCAAAGTTAAGCTCCATTACAAACCTTTAGTGTCACAGAGATGCATAATTTAATCTCCTTTTGGTTTATTGCTGAAATAACTTTCTATAAGTCATCCAGATTCAATGGCTGGTATGCCAAACTTAGGAAAATCATTGTCCAATAATTGCTTATTGAATGCAGATAAGAATCACTTCCACATCCATGTACCATCTTAAAATCGGTCCCAGACATAGCAATAAGAATAGAACTTCAACTTATATACCACTTTGTAGTGCTTTACAGCATTCTCTAAGCAGTTTACAGAGTCAGCACATTGCCCCTAACAATTTGAGCCCTCATTTTACTGGTCTTGGAAGGATGGAAGGCTGAGTCAACCTTGTGCCAGTCAGGATCGAACTCCTGGCAGTGGATAAAGTTTGCCTACAATACTGCATTCTAAGCACTGCGCCACCATGGCTCATAGGTATAAACCATATGACCATGTTACAGCCTCAAGAGCAGGGTGATTCTAGTCCATCTTTCCAAACCACGGTCAGGATTCAAGCCTTTGTTTCCAACCTATTATCACTTTAAGGTAACCAGAATCAATTTTCATGGTCTACATGACACAGCATTCAAGTTCACTGTTTCCAAGGTCATATAAATGGCCCTGGCATATTAATATGTGCATAAAATTAATAAATGGAATTACAAGGACATTTCATCCTTATTGTATGTACTGTATGTATGTAAAAAAAATCTTGTTAACATGCAGATCTGTGGTCAGTTCTTGTTAACATGCAGATCTGCCTTCCTATACCTTGAGACAAGGGATACTTCTCACTATCAGTTTTTTTTTTTGGGGGGGGGGGACCTGGGAGGAACCTAACAACCGTGTTTATACTTCACAAATATAAAAATATATCATGAATAAATGTTTCATTTGTATATTGTAGAAGGTTTTACCAGTGAGAGCCTGCTTAGTATAACGGTGGAGATGCTTAGAGACAGCTGTAAAGAGCCATGAAGCGGTATATCTCTATCTCTATCTCTATCTCTATCTCTGTCTCTGTCTCTGTCTCTGTCTCTGTCTCTGTCTCTGTCTCTGTCTCTGTCTATCTCTATCTCTATCTCTATCTCTATCTCTATCTCTATCTCTACCTACCTACCTACCTACCTATCATCTATCTATCTATCTATCTATCTATCTATCTATCTATCTATCTATCTATCTATCTATCTATCTATCTATCTATCTATCTATCTATCTATCTATCATCTATCTATCATCTACCTACCTACCTACCTACCTACCTACCTACCTACCTACCTACCTACCTACCTACCTATCTATCTATCTATCTATCTATCTATCTATCTATCTATCTATCTATCTATCTATCTATCTATCTATCTATCTCTGCTACTCATTAATGTTCTGTTTTTCTAGGTTCCATGTGAGTCTCAAACAAAAGCAAGAAAGCAAACAATTTGGCTGTTTTATAGAATGGACTCATTTGTCTAGGTCCATACAGAAAGCTGGAAAAAGACAAGGTTTCTTCAATGAACTAAAGAGAGGTGATGCTACTAGGTAGGTAGGTAGGTAGGTAGGTAGGTAGGTAGGTAGGTAGGTAGGTAGGTAGATAGATAGATAGATAGATAGATAGATAGATAGATAGATAGATAGATAGATAGATAGATAGATAGATAGATAGATAACCTTTATTGTCATTTTTTTACTGTGGGCACAACGGCACACATTAAAAATGAAATTTAGTTGCTTGCTCTCAAAGTGTACACATACATAACACACATTTAAACATACTATATACAACATATGTATAGACCTACACCCTTACCTATAAGTAATATATAAATATTAATCACTGTCCATCTTGAATACATAACGGAAGGAGGAAGCTTAATTGTTCACACGGTTAATACTGTAGGGAACAAAACTGTGACTGAATCTGGATGTGCTGCTTCAGATACCACGAAGCCTCCTCCCAGAAGGTAACAAGGAAAACAAGTTGTGAAGAGGATGTGTAGTGTCCCAGGCAATCCTGCGGACCCTGCTCAAGCAACGCTTATGTGCCATGTCCTGGATGGAAGGGAGGGAATGGCCAATAATCTTTTCTGCCATCCTCACCACTCTCTGCACCACCTTCCTGTCTGAAGCAGTGATGCCTCCAAACCAGAGTGTGATGCTGTATGACAGGATGTAAATCTAAGTGCAATTGCTATTGCTATTTAGTCTTGTCCTTTCATTGTCACAGTTGGGATTGACATCAGCAGGGCTATAAACATTATTTCCTGAATGTTAGCAATCCCTATCTTCTTCTTGATTATCTTAGATTCTAGCAAAATACCATGAGTTGTAAATGTGGCGGCACTGGGTTTAGACCAAGTACCTGACCTGCAACAATGAATTTTTAATATATGTAATATATATCGGAATTTGAATTAGCCTTCCCACCACCCTTAAAAGAGTCAAGGAAGAAAATTTAAAGCAAGTTCTCCGAGTTACTCTTTTCATCACCAAATAAATTGTTCTTTTTCTTCCCTGTAATTGCTAAGTTTATGAATTTAGAGCTTGTGTTGCTGCCTTGCACTTTTCTTTTGTTGATTAGCTAAGCCAAATAAAATAAAATAAAATAAAGCAGAGGGGTGATTTCTTTCACATAGTCCACACAGCTCTTCTTTCAAATTTTTATTTTAAAGCACACACCGCCGATTTCCTGACCTTGTTTACTTCATTGCAATAACACATGAATATTAATGCACACAGAGTTTTTATTGGTGACCTCTTCAAGTTAATACAAGCTGACAGTTTAATAGGATAAACAAATGTTTTATTTGTACATTGTGGAATATTTTACCAATGATTTGATATGTATTTTATAATGGCTGGTGTGCTACATATGCTAGGTAGAGTATGTGCTAGGTGACCTATTACTCTGTTGATTCATTGGCTCTGTGTTGTAATTGAAAGGTCAGGCCTATCCATTAAACTTATCAACACGGCACAAGATAGTTTAAATAAAAAAAAATAACGTTTCTGCTTGAACTTCATTAATTCTACGACATTAGCGTTTGAACAACAGTGAGAAAAGTTAATTCTTCCAAGTGGACAAATTGCAGCCAGTGACTTGTCAACATGTAGAAGAGATGGGGATAGACTAAAAAAAAAAAAAAAAAATAGTTTCCCGGGGATATATTCCTTTCTCTAAAAAAAATATTTGTCACATCTGCTACACTCTTCAATCAAGATCACACTTGGAATACTGCATCCATTTCTGGTCATCACAATATATATATATATATATAAAAGTGTTCAGACTCTGAAAAGAGCAACAAGAATGATTAGGGGGATGGAATGTAAAACAAGACAAAAAACGGTTAAAGGAATTGGGTATTCTAGTCTAATGAAAAAAAGGACTAGAGGAGACATATTAGCAGTGTTCCAATATTAGAGGGGCTCCCAGAAAGATGAGGGGGTCAAACTATTTCCCAAAGCAACAAAAGGCAAGACGAGAAACAATGGATGCAAACTAACCAAGGAGAAAAGCAAGGAAAAACTAAGGAGAAATTTCCTAATGGTGAGTGCAACCAATCAATGGAACAGCTTGCTTTCAGAAGTTGTGCTCCATCACTGGAGGCTGTCAAAAAGAGACTAGATGGTACTGTGTTTTCCCGAAAATAAGACCAGGTCTTTTTTTTTTTTTTTTTGCCTCCAAAAGAGGCACCAGGTCTTATTTTTTGGGTAGGCCTTACCTCACCTCCAGTATCGACAGCCCCACCCAGCTGGTCCACTTCTTCTGGGGCCGAAGTTCTGCAGCTGCATTCGGGCCTGCATTTTGCAGTCAGGCCTTTCCAGAAGGCCTAAGCAGCCGAGTACCGAGCTATGGATTGAATCCATAGCTTGGTGCTCAGCTGCTGAGACTGCAGAAGCGAGCTACGGATTGAATCCATAGCTTGGTTCTTGGCTGCACAGGCCTTCAGGAAAGCCCTGTGACTGAGAAATGCAAAAGAGGCCTCAGAAGAAGAAGTGGGCCAGCGAGGAGAGGCCTGGCTGCAAGCTGAGTGGATGCGGGGCATGTGTGCAGATCCACACATCCACCCCCGCCCTAGCTTGATTTTTAGCTGTGTGCCTCGCCCCAAAACTAGGGCTTAGTTTTGGGATAGGGCTTATATTAGGCCCACCCCAAAAAATCAAGCCAGGGCTTATTGTTGGTATAGGCATTACTTTCAGGGTAACATAGTATATGATAATAATAGCAATAGCAGTTAGACTTATATACTGCTTCATAGTACTTTACAGTCCTCTCTAAGCAGTTTACAGAATCAGGGTATTGCCCCCAACAATCCTTATTTTACTGACTTCAGAAGGATGGAAGACGGAGTCAACCTTGAGTCGATCAGGATTGAAGGAATCAAACTTCTGGCAGTGTGAGCAGAGTCAGCCCATAATACTGCATTCTAACCACTGCACAACCATGTCTCTTAGGATCTCCTGTTTGAGCAGGGGGTTGAACTAGAAGACCTCCAAGGTCCCTTCCAACTCTGTTATTCTAGGTCAGTGGTGGTGAACCTATGGCACGGGTGCCAGAGGCGGCACTCAGAGCCCTCTCTGTGGGCACACGCACCATCGCCCCAGTCCTAGGCCTTCAGCTGGGTTTTATAAAACCTTTTCGCTTTAGGCCTCCGCCGCCGTGTGCAAAAAAAAAAAAAAAAGGTTCAATCAGTCAATTTCAACTTCTCGCGGGAAAAAAAAGATCTCGCAAAGTTGGAATTGATTGATTGAACTTTTTAGTCCCACCCAGTCTGCCGTTACCACTGCAGCCACGCCCACCCAATGGGCCACACCCACCCGGCACTCGACGATGCATAAGTGGGTTTTGGGTTGCAGTTTGGGCACTCAGTCTCTAAAAGGTTCGCCATCACTGTTCTAGGTTCTTGTTCTTTCATCATATGTGATTATAGTTAATTTTAGAAGAATAATATATTGTTTGTTTGATTGATTAAGGTATGGGAAGGAAGGAAGAATCTTGTTTTCTACCTTGCCCAAGAACTAGCATTTCTTACATTTCAGTCCAAGTTCCTCTACTTTGTAGATGACATTATGGCAGTGTGATGGATGGCCAGGAACTGTTCTGGGATTTTCACCATGTGAGATTGATTTAGGTCTTATGTCCCTAAATAGAAAGTCAAAATGTTATTGATGGCCATGGCTATATTTCAACAAATATTGAACTCTTTGATTTCATAAGAATACTTATTCAACTTGTTTAATCTCTGTAAGGCACTTTTTCTGCCCTTTCTATAATACTATATATGGACATGTTATACATCCTTCCCTACACCACCAGCAATCACCCTGGATTCCAATTATGAGGCTCTCTGTTTCTTTTATGTGAATTTTTTTCTTCTTCCTCCCACGCACCTTAAGTTGCATATTGAAAAAAATCTCAAGTATATCTGCCAAGGAAGGAAGAAGAAACTCTTCTTGATAAACTGGACATCTGGATGTTGACACATGTGTCTGAGAGGCAGCAAAATCTTGGATATGAGATAACAAAAATACCTAAGGGGAATAATTGGAAGTCCTAAGTTCTCAAGTTCCAGATGGTGGAGTTGGAATTTTCCTTTTATTTCAAAGAACCACATAACCTCAAAAGTGTGTCGATCTTAGACTTTCTTTTGTTTTGCTTCATCATCACAATGTAACTCAGTTGGAAACCATAACCTATTAAATATTGTGGTGAATATCTATATCTATATCTATATCTATATCTATATCTACGTATATCTATATCTATATCTGTCTATATCTGTCTATCTCTATCTATACCTCCATCTCCATCTCCATCTCCATCTCCATCTCCATCTCCATCTCCATCTCCATCTCCATCTCCATCTATCTATCTATCTATCTATCTATCTATCTATCTATCTATCTATCTATCTATCTATCTATCTATCTATCTATCTATCTATCTATCTATCTATCTATCTATCTATCTATCTACCTACCTACCTACCTACCTACCTACCTACCTACCTACCTATCTATCTATCTATCTATCTATCTATCTATCTCTACATCTACATCTGTCTGTCTGTCTGTCTATCTCTATCTCTATCTCTCTATCTCTCTATTTAGATTATATAGATAGATATAGATATAGATATAGATATAGATATAGATATAGATATAGATATAGATAGATAGATAGATAGATAGATAGATAGATAGATAGATAGATAGATAGATAGATAGATAGATATAGATATAGATATAGATATAGATATAGATGATATAGATATAGATTAGATATAGATATAGATATAGATGATATAGATATAGATATAGATATAGATATAGATATAGATATAGATATAGATAGATATAGATATAGATATAGATAGAGATAGATAGATAGATATAGATATAGATATAGATATAGATGATATAGATATAGATGATATAAATATAGATTAGATATAGATTAGATAGATATAGATATAGATATAGATATAGATAGAGATAGAGATATAGATTTAGATATAGATTTAGATATAGATTTAGATATAGATTAGATATAGATAGAGATAGAGATGATATAGATATATAGATATATATATAGATAGAGATAGAGATATAGATAGAGATGATATAGATATAGATATAGATATCGCGAAGGCTCAGCAGTTAAAGACAGTGAGGTTGTAGAGCTGACAGCCTGTGTTTGAGACCGAGGTCTGTGTAACAGTGCGAGTCCTGTTCTTGCCCCAGCTCCTGCCCACATAGCAGTTTGAAAGCATGCAAATGTGAGTAGATGAGTAGGTACTACTGTACATGCATTTTAACTTGGTTTAAACTGATTTGCCCATATTTCTTGAATTTATAATGTGATTCCAGGTTGATCTACTGAGATTAGATTCTTCAATGAAGCGTATTCCCGAGGTTAGTGTATACAAGACTGCAATCATAATTGGACTTCCACGTTGGTTGTTCTTGAATATTAAATGAAAGCCATACACGAGAAATCAGTATTCACTAATAGTTTTACATTATAACTGCAAGAACCCAAACAGGTACTGTGGTGAAATTCATCCCCAAAGCATTTAATCGCAAGTCCAGCCTTCATTAAAGTTCCATCTTTTTATCCAGTTCGTTGTCTGATTAGTCTCTTTTTATTCAGTATGAAAAATATAATGTCATTTTAATGCCATTTAATGCCGTTTTAAAGTATAGTTTTGTATTTTTTTATGGGGCTTCATCTTATACTCATCTTTAGCTTTTGATCATTGTTTCACCATACTCTAGGGTTGTAGGACTTCCCTCCTACTGTTTGCTATTATTATATTTGGTTTTTATCGGTGATTTCTGAAAAAGTCTAAAATACTTAGTTTTACTGAATATATAAGCCAAGCACTGAAATTGAAAATAGGCCAGTCTGGGATTAAAGCCAAACAGCTGACTCAAACTGGCCAGCATTCAGACAATTTGTAAAGACAGAATAATGTTGTGGTGTTGTTTTATCCTACCCTAGCTCTTCTAAAAAGGAAGACCTATCTGCTATTAAAGTTTGAAATAGACCAGCAGTTCTCAACCTATGGACTTACGCAGCCCTGGGGGGGGCTGTGATATTGTCACGGGGGGGGGGGTCCACGAAAACTGAAAAAATGCTATGATTTAAATCTCGAGTTAAGTCTTGGGGGCCTGTGGCCATGGTCTGTGGCCACAAAAAGTATTTAAAGGGATTCTGTGGTAAATAAATGAATGAGAACCACTGAAATAGAGGGTCATTATTATGCTACACCCTGTTTTTAATGAATTTGGAAGTGTCACCTGGGTGAAAAAATAGGCTTCAAACTTATGGATGCATCTGATAGCTTGATCTTGTCTATATACCTTCTTCCTCCCCCCCCCCCAAAAAAAAATGTGGGGTGGCAATATAATTCTGGACAAATTATGTATAGATATTGACAATAGGAAGTGCAAATATGATTGTTGTTGGGGATCTGACACACTGAAAAGAATAATTAAACTAATGCTCTGAGTTTAGGAGAATGGATTGGAGACTGAAAATGGTTCATGGAAGCTTACGAATGATTAAACATATAGTAATGTGCGTACTAACATACATAACATTGGCAACAGCAAACAGCCTTGAGAGCATTTGTGATGAGACTATACGCTGAAGAAGTAGAACTGGGATCTAGCTCAAGTGATCCAAAAAAGAAAACTTCGAACATCAATACGATAGACAGAAAAACAAACAAACGGACAGATAGAAAAACCTGCTTGAAGTTATCATTTATGGTGGACGTGTGATAAGGCAAAGAAATATTGGAGTAGAATTCATACAGTGAGGCAGAAAATCCTTAAAGTGAATGTAAAGATTAAACCAGAAACTTTCCTTCGGGGTCTAACGGAAAGAGAACTGGGGAAAAAAATGGAACTCTGATTTTATATATGGTGATGGCAGCAAGATTGCTCTGTACAAAAAAATGGAAGGATGCCTCGATTCCCACCATGGATGAAGGGCTACAAAAGCTGGTGGAAAGAGCAGAGATGGCCCAATTGACTGAGCTGATAAAAGAAAAGAACATAAGTCGTTTTGTTTCTACTTGGAAACCGCTTCTGGACTTTGTGCTTGAGGTGGGGGAAAAAATGATATTATGATTTTGGGTTTTACCAATTAGACTGATTTGCTGATACAGAAATGGCTAGTGCATTCTACTACGGAAATGTAAAAAGCTGAGGTTTGATTTTAAGCTCTGATTTTACTGCAACAGAGACAGTTGGAAGTCAATGCCTTTCGTTTCTTCCCCTCCCTTTCTTCACACCAAATTTTTGTTTTCCCTTTTTCTACTGTTGTCCCCTACTATTTGCTTCTGTATTTTCACATTTTATGTTATAAATGAATAAAAATAATAAAAAAGAAAAAGAAAAGAAAAGAAAAAAACATACTTGAAGAACAAGTTTATAATAAACTTTATTTTTTTTATTAATGCACTGAGATTGTTGATATAAAAACCCTACATCCCCAACAGACGTAACAACACAATCAGATCAATCATTCAACTACCCCCTACTGCTTTATTAAACAAATTTCATATTACAAATTTCATATTACAAAGAATCATATTTATTGTTTTCATATTTATCATGTTATTGGCTTTATGGCCAATGTCTCCAGTCACAAGAGTGCATCCTTGTATTAAAGAGTAATTAGGTTTTATAAATACAGTTATAATCCCTACTTAGTTTTCATAATACTGTTGCATAGGAAAAGAAAAATTAGCAATGGTCACGTTGAGTGCAGTTAATGTACAATGAAAGCATTTTTATAAGGGGACAAATTATTCAGCTTTCATGAACTGCAGACATGTTAATCTGGCAGAATAATTAAATAAATGCCAGTGTGAAGCACTTCAGTGCAACAAAGAAAGGGCTGGTTATCTTACATTAGCAGGCACAGATCTTAAAAATGAATGCTGGTAAACTTCTCTTGGTTTAAAAAAAAAGCACTTAGACATGCAGCAAAAAAATAAAGTCTGTTTGAAAAACTTCTGAAGCTGTTTTGGAAAAAGGAGTTAAAACAATTAGAAAAACTCTCCATGGTTTGGTCAGAGAGGAGAAAGTTTTCAATTTTATCGAAAAATGCAGTTCTTTCTAAGACAGCACTGGTCTTTCAGAACACACTTTATATCTTTCCCTCCCAAATGTCAGCTTTTGCTACAAAACATGAACCCCATGAAAATTCAACTTAACCTCATTTTTATATCCCAAAGCCTATTTTATGATGGAGGACCACAGAGGAATAACTAATCTGATGATAATTGCTAGGAAGGCGATGGCTAGCAATGAGAGTATCGTGCAGGTGTCTTATTACTGTTGTAATCAAAGTAAGAGGTCTTATCGATGATGAATGCAATAAGCCGGAGAAGATAAAAGTCAAGAAAGAATTTGCCAAAGTTAAGCCCCATTACAAACCTTTGGTGTCACAGGGATGCATAACTTAATCTCCTTTTGGTTTATTGCTGAAATGACTTTCTATAAGTCATCCAGATTCAATGGCTGGTATGTCAAACTTAGGAAAATCCCTGTCCAATAATTGCTTATTGAATGCAGATGAGAATCACTTCCACATCCATGTGCCATCTTAAACTCGGTCCCAGACATAGCAATAACAATAGAACTTCAACTTATATGCCACTTTGTAGTGCTTTACAGCATTCTCTAAGCGGTTTACAGAGTCAGCACATTGCCCCTAACAATCTGGTTCCTCATTTTTCTGCTCTTGGAAGGATGGAAGGCTGAGTCAACCTTGTGCCAGTCAGGATCGAACTCCTGGCAGTGGGCAGAATTAGCCTGCAATATTGCAGTCTAACCACTATGTCACCATGGCTCATAGGTATAAACCATATGACCATGTTACAGCCTCAAGAGCAGAGTAATTCTAGTCCAGCTTTCCCAAATCATGGTCTGGACTCAAGCCTTTGTTTCCAACCTATTATCACTTTAATATAATTAGAATCAATTTTCATGGTCTACATGACACAGCATTCAAGTTCACTGTTTCCAAAGTCATATAAATGGCCCTGGCATATTAATATGTGCATAAAATTAAAATATGGAATTACAGGGACTTTTCATCCTTATTTTTTGTACTGTATGTACTGTACTGGTCAGGATCGAACTCCTGGCAGTGGATAAAGTTTGCCTACAATACTTCATTGTAACCACTGTGCCACCATAACTCCTTAATTTACCATGACATCTGACTTTACAAGACACGGGGAATGTTGGTGAACCTGGCTGGATAATTTATGTCTGGCTCAGTTAAAGATGTATTTGGAAACCTCAGTAAATCGAGTTGTTTGTTTGTTTGTTTTTACATGTACAGCTGTTGAGCTTGTGGTCAGTCAATGTCTTCATTTGCAGAAACAATGAAATTTCATGGACAACAATCCAGGAGTATTTGTGGAGAACACTAACAGTGAGCCCACACTGTGGCTCTTGAAAATAGCCCCAATGTTCTGTTGAAACATTTTGGAGACTGGAAATATCCCAATGTCCCAATATTCTGACCCCAAGTTAAAACTATGTTGAGTTTGTGACAATTGTCTGCTAGGAAGATGAAACAGTCAATTCTGAGGTTACTTCCAGTGTTGGGATTCCTTAAAATACTGCCACTGAAATCCCTGTGCTTTTTTGTTTGACCTTGAACGAACACTTTGCGATACTTGTTCAATCTGGAATGCTGAAAGGAACCCCTTCAAGATCAAAATAGTTTGAATACTTCTGGGAAACCCAGTAACTTATCTTTTTTTGCCTTGATTCTGTCCGTACTACAAATACCTATTGTGCACTGATTAGTAAGTAGGTCATCTTACTACTTTTTTGCAAAATAGGTACTGGTTTTTTTACACTCTGGACAATCATGTAATTGCTGTCCAAGTAAAGGCAGATACCTGAATTCCTGCAAATTACAAAAACAAGTTGACCCTTGGTCAAACATAGCTTAGGTAACCTATAATAAATGTCTCCAACCTTCAACTCACACATGTGATTTATGCTTATCCTCTTAATGTTTCAGGGGAAGCAACTATGTCCTTCTTCTGTTTCTAGACAATTGTTTCCTGAGTAGAAAAAAACAATGCTTTACTCAGTCTTAAAAAAAGAACAATCCTTTGTCATAAAGTAGCAAATCCATTCTGTTCCACAGGGCTGAGCTCAAGATATTTACAAGACATTCGAGAAATAATTTATGATTATGTAAATGAACCAATTAATGACCGTGAATTTTAACTAAAAATCCATCTAAGTTTGCAAAGGAAGTGGAAAGAAACTCAAGAAAATATCCTGTTCTCTGCATCATTGCTATCTGATGTGAATATGAACCCGGGATGGTGGAAATCTTGTTTAGTACATCACTGATTGCATAAAAGACTGGGATATCAAGTTATTCCTTAGAAGAATCAAGGCAGAATGATGTCACTGACAGATGGAGGCACAGAACTGCCCCTCAACACAACTGAACTGTGAATACACAATATTGAAAATCTGATTAGTTGAGCTGAAAAATATCACTGAGTCCAGAAGCAGTTTCACACAAAAAAAACCACCCCTATTCAAAACCTTGAAGAGGAATTCTGTTTCAGCTTTCTACTTTTTTTTTTCCTTCTTCTTCTTCTAAGGGCAGAAATATAAAATCCCCCACTTTATAGACATATTTGAAAGGGTGGGAAAAATCCTGTCAAACCCCACGGTGAATTCTACTTGTGCTGCTCTTGATGGGCTGAACCATATCATGAATCTCTTTGCAATAGATAAATCCTCAATCTCTTTCCAGCCACTAACTGTGTATCCTAAAACCTAGCATTTTGCTAATTGCATATAAAAGAAAGCCAGGAGGAGAAGCACAAGCTGTATTTATGTTATGAGATTACCATTAAGGGATGCCAATGTTTTCCTTACCATTTTTTAAATTCCAAGGGAGGGAGATCACACTGTGTGTCCTCTGTCTGTAGAGCACCAAGCTCTTATTAGTATTAATTGGAGCTATGTGTGTTTGTGCCAGTAGACGTTATTATGAAAATGTTATGGGAGTGGAGATTTGCATGTAAAAATAGAGTCAACATATCCTGCATTAACAATTACTAACTGAATCTTCAATAGGAAAACACTTTCTACTATTAATATGTATCTTCACATTGCATCTTGCTTTGCTCAGGAAGCCAGGGTGGATAATCAGATATTTGCCCAAAGATTTGGTCTACCATCTCCATAATCCCTGCCCACCAGACCGATTGATTAAAATTTATGAAAGAGTACTGGATTGTCCTCCCTTACTATAAGGTACAAAAATTCTATATTTCTGTTGCTGGCTGGCTTTTGGCTAAAATACTTGTTAAATGTACTCAAGCTTACTACGATGTTCAAGGGTCCCTTTAGATAAGCATCTGGGGGATTATAACTGAATTTACTCTCCCTTGAGGAAAGTGTAGGTATGAGTTTTTAAATATTGTGGGCATTCAGCTAAAAAGTTAAACCTTTTAACAGTGCAATTCCAGAAGAGTCCCTTGTTTAGTCTTTAGGCACGGAACACATGGTTTTCAAGCAATGATTTCAGTTTATATTTAAGTCAGCCAATGAGTTATCTTTAGTCATTATTGGACTAGATTTTTGATTTTCAGTTGGCGTCTTTGAGGAGGGGGAGGAGGAGGAGGAGGAAGAGGAGGAGGAGGAAGGGGAGGAGGAGGAGAAGGAGAAACCATGGGCATATTGAAGTGAATTTTCAAATCCACTTTTGGAATAAAGACTTTATGTGAATATCTATTTTTTTTTTTACTGTACTTCTATTTTTGCATTATTATTTTTTTTGCAACCCTCTTGAATTTTTCTGCTTTAAAATTCCAAGAAAAGACACCATGAACATTTTTTTATTTCCCAAAGATTTTTTCTCCCCCTTAGATCTAGAAACAGGAGTCTGTAGATAGAATAAGAGAGAAACGTATGTTAGAAAACAGCCCTGGCAGCAGTCTTGGGAGCTTTGTAAAAAACTAAACATCATTAAAGAGATTCTAAATTAATTTTAAAAAGCTTATGCAAAACCTGAAGATGGCCTTAAAAGGGTGACGACTTTGAAGAAATTAGGAGACTGTCACTCCAGCAGAATCGTGAGGATATACAAGTGCTTTCGTTACTTACAGTGAACAACAGCTGACAATATTTAGAAGCATTATGATGACATTATGGAATGGCTGCTGCAGTTACAATATTATTGGTATTTAGTACATCCTTGAACCGTGATACCTGCAAGCAGTGGTGGGATTCAAATATGTGAACAAACGGTTGTCTGCATGGATGCCGCTTCTGGATGTCCATTCTGGGTCTGGGCAACAAAAAATTAGCTACCGGTTCTGCCGAAATGGTGCGAACCGGCTGAATCCCACCACTGCCTGCTCATTAAATTTTCTAAAAACACGGGCAGGTCAGTCCCAGTCCTTTTAAACCAGACTTTAAGTTTAAACATCATAATTCAAAATATTTTTGGCTTAATGGTGATAAAGAGAGAGGACTGCATCAGGCAGAGATGTGTTTCTGGGAAACTTAAAAACAGCAACAACAGAAACAACAATCCTTCTTTTATGGGGGGAAAAAGGGAGGGGGAGGGAAATGCAAAGAATTTTAGACCAGAGGCACATCAATTCACATATTATTTCTGACATGTTCCAATTCTAAGGATATACTTGGTTGCTTTGCATTGCATTTGGCTTTCAAGGCCAATCTTGGAGGCAGTCAGTTGAGTTTTGAGAAACAACAGGGCCGCCGGACTAAATTGCAGCAATATTTTTCTAACCTTGCAACGTCTTTTCGTGATGATTCTATGCGCACCACCAAATATGCAGCTAGCAAACTGATCGTAATGAATCTGTGGTGCCCGAGCCAGGGAATAGAGGGAAGGAGAAAGTTAAAAATGCATTTCTGTGGAATAATGAAGGGGGAAAGCCAACTTTTACACATTTCGGGTGTCAGGAAGTCATTAACTTCTCTATTTCCACACTCTCTCTTCTTTTCCCCATTGTCTTGCATTGCACTTGTGTCAGAAGCAACGAGGCGCTTCCAGGTTGAAAGAATTAGCTGGGGGACGCCTAGTGGGGGACTCCTTTCAAGCCCTCAGCAGGAGCTGGAGCAAAGGGTGGGAGCTCACCCCATCCCATGGCAGCACTCAGATCTCAAACATGGGCTTGCTAATGCCCTACATTTTCACTTGCTTCAGTTTACCAGCTAGAAGTCTTCCGAAAGCAAGAAACCAGATGTTGCATCCAGGTTCTTAGTAAAGTTGCCCAATAATGGGGCAGTTTATATTACGGTAAATTCTTGAAGCATGGTTTTATTTGAAAGGGGAAATATGTCTGTGGAATTTCACATTTTAATACTGCCTACCTGAAGCAGTAGGCATGAGCGTGAGCTTAAATGGACTCCAGAAGATGGTAGAGGACAGGAAGGCCTGGAGGAACGTTGTCCATGGGGTTGCAATGGGTCGGACACGACTTTGCAACTAACAACAACAACCTCTGTGGGCATGTTACAGAGCATTAACTATTTGAGGACCATTGAGGTACTTTACCATCTGGAAATTCTAGGGCTGGTGACTGTATTGAGATATCATCCATCATCTCAGTAGAAGACAATAGGAAACTGCTTCCGTATGTTTGTCAACAAAATTGTAAGAACATAGTCGCAACAGGTCAAAGATAAGCTGAACCTTTCCTTCTTTCCTTCTTTCCTTCTTTCCTTCTTTCCTTCTTTCCTTCTTTCCTTCTTTCCTTCTTTCCTTCTTTCCTTCCTTCCTTCCTTCCTTCCTTCCTTCCTTCCTTCCTTCCTTCCTTCCTTCCTTCCTTCCTTCCTTCCTTCCTTCTTTCCTTCCTTCCCTATAGCATTCATACTGTAATACCAAGTAAACCGAATATGAATGACTTCCTTTGTAATGACACAATAACTCCAGTTTGGGTGCCAATCAATAAATAATCAAAAAGGTCAACAATAAACATATACTTTAAATTTTATTGTACTGTAATTTTCATTTAGACCCATTTTCAAATGAAATTATACCCTGTATCCAGGTGATTTTTTTTATTTTTTTCTCCTCTCCTGTCCTCTCCTGTCCTCTTCTCCCCTCCCCTCTCCTCTCCTCCCCGCCCTGCCCATCCCATCCCATCCCCCTCCCCCCTCCCGTTCCATTTCCCTTTTTCTTCTTTACTTTCTTCTTCTTTTTTGTTCATAAGTTACAAACCCCTTTCACGCATCAATAAATCTGGAACACCACCATTCAGTTTTTGTTGAGCCTGGAACATTCACTGCAAGAAGACTGTGATTTTAATCTGACTCTCAAAGGATGCATTTTGGTACATTCTGCTACATTCTGGTACATTGAGCATGACAGCTTACAGCATTGTAGGCAAGAAGCAGGAAGTGTGCCCAGCTTCCCACTTTCATGTAGATAAAGTATGCCCCAATTCAATTTTCTCCACGTTGCTTGGCTCCCACAATTGTCACCCATCTTGCACTGCAAAGGAGAAGCGGAAAATATTAGTCCTTCCCCGGATGTCAATTTATTGTTCTAAAGAGGACAAGACATTCAACCTGTAGATACAACTGTGGCCAGAATGCAAATCAGCCATTCCACTCTTTATTAGGCAAATATGAGAACTGGGTTTAAGCAGCTGGGTGCATTTCCTCCCCCCTCTAGATTGCAACTCTTCTACCGTTAATAAAAAGACATTCTGTCTTTCCACCCCATCGTTACCAATAATTTGCATTTTCCAAGTTGCTTGCAATTCCAAGGAATTCTTCTTCCTTGATTTATTTTTGCCTGATAAAATGAATGTCAGAGTAATCTATTTAGTCATTTGCAAAGAGAATGTAATTTGCTCAGCAGCGGCATCTTACATAGCTGAGAAAAGAGGGGGAAAAAAAATCATTTTTTTGCTACCATCTTCTCAGCCTGTTCTAATTATATCTGGTCAGCATTGCCCTTTTTCTCCTTTTATGGCTATTTCCCATTTTAAGCAGGCAGCACATGATGAATCACCCTTCCGACGAATGATAATAATAATAAAAATAATAAAAATAAAAACATATAGTTGTTTACAGAAGTTGTGTACTTTAATTAATCTGCTCGAAACAATCTGTGTCTTTAAAACAATAAATAATTCATCCTGGCACCAAAGACGTTGTTTGCTTTCTTTTCTTAAAGTTTGGCTCCCCGTTTATTAAATTTCGGCGTAAGGTATTTGCTTTGAAATGCCTTTTCTTACCTGACCAGTTTCCCAAAACATTGTTCTTCTCGCTATACACATGTTGATGATTATCAAGCTATTTTTCGCAGTCAGCAATTACCGCTAGCGCAAACAAGCCAAAACACACGTTGGAGCCCATTTTTAACACATTCGCCTGGATGTAAGTTCTAATGAGTTCAATGGGGTTGTTGTCTTGACAAATACGGTGGGACTGCAAAAGAAGCCACTATTAAGATTTTTAAGGAAAAAAGAAACAAAAAACAAACAAACAAGCAGGAACATAGCCGAGTCTGGACTGCAATCTTTGTAATGCAGACAAAGAAAGCTTTAATGGCGGGGAAAATGTAGCCCATTCTATATTAATAAGAGGTTTGGTTTTGGAATAATAGGACACAGGAGAAGACTTTGCCTTAAGCATGGCTGAAAAAGATGTGGTCCAGCATTTTTGAAACAACAACTTAAAGCATTCAAGGAAAATGGATCATGCATGTAGTCTGACAAATTCTATATAGCTTTTTCCTAGATGAGGTGGACAGCTCACAAATCTAATATATAAATATAAATAAACAAATAAAAATACTGTCAGGTGCCATTGTATATAGTCATCTAAAGGGCCACAATCAGTGAGTTTAGCTCCTGATAGACAGTTTCAACCCCTATAAAACAAAATAACAGAATAAAAGAGTTGGAAGGGACCTTGAATGTCTTCTAGTCCAACCCCCTGCTCAAGCAGGAGACCCTATACCAGTGGTGGTGAACCTATGGCATGGGTGCCAGAGGCGGCACTCGGAGCCCTCTCTGTGGGCACATGTGCCGTTGCCCCAGCCTTACCTCCCCCCATGACCCCCTCCTCACCAGCAGCCCCCCTGGAGGAGAGTCGCCCCCGAGCGTGGCCCACGCAGAGCAGCGCAGCCAAAGACATGGCAGCCAGGCAGCGTAGACAAGACTCTGCCCTCATGCCCCATCGCGCACAGTTGATGCTGCGGGGTGCCGGCAGAGGGCGTGGCCACCATGGCGCTGCTGGGCTACCTGGGTGATCTGCGGTGGGCCCTGGAGGCAGTGAGTGGCCCTGCGGGCAGGTGGGGTGGGGGCGGGGCAATTGGTGGAGCAAGGGCAGGGCCAGTTTTTGGGCACACAGTCTCTAAAAGGTTTGCCATCACTGCCCTATACAATATCTGGCTGTATAGAATGATTCTGAATAAGGATGAAATGGGTTATAGTGCTGCCTCCTGATGATTTGTGTATATAACTGCCAAACAAACTAGATCAGAAGTCAGGATGCCAGCTCTTAAATTTCCTGAGTCCCTTTTCTTTGCCCCATATTTATTTTACATTATACAATTTATCTATATCTATATCTATATCACATCAAATATATGAATATTTTAAAATAATTCAAAATGTTGAACAATCACCAAGTGATTTACAGGGCTATAGGGGAGAAGAGGTTGCCTTAAATTAAACTATCTTAGTCAATACTTACATGAGTGTAAATTAACTTGGGCATTAAGAAGAAACACCCAAAGTGGCCTATTATTGTATACATGTTGTATTATTTGGTTTTGTTTTATTTAATTTAACATTGTAGGCCGTTCAGAGTTACCTCATGGTGAGATGGGAAGCAAACATGCTTAATAAATAAAATAATAAATCTACCTAGAAAACAAAACAAAACAAAACAAATAAATAAACACAGGACTTAAAATAACACATCGCAAATTTAAAAACAGAGCTCATTTTAAGAAGGCGATTTTTAAGGCAGTTGGGAATAAATGCCTCGGTAATGGATCCTTGTCTTTTGGGAAAGTAGAGTGGAAGGGCCAAATAAACATCATGGAGGGATGAATTCCATAGTTGGGGTGCTGTCACATGGAACTGATTTTTTTTAGACCAGTGTTTCTCAACCTTGTAAGATGTGTGGACTTCAACTCCCAGAATTCCCTAGCCAGCATGGGGGATTCTGGGAGTTGACATCCACACATCTTACAATGGCCAAGATTGAGAAACACTGCTTTATTTAGTGAAAAGAGGGATAGAATCAAGATCACGTGAAGTGTTAATACCACTTTACAATGCCTTGGTAAGGCCATACTTGGAATACTGCATCCAGTTTTAGTCACCGCTATGTAAAAAAGATCTCGAGACTCTAAAAAGAGTACAGAGAAGAGCAACAAAGATGATTAGGGGACTGGAGGCTAAAACATATAAGGAACGGCTGCTGGAATTGGGTATGTCTAGTTTAATGAAGAGAAGGACGAGGGGGGACATGATAGCAGTGTTCCAATATCTCAGGGGCTGCCACAAAGAAGAGGGAGTCAAGCTATTCTTCAAAGCGCCTGAAGGCAGGACAAGAAGCAACGGATGGAAACTAATCAAGGAGAGAAGCAACCTAGAACTAAGGAGAAACTTCCTGACAGTTAGAACAATTAACCAATGGAACAACCTGCCTCCAGAAGCAGTGAATGCTCCAACACTGGAAGTTTTTAAGAAGAGACTGGACAGCCATTTGTCCAAAATGGTATAGGGTTTCCTGCCTGAGCAGGGGATTGGACTAGATGACCTCGAAGGTCCCTCCCAACTTTATTATTATTATTATTATTATTATTATTATTATTATTATTATTATTATTATTATTATTATTATTATTATTATTATTATTATTATTATTATTATTATTATTATTATTATTATTATTATTATTATTATTATTATTATTATTATTACTATTATTATTATTATTATTATTATTATATTGATGCTGCTGTTGTTCTTCTCGCTTCTTGACTGTCACACACAGCCAAGAGATGGATAGATCAACCATCTTCGTATATTACACCTTCCAGTTCTTGCAATGTTCAGTTTTCTCTGCTTGCAAACTGGGCAACCTAGCCCAGTCTGGTTCCCCTGAGTGATTTGCTACCCTTGGCAGTGAATTGAGATAATTGCAGAAGGTGACATCAAAGGCCATAGAACAGGTTTATAAAAAAAAAAAAAGAAGCACAAAAGTTCTGACATGTGATGAGTTACTGTCCTTTAATTCACAGCCAGCACCGTGTAGGTGGGGGAAAAAAAATTGCTGTTTCCCTTGTGATTGACGTGGCTCGTGGAGCCAGAATATCATCTCTCAAGCAGAAGAAGGACATTTCAGAAAACCTGAGAGGAAGTGCAGAGTTGGTGCAGGAAAGGAAACTTAATAAGGAGCTCCTGAATGATTTCACAAAATCACAGTCACAGAATCCTGAGGGCTAGATGAGAAAAGAGAAATGAAGAACATTGTCACGAGGATATACAATGAATACCATGGGGAAAGTCATGCAGAGTGACTGAAATGCTAATCAGAAGCATTCTGATCTACGCTGATTTTTTGATTTTTTTTAAGTCCCAATTATCCAAGTTAACCTTTCCATCATTTTTTTTTTCAGGCTGACTGATAACTAGGACAGCTCCTTTCTTTTCAATTCCTAATCCGACATGACTGAACTCTGGTAAAAGGGCTTTGCCTCTGTTTTGCAAAAAAAAAAAAAATCTCTCCTGTTTAAAGGTTTTCTATAGAGATCTTTCTAATTGTTTCTGTTCAAAATGTTAATCTTTGATATAGGGCTTGTAGTTCCAAACTTTCAGGCTGATTTATTTGTGAATCCTGGGAGAGTTCCACATTTTCATTTCCCCTCCTGTTTCACTAGACAGGTTTACCTAAAAACAGATGGCCATAGCCATAATAATAACATTGATAACTATAATTCCGGAAGATGTACACGATATATAGATAGATAGATAGATAGATAGATAGATAGATATCATCTATCATCTATCATCTACCTACCTACCTACCTACCTACCTACCTACCTAGATAGATAGATAGATAGATAGATAGATAGATAGATAGATAGATAGATGATAGATAGATAGATAGATAGATAGATATCATCTATCTATCTATCTATCTATCTATCTATCTATCTATCTATCTATCTATCTATCATCTACCTACCTACCTACCTACCTACCTACCTATCTATCTATCTATCTATCTATCTATCTATCTATCTATCTATCTATCTAGGTAGGTAGGTAGGTAGGTAGGTAGGTAGGTAGGTAGGTAGGTAGATGATAGATGATAGATAGATAGATAGATAGATAGATAGATAGATAGATAGATAGATAGATAGATAGATAGATAGATAGATAGATAGATAGATAGATAGATAGATAGATAGATAGATAGATAGATAGATAAACTACACTTGGAGTGAGATGGATGGACGGACGGACGGACGGACGGACGGACGGACGGACAGACAGACAGACAGACAAACGGTATATTTGAGAGAGTTCTGAGTTTACTTCTTTGCTGCCCAGGTGCTTGTAAAGATGTGTATTCAAATCAGGTATAATCTTTTAAAAACTCAAGAACAGGTTTAAGTGAATAAATTAGTAAGTAGGGAGAAGGAAACATCTCAGGAGAAGAGGAGCAACTTCAGAGAAGTGACTTGGCACAAAATGATTTGGAATACAAGATCTAAGAAGTAAGGTTCAGGGAACTGCATAGTGTATACGGATGGCTCCAGGAATAAAATATATCTGAGATGAAAAAAAGGGCAGAAGAACCAGTAAGATTACTTGCTGTACATTCACAGGATATGAAGTTAAAAAGTTGTGAAGAAACTTCTTCCATGTCAGCTTGTCTAAACACCAGGATGGACAATTTGGTGTCTTCCAAATGACCTGAAATACAGCTGCCATAATATTAATTGGAACTCATGGTATTTTTAGCCCCAGACAGCTGGAGGGTACTTGGACATCTGTCTGTCTGTCTGTCTGTCTGTCTATCTCCATCCATCCATTCATCTGTCATCTATCTATCATCATCTATCTATGTGTATATTTGTTGTTGTTGTTGTTAGTTGCGAAGTCGTGTCCGACCCATCGCGACCTCATGGACAACGTTCCTCCAGGCCTTCCTGTCCTCTACCATCTTCTGGAGTCCATTTAAGCTCACGCCTACTGCTTCAGTGACTCCATCCAGCCACCTCCTTCTCTGTCGTCCCCTTCTTCTATTGCCCTCAATCTTTCCCGGCATTAGGCTCTTCTCCAGTGAGTCCTTCCTTCTCATTAGGTGGCCAAAGTATTTGAGTTTCAACTTCAGGATTTGGCCTTCTAAAGAGCAGTCAGGGTTGATCTCCTCTAGGACTGACCGGTTTGATCGCCTTGCAGTCCAGGGGACTCGCAGGAGTCTTCTCCAGCACCATAGTTCAAAGGCCTCAATTCTTTGGCGCTCAGCCTTTCTTATGGTCCAACTTTCACAGCCATACATTGCAACTGGGAAAACCATGGCCTTGACTATGCGTACTTTTGTTGGCAGGGTGATGTCTCTGCTTTTTAGTATGCTGTCTAGATTTGCCATAGCTTTCCTCCCCAGGAGCAAGCGTCTTTTAATTTCTTGGCTGCAGTCCCCATCTGCGGTGATCTTGGAGCCCAGGAAGATAAAATATGTCACTACCTCCATTTCTTCCCCATCTATTTGCCAGGAATTGAGAGGGCCGGATGCCATGATCTTGGTTTTCTTAATGTTGAGTTTCAAGCCAACTTTTGCACTCTCCTTCTTCACCCGCATCAAGAGGCTCTTTAGTTCCTCTTCACTTTCTGCCATGTGTATATAGTATCTAAAGTAAGTTTTCCTTGAATCAAGCTCACCCTTTGGTAACTTGATGGTATATAATTGTATTTTTCTGGTATATATATTTGTTGTCATTTTTTTTAAACTTCAGGGTCCAGTGTACAGGTCTATAACAACAAGTTCCCATTGTCTTGGTTTCCTAATAGCCTTCCATCCTGGGGTGAACCAGGTGCAGCCCCACCTAATTTTTTGAGATCAGCCAAGGCCAGCGATTCTTACTTGATTAATTTGCATTTCATTTTTCAAAGGTTTTGTAGCCAGGAGGTTAATGTAATGGATGGATGAATCCCAAGAGGTGATTTTTCCATGGTGTTCAGTTATTGCGCTACATTTTATTATAAGAGAATGGGCACATGGGCACGTGTGCATGTGAACATGCACACAGATGCACACGGGATTTCTGAATAGCTCTGAAAAATTTCAAGTGCAATGCACCAGTTTTATGGTCTAACAGAATATACGATAACTGATTAACATGGGTCTCAGGTAGCATTAACATGTTTTCAAGCTTAAAAAGGATATTGTTCCTAAAACGTGTTCTAGAAAATGGGAAGAACATTGCTAAAAGCCCTGTAGCTTTCTCAAGGCAACAGAAAAGCTAAAGAACTGGCATTGGGAAGAGATCTAGTCAGCCTCTCCATTATGTTTCCTCAGGGCTAAATAATAAACATGTGACTCAGCCTTAACTATTGCAGTATTTATTGGCATAAGGGATGGTTGGTCTTGATTCCACTGTGTTTTTCCCCCCACTAATCTTTGAAGGAATAGGGATATTCCCTTTTAAGCGATTCTATTCCTAACTGGCAATTCAAGCTGGCCAGCAACAAAGGCTAATGTTCAATCTGTTGGCAAATTTAGGGCTTAAAAGTACATGTCAGACTGCAGGAATTCACCAGCCTAACTCAAACTGACTTGAGAATTGTCCTGCTGGGATGGCAGTCAGATGAACATTTTAAAAGAAATAACAGAGATTGCTATTTTCTATACGGGATTCTAAGCGGCATTATCTGGACTTTGGTGTCCCCAATGCAAAACTAAATAAGCAGACAAGCAAAAATGCTACAGATTGATTTGGGTTGCTTAAATGGTAAGAGTGAAAATATTTCTGAAACTGTAGCCATAATTTCTGCATAATTTTACATAGATATAGATAGCTATAGCTATCTAGATAGATAGATAGATAGAGATAGATAGATAGATAGATAGATAGATAGATAGATAGATAGATAGATAGATAGATAGATAGATAGATAGATAGATAGATAGATAGATAGATAGATAGATAGATAGATAGATAGATAGATAGATAGATAGATGATATAGAGATGGAGATGGAGATGGAGATGGAGATGGATGGATGGAGATGGAGATGGAGATGGAGATGGAGATGGAGATGGAGATGGAGATGGAGATGGAGATGGAGATGGAGATGGAGATGGAGATGGAGATGGAGATGGAGATGGAGATGGAGATGGAGAGGGAGAGAGAGAGAGAGAGGGACAGCGTGTGTTCGGTGGTGTGGTTAAGACATCAAGCTAGAAACCAGGAGACTGGAAATTCTAGTCCCATCTTAATCACAAAGTCAGATGGGTGATGTTCAACTAGTCAGTCTCTCTCAGCCCAAGGAAAAATGAAGCCACTTCTTAAAGTCTTGCCAAGAATACTGCAGACGATAGCATTGAATAATTTACCTTGCATGTCCCTCTTTGGTCAATGCCAAAATTTGCCTTGTTTTTTTCTACTTCATCTAATCTTTCTGCATGAAGGTGGCATCCAATATTATCTCACAATACCATGAGGATGTGTGTATCTCAGAAGTTAGAGAAAATGAAGTCTTGACTCAGCTTCTCCTCCAGAAGATAGTTCAGTCACATTTCTTCCAAGGGATGGGTACTCTTGCTTCTTCCACTCCTTATTCCTCCTGTTCTTCCTTTAACATCTGAAGCCAAAGCATCAAAGTACCGAGACTAATTCCTCCAGTATTTAAATATGGTTTTGCTGCTCCCCTACATAGCTATATTAAAGAAAACACACTGGGGAAACAGGCTGAGTTCTCATTTCTGCATTGGCCATCTGATTTTTTTTTTCTTCCAGGAAGCAGATTAACCATTGATTTGCTGTTATGAGAATAAAATGGAGATTCTTACATAAGGTGCTGTGGACTCCTGGAAGGGGAAAAAAAACCTATCCAATAATCACTATAACAATAACTATTTGTGTTAAGAGGAACTGAGAAAATACCCGATGGTTAATAAGTCCTAGTGAGATGCACTTAAAATTCTGAATCGAGGTGGTTTTAGAGTTCAGTATCTTATTCCTAGTATTGCATTTGTGTATGACTGCTTCTCAAATAGGCTCCTGTTCAAATTCTAATCAGGAAACCTCTTTCTCTTGATTCTACAGTGCATTGATTCTTTTTATTTGGGGAATGGGAGGAGGAATGGGCTCCTCTAGACACAAACACACATTATGGGATGCCAGCTGTCACTTTGATCTAGGCTTGTCTCTGAGAACCAAGAACAGTCATCTTCCCCTGCATGTATTAAAACGATATGACATACAGCCTGCTTTATTTATGATGGTATTTTGAAGGAGTCTTTGATCTACCTATAACTCACTACAACCAATGAGTCACACCCTGATCCAGCAACCCATGCTGAGATAAAACAATGCTTTTCCAGCCAACTGAAAGCTAGTTCAAATATTCAGCAGGGGAATCTGGCAAAATCCTTGCTCGCAGTCACGTATGATACGTTTTCTGAATGTAAAAAGCTAGTAAATCTTTATCCCCGCTGAACTCACGTCCATTTTCAAGATGTTCAATATGGTTTTAGAATCCCCTGCCTGCATTCTGGATGGTTTCAGTTTTTCTCTCTGAGTATTTAAAAAAGGCCTTAGGCTCCTTGGAAAATAATGTTTCTGTGTTTTTTTTTTCCAACCTTGTATTTCAAGCTGATTTTTATTCCACTTTCTAATAATGAATAAAATATGTACAAAACTAAAGCTAAGATGATAACTTCCGACTGTTCTAAAATTATCCCGATAAGCTCACCAGATAGCATTGCTAATTAGGAAATTTAATTGTAACATCCATCTTTCATTTTATTCCTTGAGTTTTAAGTGACAATCTGAAATAAGCTCATCCATCATATCAAGATAGGTCATCTTTCTCCTTGACTATTGCATGAGGTGCTATTAGAGTGAGTGTCTGGGTGTGCATGCACACACTAGAGATAAAATTTCATATTTGACCATCTAATAGAACAGCAGCTTTTATATTTAATATATGTACACTAGATACAGGTTTCCTCATACTTTTTAATTTCGTTAACAGCATTCAGATTTAGGTAGTCATCACTAAGTCACATCAGAATCAGTAATTTGGAGAAAGATATTATTCAAAAATTCAATTTGAAACTGATTCAAGTGAATCTTCTGTTTTTATAGAATTACTAAGTTGATCTGATGTTCAAATCAACTCAGGAAGAAGAAGAAGAAGAAGAAGAAGAAGAAGAAGAAGAAGAAGAAGAAGAAGAAGAAGAAGAAGAAGAAGAAGAAGAAGAAGAAGAAGAAGAAGAAGAAGAAGAAGAAGAAGAAGAAGAATGAAAGAAGAAGAAGAGAATAGAAGAAGGAGAAGGAGAAGGAGAAGAGGAGAGGAAGGAGAAGGGGAGGAGAGAGGAGGAGGAGGAGGAGGGAGAGGAGGAAGGAGGAGAAGAGAGGGAGAAAAAGAAGAAAAGAAAATGAGAAGAAGAGAAGAAGAAGAAGGAAGAAGAAGAGAAGAAGAATAAGAAGAAAAAGAAGAAGAAGAATAAGAGAAGAAGAAGAAGAAGAAGAAGAAGATGGAAGAAGAAAAGGAGGAGGATAGAAGGAGGAGAAGGAGGAGAGGGAGAAGAAGAGGGGAGAAAATAGAAGATGAAGAAGAAGAAGATAAGAGAAGAAGAAGAGAAGAAGAATACGAAGAATAAGACGAAGAATAAGATAAGAAGTAAGGAAGATAAGAAGTCGAGGATGGAGGAGTAGTGCGGATTAGTAGGATTATGGGGAGGAGGAGGAGGAGGAGGAGGAGGAGGAGGAGGAACATATATGATAAAGGGCCAGGAGGCTAAACAATATGATGAACAGTTAAGGTAACTGGGTATGCCTAGTTTAACAAAGAGAAGGACTGGGGTGATATGACAGCAGTCTTCCAGTACTTGAGGACTGTCACAGAGAAGAGGAGTTGACTTGTTCTCCAAAGCACTTAAGGGCAGGACAAGAAGGAACAGGTGGAAGCTCATTAAAGAAAGATCCAATGTTGGACTAAGGAGAGGTTTCCTGATAGTAAGAACAATTAATCAGTGGAACGGCTTGCCTCCTAAAGTTGTGGGTGCTCCATCACTGGAGGTTTTCAAGAACAGATTGGACAACTATTTTTGTGGAATGCTATAGGTTCTCCTGCTCAAGCATGACATTGACTAAAAGACCTCCTAGGTCCCTGCCAGCTCTATACTGATTCTGATTCTTTCCCCCTTCCCTTCCCTTCCCTTCCCTTCATTTCCCTTTCTCCTCTTTGTTTTCATCCTCTTTTTTGTTAATAATGTAGAAACCTATGATTCTATGATTTTAGGGTGTGGTTTCTCTAGTTTTCATATCAACACATATGCAATAAAGTATCTCATTTAGCTTATCACAGTGACAGATTTTATTTTCCTGGGCTCTAAGATCACTGCAGATGGGGACTGCAGCCAAGAAATTAAAAGATGCTTGCTCCTGGGGAGGAAAGCTATGGCAAATCTAGACAGCATACTAAAAAGCAGAGACATCACCCTGCCAACAAAAGTACGTATAGCCAAGGCCATGGTTTTCCCAGTTGCAATGTATGGCTGTGAAAGCTGGACCATAAGAAAGGCTGAGTGCCAAAGAATTGAGGCCTTTGAACTATGGTGCTGGAGAAGACTCCTGCGAGTCCCCTGGACTGCAAGGCAATCAAACCGGTCAGTCCTAGAGGAGATCAACCCCGACTGCTCTTTAGAAGGCCAGATCCTGAAGTTGAAACTCAAGTACACTGGCCACCTAATGAGAAGGAAGGACTCACTGGAGAAGAGCCTGATGCTGGGAAAGATGGAGGGCAATAGAAGAAGGGGACGACAGAGAATGAGGTAGCTGGATGGAGTCACTGAAGCAATAGGCGTGAGCTTCAATGGACTCCAGAAGATGGTAGAGGACAGGAAGTCCTGGAGGAATGCTGTCCATGGGGTCGCGATGGGTCGGACATGACTTCGCAACTAACAACAAAAGGAATCACTGATCCTAGGTCACCCAACCATCTTCCTTGACTAAGGCAGGACTACAATCTGGTTCATCCTAATCCAGGTCTACCTCCTTAACACATTGACACTCTTTCCTGGCAACAGTACCAAAGTCATATAATTTTATATTTTCGGTGACATTATTGAGGTCTGTCTAGCTTACAGCCCTTGGATTCCCCGCTGATCGGATCAGAAGTTAACTTTGTCTGACTTGCAGAGATGGTAATGTTGCAAGGTTTTATTTCTCTTTGTTTTAACGGAGCTCAGTATATTTGTAATATACTTAATTGTAGTTTGTTCCTACCAATAATGATGATAATAATAATACCAGTGAGAGTGTGTTGTATAAGGTTAAATCAGTGTAGTGAGCTCTAAAAAGTGCATACTTTCAATGTCTATACTTGGATTTGATGACTCTCTTTATAACTGCATTCATCTTCGTATATTCACATATAAGCCTTTCTCATACCATTTTGTACTTTCATTTGTGGTGAAGTAAACACGGAATATTTTATGTAAATGCATATTTTAAGAAGAGCCTTTCAAATGTATTTTGTCTCAGGCCATGTTTTTTAATATACTCCGTCAAAATGTTATCCTATCCTAAATACATATTTTTCAATGCTTGGGTGATATTTTTTTTTTACTGTATTATTTGAACCAGAAAGCACAAAACCTGCAGCATAATTATATTCTGACTGTTACATTATGTGAAAGACAAAAAAGTATTCCATTGCCAATTGTTTTAAGTTGGCACTGGAATAGGAAAGCATTCTCAATATATTATTTTATTTATTTTATTCTATATTTTATTTCATTATTTTAATTTTTTATTACAGCCCTGTCCTGTAAGCTTTGGTGCACCGCCATAATAACATTTTTATTCCTGGTTTTTTTTTTTTTTATAAAACCTGATTTCTGTTGTTTGGGAATGACTCAATTTGTGATGGGAAAGTAAATCATTGTATTAAGATGTAATCCCTCCTTTGACAAAGAATGAATCAAAAGTAAACAAAACAAAGCAAAGTGTTGTTTTCCACAGGCACAAAGTTCCTTTAAAATTAAGTTAGGATTTATTTTATTTTATTTTTTAAAAAAGAAAAAATACAGAATAATAAAATAAAGTTCAAAAGAGTGAAAATCTCAAGATGGCCGTTTAACTTTGGTTGTTACAGGTGTGTGTGTGGGGGGGTCTCTAATGGGTCTAGCCAGCCACACAGTTGCATGATCCTCTGTGTCCCTCATGCAAGACTGCACAGCCACATTTTGACCCCTTTGTAGAAGGCAATGAGTTTGGGGGCTTTCCTCACTTCTGGTGGAAGGACGTGGGGCAACAGAAAAGAAGCCTCTCTTTCTAGACCCCATCAGAAGAATTTCCTTGACTGACAGTTTCTGCAGCATGCTTTCCCTACCTGAAAGACTTGAGATGATCTGATGTGATGGGGAGAAGCTGGTTTTGTAGGTAACCTGGCCCTATGGTATGTAGGGCTTTATAGGTGATGATCAACAGCTTGAATTGAACGTGGAAGCTAACTGATACCCAATGCAGAGCACGGGTGTTATGTGTTCCCTTCTTTGAACACCCAGTCAATACCAGCTGAATGTTTTTTTTCCCCCTTTTGATTAGCTAATTGTGATATAATTTGGATTCCACATTCTAAGATCCAAACCAAGGATGACACACCACGAAGCATTTTGTGATAAAGAAAAAAACCTAAGGAAATAGGGAAACACGGCTTGTCAAGGAAAAGCAGCAGACTGTTCCGTGCATTTCAGACCTCGGAGATCTGAATTCCAAAATCTAATAATTTGAAAAATGTAATGCCAGGTCTCAGCCACATAAATGCTGGTTAACCAAGCAAGAGTTTGTTTATTCTGCCTCTCCATGTTTTGCATTTATTTAATGATCGTTAGGCTGATTTATTCACATAAATAATTATCTCAGTTTTCCCATACCTTATAATTTCACTTTTAATTGCAATATATTCTTATATATTCCATTCAATATCCCCATATTTTCTACTTGCATAAATATTAAACCCTTGTACACTGAACTCATTTCAGTTTGTCTCATTTTTTATTCATGTCGAAAACAATATCCCTTGAATTTGCTGCATAGTTTCAACTCTCCAGTATAACTTAATTTAGTGCCACCTCCAGTTACGGCTGAGTTAACGTAAGTGTAGCATAAGACAAATAAAAAAATATTAATGCTGTCACATGGTTGAAAATAAGAATAATGGGAAATAAAAAGAAAGTTGTGTTTAAATGCATTATTTAAAAACAAGGGAGGATAAAGTGATTGATGGCCCCTCAGTTCTAGAAGGCAGGCAAGCCACCAGAATATCCCCCAGCTCTTCTGCAATTAATTAGCATATAAATATTAGCATTTGCCTATTTAGCAGGGGCACGAATCTTAGATGAGTCCATAGAATGGTGTATGCATGGAATAGATGACAAAATTATACATATTATTTCCATTTGATGATCGATTGATGCACTAAAGTGGTGACACATATTTTACTGTTGATTAAATGCAGTAAATATAGGTCTGACATTGCAACAGGATTTAATATCATAGTGGAACATGCTTTCTGCTAGCCATTGCTTCAACTTATCCTTTCAACCTCACATATTGTGATGTTGTCAGTAAACAAGAAAACTGTCCCCCCCCCACATTTTTTGCAAAAAAAAGAAAACCAAAACCCTGTAGGGCAATAATTTGAGATGAAGAGATGTGGATTCAAGTTCCTACCCAGTCCTCAAGCTAGAAGAAATGCAGAAGAGGGGATTAGGATAGTAGTAATCAGTGTTTTTTTTGTAAGAAAAAGTTAAGATAGTAGTAATCTATCCTAGGATAGTTAGGATAGTAGTTAGGATAGTAGTAATCAGTGCTTTTTTTGTAAGAAAAAAGGTGCCAGAACTCACATCTTGTTAATCTTTTATTTTAAAAAAAAATATATTCAGTTCTTAACATAAATTTAATTTATTGTATTTAAGGCAACTGTTCATAGTAAATTTTACACTAAAAATTAAAAAAAAAAGATTGTCAATTCACCAACGATGTTTTAAAATAAAGAAATTATTTACCTTTCGCACGTAGTCAGTCATTGTACACACACCCACATACGCCAGTTGTGTAACAAAACATAACGGTCGCCGTCCACAGTAAGCATTCAGTGTGCAACCACACGATCAATCACACACCGAGCAGTGCCACAAGCTGAGCAACGCCATTACAACCAGCAGCCCGCATGCACCTTTTTGATGATTTTGCCGCCGACCTGCTACGCTCGACAGGGCAATTCAAGTCCACGTGAACCAAACATCAAATTTTCAAAAGTTACTTTTAAAACTTGAAAAATCCGTTGAAAAAAGGTGCCGGAACTCTGTTCCGTGTGTTCTACAACAAAAAAAGCACTGGTAGTAATTCTAATTCATAAGCTCTACTTCCTTCATATGCATTATAAGAGACAAACTCATAGTGAGATGGAGAGAGCTTCAGTTATCTTCACTAATTTTAACATCAAAGAAGTAGTGCAAGATCAGAAGATGTGCAGACACCTGGCCCCTATAGTCGCCAAGAATCAGACATCACTCAACTTGGTCTGAAGTTTCAGTCGCCATGATATAAAAAAGATGTTGAGACTCCAGAAAGAGAACAGAGAAGAGCAACAAAGATGATTAGGGAACTGGAGGCTAAAACATATGAAGAATGGTTGCAGGAATTGGGTATGTCTAATCTAGTCTAGTGAAGAGAAGGACCAGGGGTGCCATGATAGCAGTGATCCAATCTTTGAGGGACTGACACAAAGAAGAGGGAGTCAAGCTATTCTCCAAAGCACCTGAAGGCAGGACAAAAAGCAACGGACGGAAACTAATCAAGGAGAAAAGCAACCTAGAACTAAGGAGAAATTTCCTGACAGTTATTCAGTGGAACTACTTGTCTCTAGAAGTTGTGGGTGCTCCAACACTGGAGGTTTTTAAGAAGAGATTGGATATCATCATTATCATAATCATCATCATCATCATCATCAATTTTATCATATATGTCACCTTTACACACATGCACACATAATGCCCAGGGTTAATGCTAATCTGGAATACAGTGTCAAAGAGTTAGAAGATTTGGAACACATTGCTTGGAAAAGCAAAAGTGAAGAAGAGAACTATCAATTAAATAATTATATGGAGAGAAAAAAAAAGTTCTTTCTCTCTTGGAACTCAAGAGGCATCTAGTGAAACTGATCAGAAAGAGATTTAAAATAGACAATGGGAAGTAACTTCTTCAGTCACTGCACAATTAATTGGTGGAATTCATTGCACCACAAATGTTTGGGTAGCCACTCACTCTGATAGGTGTTTAAAAGGATACTGTATTATTTGGTAGAGACTAGTGCTGAAGACTTTAGAGCATGTCAACAATGAGAACTGCTAGAAATCGGTATGGCTTCATCTTTTTGAGTGAGCCCCACAGAGGTATCTACAGCTTCTACTGGAAACAATGTTTAAGGTTATCTTGAGCCTTGACTTGATACAACAAAGCTGCCCTTGACTTGATACAACAAAGGTACTTGTGTTGTGAAGGACTTTGGGAAACAAACAAACAAACAAAAAAACCAGAAAAAGAAGAATAAAAGATGACATTGGGCTGTAACTGATGAACTGCTCTGTATTCTGAAACTCATTTTCATAGATTAAAGTAAGATCAGAGTTGGGGTTTACAAAAGAATTAACGGAACAGATTATATGAACAAAGATAATTTTATTCAGTGGAAAGGAAACTACCAAAGTTAATGAAGTAAGAGTTGGAACTAACAAAGCATGCAAGGAAGTGTTTTCAAATAAGGTCTAAAAAGTAGATAATTAATATTCATTAACCAGGTTTGTGTTTTTTTTTTACTTCGAAACTTCATGCTTAATTTATGTAAGCCCATTTATGATGAGAAGGGATATTGTTAATTAATTAGTTGATTTCATAACCAGCACTGTTTCCTTTAGGTGAAAGGCTAATAATGGCTCCCAGAACATTTGCAAGTGTCCTGAATTTTAGCAGTACATAAAAAAACTTTAATTATCCAAAATCAAGCAATAGCCCACTTAAAGTAAGCAAACACTCAAATATGGGTATTTCTTCATGTTATTAAAAAAGATTTAAAGAACTCTGATGGGAACAGTTTGCTATGATTTTGAACATGTGAGATATGAGAGATTGTTAGGAATGAAGGAGAGAAGGGGTAAGGTAGGATAGGATAGGATAGGGGAGGGGAGGGGAGGGAAGAGAAGAGAAGAGGAGAGGAGAGGAGAGGAGAGGAGAGGAGGAGGGGAGAGGAGAGAGGGAAGGGAAGGGAAGGAAGGGAAGGAAAGGAAAAGGAAGGGAAAGGAGAGAGGGAAGGGAAGGGAGGGAGGGACGGGAAGAGGAAAGGGAAGGGGGAGGGGAAGGGAAGAGAAAGAAGAGAAGAGGAGGGAAGAGCGAGGAGAGGAGAGGGGAGGGGAGGGGAGGGGAGGGGAGGAGAGGGGAGGAGGGAAGAGAAAGGAAGGGAGGGGAAGGGAAGGGAAGGGAAGGCAAGGCAAGGCAAGAGAGAAGAGAAGAGAAGAGAAGAGAAGAGAAGAGAAGAGAAGAGAAGAGAAGAGAAGAGAAGAGAAGAGAAGAGAAGAGAAGAGAAGAGAAGAGAAGAGAAGAGAAGAGAAGAGAAGAGAAGAGAAGAGAAGAGAAGAGAAGAGAAGAGAAGAGAAAGAAGATATAATTCTTATATTAAGAATATACACTGAACAGGTCAACCACAAGATTGTGTGATACTGTGATTCTATGCTTCAAGCTCTGGCTCTTTGATATACACATACTACATTGTGATGCACATAGAAAAAGAACAGGGCTTGCATTGTGACACCCAAATGCTGATGACATCAATCTATTAGTCGTGAGTACCCCTCTAGGACTTGCAATCTCAGCCGCACTGTATGTGATAGGGAAGAGTCAGCCATAGTTCCTTCAGATAATTTTAGAAAAGAATGGACAAACCCTACCCTTATATTGATTGACAATATGAGATTTATTTCAGGTGTCATTTTGCTAGATACCATCAAATAGCCATCCAAAGCTGGGGTACATGCATTTTCCTAGTCATCTTTGATCACACAAAAATAGAAAAGTCCCACACATTGTTACCTCCTTCTCAAATAGCCTAATAATATTATATGGAGCTAAAATTAAGCTAAATCCTCTCCATGCTTCCTTTCATTTTGCTTTGGGTGATTTCTTCTGCACTGTTCTGATGGAAAGGTTGGAGACAGAAAAAAAGAGCTCTTGACATTGAACAATGTTTAAGGCTCATAGCACAAAAATTGATAATACCTCATCAAAGTTGGTCAGGTTAAGGAAAACATTCCATAAGAAGAAGTGTAGATCACACTTAGAATATCCAGTCACCAAAAAAGATGTAGAGACTCTGGAAAGAGTGCAGAGAAGAGCAACAAAGAAGATCAGGGGACTGGAGGCTAAAACATATAAGGAACGGTTGCTGGAATTGGGTATGTCTAGTTTAATGAAGAGAAGGATGAGGGGGGATATGATAGCAGCCTTCCAATATCTCAGGGGCTGCCCCAAAGAAGAGGGAGTGAAGCTATTTTCCAAGGCGCCTGAAGGCAGGACAAGAAGCAATGAATGTAAATTAACCAAGGAGAGAAGCCCCCTAGAAGTAAGGAGAAATTTCCTAACAGTGAGAATAGCTTGCCTTCAGAAGTTGTGTGTGTTCCATCACTGGAGACTTTTAAGAAGAGACTGGAATGGTACAGGGTCTCCTGCTTGACTAGAAGATCTCCAAAGTCCTTTCCAACTCTGATATTCTGTTAGGAAATGGAAATCTGCTTTATTGATAAAGGCTACAATAGCAGCATTCTGAACACCTGACATCATTTTGTTTTCTTTCATCTTATACCAAAGATACTCAAGATGGGGTCACTTTCCGTTTCTTTCTAAGTTTTCCCTCATCCTGGCTTAGTTCATGTTTGGCTGATTTCTTCATCAAGGTTATTTCTATGGTTCTCTGCCCATTCAGTAGTTCTTCCAGTGGACATGGCATTGACATGGAAATCACTAGTTAGTTTGCCTTTCCCATTAAGCCAGCATATCGTGGCAGTGGTGGCTTTGGCTTTGGGTTAGCATGCTGGCCAGTTGTTTCTTGCAAAACATGGCTTAAGCCTTAGTGTGACAAACCTATTAATCTTTTGTAGATTATCTGGTTTAGCGCAGTGTAGGGTCCCAGCGACATATATTGCTTGTTTATTTAACATGTCTTACAAAACATTGGGATAATAACATTTGACTGGAAATAAACAACAAAACTCTTCTATATTTTATGGATGTTCTCACTGGAATTCCTACTAAAATGCGATGATGTCACAATATCGACATATGTGAGGTGATATCACACAAGGATTTCAACTGAAACCTTTGCATGATGACATTATCTAACTTATTATCTGTCAGCATTTGCCCTCGCCCATCCCATTCTCCTCCTGTGGATAGCCATCTTTAAGCAGGATCAGATTTTTGTATAATTCTGCACACAAGATTCAAAGATTAACACGATGAAGCTGCTACATATGCAAAAATGTTTTGATGCACAGAATCTATTCTGAGACAGGTCTCATAACTGTCTAATGTTCCTCCAGAGACTTATGATTCTTTGGGGGTTTGACTTTCAGTACAAGAAAGCATTCATAGAACTGTGCTTTGACATTTGCATACACAATTTTTCTGTGCATGCCAGCCATAATTTTTTAGTGTTTGATGGCTTTAAATTCAGGGGTGTTTTTTTTTTACATGTTTGTTTCTTTTCTGCATTACAAGTAGTTAGGAGAAGTGTAAGTAAGCTAACAGGGCTTTTTTTTTTTAAATGCAATTATGATTGGTAGCATTAATTTTATAGGTCAATGTATAGCAATTATCACTCTACCATCTGTAAATTAAAATGTATTTTGTTATCTCTTTCAGTTTTGCATTTAAAATTGAATAACATACCATGCATAAGTGAACATCATTAACCTCTCCAATCTTGGTGTCTTCATCTGTCTAATAAAACTACATTGCAGACATATAATTGGAATTCTTATACAATAGAGATGTATTTATTACTTATCAATGACAACACAAATTAATGACAAGATAAAAAACTGTGGCATATTTAACATTTTTACAAATAGGCTACAGAAAAGTTGCAAATTGTTCCTGAAAGTAAGTATAATTAGTCAAAGGAAGTCCTTTACTTGAACTGTAATTTATTAAACCAAATTAATACACGTATTCCTGCATACACCCTGGACAACATTTTCCTCTGTTTTTCATTCACACACAATTTGCACATAAACCTGAATATTAATTCTTTTAAAAAAATATAATTTCTTTTCCACTTTGCCTTCCAATTTAAACATTTTGGATCTCAGTAAAACCCATATATATCAAAAGAGGAGATGGATGAACCTACTGATGGATGGAGGGAAAGTTAAATATTGATCATATTGATCAGGGGAATAAAGAACATATCCAGAACAAAAGTCATTTGGCCTCATTGAAGTCATTAAACCAAATATTTGATCACTTTTGCTATACTTTCCAAACAGAAATCTGCAATTCTATATTGGCTTTTTGCAAGGCTGTCAAAATTTTCCTGTTTCAGTCAGCTTTGGGGAAGACATTTAAATAGGATTCCCTTCCTTCCTTCCTTCCTTCCTTCCTTCCTTCCTTCCTTCCTTCCTTCCTTCCTTCCTTCCTTCCTTCCTTCCTTCCTTCCTTCCTTCCTTCCTCCCTCCCTCCCTCCCTCCCTCCCTCCCTCCGTTATTTCTGATTTATTTTCTGTTCAGAACAATATGAAGCCACACTGCCAGTTCTCTAGCTGATGTTGGCCTTCGTACGATCAACCTCTTCCCAAGAACCTAGGATTTCATAATATATTGCTCTAGTATATGGGCAGATCCAAGCAGTATGGCTTTTTTTATTGACAAAATGGACATTTTGTCAATGAGCAGATTCTCTAAGTAGTAGCCAAGACTTTTTGGTGTGGCACCTAGTGTACCAATAACCATTTAGATGACTATTTGTCCTTATCTGTTATACCTACTGTTTAGTTGGCTATTCTATATTTGGCTATATAGAATATTAGAAATGTTAAAAGACAAAAGTGATCTTAAATAGAATAGAATAGAATAGAATAGAATAGAATAGAATAGAATAGAATAGAATAGAGTAGAGTAGAGTAGAGTAGAGTAGAGTAGAGTAGAGTAGAGTAGAGTAGAGTAGAGTAGAGTAGAGTAGAGTAGAGTAGAGTAGAGTAGAGTAGGGTAGGGTAGGGTAGCGTAGGGTAGGGTAGGGTAGGATAGGATAGGATAGGATAGGATAGGATAGGATAGGATAGGATAGGATAGGATAGGATAGGATAGGATAGGATAGGATAGGATAACAGAGTTGGAAGGGACCTTGGAGGTCTTCTAGTCCAACCCCCTGCTCAGGCAGGAAATCCTATACCATTTCAGACAAATGGCTATCCAGGCTCTTCTTAAAAACTTCCAGTGTTGGAGCATTCACAGCTTCTGGAGGCAGGTTGTTCCACTGGTTAATTGTTCTAATTGTCAGGAAGTTTCTCCTTAGTTCTAGGTTGCTTCTCTCCTTGATTAGTTTCCATCCGTTGCTTCTTGTCCTGCCTTCAGGTGCTTTGGAGAATAGCTTGACTCCCTCTTCTTTGTGGCAGCCCCTGAGATATTGGAATACTGCTAATATGTCCCCCCTCGTCCTTCTCTTCGTTAAACTAGACATACCCAATTACAGCAACCGTTCCTTATATGTTTTAGCCTCCAGTCCCCTAATCATCTTTGTTGCTCTTTTCTGTACTCTTTCTAGAGTCTCAGCATCTTTTTTACATCGTGGTGACCAAAACTGGATGCAGTATTCCAAGTGTGGCCTTACCAAGGCATTGTAAAGTGGTATTGATACTTCACGGGATCTTGATTCTGTCCCTCTGTTAATGCAGCCCAGCACTGTGTTGGCTTTTTTGGCAGCTGCAGCACACTGCTGGCTCATATTTAAATGATTGTCCACTAGGACTCCGAGATCCCTCTCACAGTTACTACTATTGATCAACGTACCCCCTATACTATACCTGTACATTTGGTTTTTCTTGCCTAAATGTAGAACCTTACTTTTTTCACCATTGAATTTCATTTTGTTAGATAGCGCCCAGTGTTCAAGTCTGTCCAGGTCCTCCTGTATCTTAAGCCTGTCTTCTGGAGTGTTGGCTATTCCTGCCAGCTTGGTGTCATCCGCAAATTTGATGAGTTCCCCATCTATCCCCTTACTTCATCTGTTGTAGCAATGTGTCTTGGTTCTTGAGTGTCAGCATTTGTTAGGGTTGACCAAGGCATTTGAAAAGGCAATTAACAGGATATGTTAACCAAAGCAAAACATTGCATCATCAAATTCTTCTTTGGGATTGCCATTGACCGTGCTTTCATACCTATGTCAAAGAGTTGGAGACATCCTTTGAACAATCAGGGGAATTTTCCAAAGATGTGGCCACTTTAATGCCCCAAGAAGGGATGATTTGTTTGTGTTAATGTGCATTGTAAAGTACCCCTTTTGGCAAGAGTCTTTGTCATCTATAGATTAATCTGTTTCATCTTTGCCTTTGTTCATCTGCATTAAACAAACCATAAACACATCTAGTAAATGTACACCAGCTATCGGGATTTCAAGCTTGACCACCTCTTTAAAAAGACCTAATGGTCAACTCAGGGGACACACAGAAGTTACTATGTCCTCGGGACAAAAATCTAATCCAATCCAATCCAATCAATCTTTTAAATTGTGCAATAAAAACTTCAGAAGATTAAGCTTTGCCATTTGAAAGTGACATTAAATAACGACGCCCTTATTGCCCTAGTAAACCAATGTCAAATTACTGTGAAGTTAAAAATACAGTGCTTCCATCTGGCATTATTTTAATGACTGTTCCTTGTCATTGTGAAGCTTTCAATATTCAACAAAGCAATGGACTTCTTGGTCTTTCAAAATATTTCTTTCTTGTTAAGAAAACTGTGATTTGCTTAACTGCATTTTATGTTGGTTCTTTTCTCCTAAACCAGCAATGAAAGATTATATTGCTTTTATATTTGCATTTTAATTCTCCAAGATGCACTACCTCAAGTTTCCTCTCTTATATGTATTTGTTTGTTTGTTTAAAGAATTTGAAAATTGAATGAATTTGAAAAAAGCAACAACAAGAACATTTCAACTGAAAGGCTTTTACCACTGATGTCACCTGATCTACAAGTGTATACGAAAGTCTATAATCTCTAGATGAAATTTCCAAGTTGCTGTAAGCTTATATGGTGGTGGCTTGGATTGAATTGTCTTCACAGTACCCTCAACTTTATCAACATTTATGCTTTTTTTCCACCTAGTTGAATTACTGTATGTGAAGCTTACTTTCTTTTGTGTAAACATAACATTTCTGCTGAAATTTTTTTGGCCCATGCGTTGTTCAGAAAGATCTCAGTGACAAAGGTATATGACTCATCCCTTTGAAGTGATAGGTAAACTCTATAAAAATAGATTTTATTGTCATCAGTGTGGTTTACTCACAAGGAAGGGAGCACAAGACTGCATCCAAGACATTATTCAATTATTTCTCTAGCACTAATTGAAACTGCACAGTCGTTTGCAAGACTGCAAATAGGAAGGAAGAAAATTGAATTACCAACTTGAGAACTAAATATTAGGCTACAGGTAGACATAAAATTGCATAGCAACCAAATGCCTTAGCAAAAAATTGGTGTTGAAATCCTACCATTTGTTCTAGGAATATAAGGCAAAATATTGTGCGAAATATTGTGTTTTTGGTTCCAAGTGGCCTCAATGACTCTCTAAAAGGATGCAAAGGACCAGCGGTCTGCAAGGAATATAAGTCCTTCCACTCCCCACCATCTAGTCAGAGCTGAAGAAGCTTCTTGGATTGTGAAGCGAAACGTCTTCAAAAGAAACACAGGAAAGTCCACTTGCCTCTTGAAAAAGCACCTTTGGGACAACCATGACCTGGATGACTGAGAATCTCTGTAGACACCTGGGGTAAAAGATGAATCTTACAAGTCTGTAATTATAGTACATCTCTCCCCCTGTCCTTTTTACAGCTCAAGAAAGATTTCTTCTGAGCCTCTTTTTTACCTCAGCTGTGGGCTAAGTTGCCTTTTATTTGACCCATCTCTTGGCTGCAACACTTTCCCAAAGTCATCTTCACATACCATGACAATCCTGTGAGGTCTCCCATTTTTCATGAAGGATGTTGATGGAGATTAATTATATGGTCAACAGCCCTGAAAGTTGATCAACAAAGCAGCACTGTCAACAAGAAACAAGGACACAGTTCCTTCCCGAGCAGAATCTTCTAATTATCCACCATCTCTCCTTCCCCTCCCCCCCTCTTCAAAATAACCCAGGTCTGAAAAGAGCTCAATAAAACAGTTTCACATAATAAACACTTTGAATTCTACTCCCTTATTCTGGGTAGCATATATGGAATGCCTCCTCGTTTTGTCCTGATAGTCACTTCATGTGCTATAGAATTACCGTGGCATGTTCTGTCTAAAGAATCTAAAATAATTATGACAAGATGAACATTTATCAGAAGATTTCATACATATCCCTGGGTTACTATCACATTTTGCCTCAGGTGAACTACGCTTGGTAAAAAGCAAACTAAGTACCTATTTGTGAAGGGAAATGGCACGGCGTCTTTTGCATAACTGAATTTAAAAAAAGCTTTACAAAAATATAATTGTGTACCATAGTGTAGCATTTTCTTATAATTGTTTTCCTTATCTCATGAAAAATGCAAAGAGAATGAATCCTATCTGGTTTCAACTATGTGTTTGCACTAATGAGTCTAAGAGAACATCACCAAAAGAAAAAAAGAAAGAAAAAGAAAAAAAGCAGTATATCTATTTGTTTTTGCCAAATTCTTGTTAATCCAGAGGCCCCCAAGCTGACAATTAACGGATTTGGAATGTGTTGCTAGTGAATTCAATTTCACACATTAAAGTTTATAATCCCAATGACCTCAATTATTAAGTGTGAGTGATGGTAAACACACTAATCAAAATATCTGCTGTCTTTATTTCTATATAATATTCAAAAAGTTAGTTAACTAACTGTGAACGAAGATTATCAGAATTACAGAATGTTCTTATCTTCCCAGCTTTGAAAAATAGAAGGGTAGAGATAGAGATAGAATAACAGAAAAATAACAGAAAAAGAAATGACAACATTGAAACAAGATTAATGGTTAAGGGAATAAGGTGAAGATTTTTCTTTTATGATTTTATAAACAAATTTAATAACTTTTGAGGAATGTGACCTGAAAAGTCCCCTCCAAGGCACAACTGTTGAGTTGAGGTGGCTTAAAGTACTATCAGGTTTTGTGAGATAATTAAAGATGTGATGTGAAGTTTACACTTCTGCTCTGGAATGAATATTCACCTTGGGAATAAAATAGCAAATTTTTAAATATGTTTGGAGAAGCATTACAGTCTAACCTCTGAAATGCGTATAACGTGAATGGCTGTCTAATTTTATGCACATGGACTCAAAAGTAAGTCCTGCTACGTCTAGCAATACTTAATGTTAAGTAACCATGCCTAAGAAGGCAGCTTTAGCAAGCTTTGATGAGGATATGAAGTTTCCAGCCATGAAATCCAGTCAAAAGGAAAACAAAAGAGCTATTTAAGTCCAGAGGCTGGTAGTCATTGTGACCAGCTAGTAGTTTATAAGAGGTTACAGACTTACAACAATAGAGTAATTTGACACTATATTCCAGAAACAAAATGAAACCATGAGAAAGAAGTCCAAGGAAAAGATAAAATTGTCCAAGAGAACTGAAAATTACAAGTTAAAAATTAGATGCTACTGAAACAGAAAAAGATCAATTTTTGTGTGTGTGTGTGTGTCTTAAAGGTAAGAAATAAAAATGAAGCTCTTATATGTTTCTTGCCAAACACGGAGTGGGTCAGCAATATAGGCTTAACCAACAGGTAATAGTATATGATAATACAATAGACTACAATACAGAAAAGAGCTGGAAGGGACTTTGGAGGTCTTCTAGTCCAACCCCCTGCTCAAACAGGAGTCCCTATATCATTTCAGACAAGTAGTTGTCCAGTCCCTTCTAAAAAGGCTTCCATGATGAAGCACCCACAACTTCTGAAGGCAAACCATTACACTGATTAATTGTCCTCACTGTTTGGAAGTTTGTCCTTAGTTCTAGGTTGCTTCTCTCCTTGATTAGTTTCCATCCGTTGCTTCTTGTCCTGCCTTCAGGTGCTTTGGAGAATAGCTTGACTCCCTCTTCCTTGTGGCAGCCCCTGAGATATTGGAACACTGCTATCATGCCACCTCTAGTGTTTTTCCCTCTAAATTAGCCATACCCAATTCCTGCAACCGTTCTTCATATGTTTTAGTTCACAGGTCCTCAACCTTTCTAGATTGGCAGCCCGGAGGGAAAGAAAGGGGGAGGCATGGGGCTACGTGCTCATGTGTGATGCAAACAGGGGCAGCGTGAGTGCATGCATGATACTGGGAGTGGGCGTAGCACCTGCGCAAAGTTGGGAGTGGCGTGAGCACCCGCCCGATGCTCAGGGAGGGCCTAGCACCCGTGGGACACTCAGGGCATAGCTAACACCCATGCAACACTCAGGGAAGCACTAGCACAAGTGGGGGGAGTGCTCACACACACATGCGTGCACTGGCCAGCCATTTACACAGCTTGGTGGCCAAGAGGTCATGGCCCAGTAGGTTGTGGACCCCTGTTTTAGTCTCTAGGCCTTTAATCATCTTAGTTGCTGTTCTCCACACTCTTCCAAAGTCTCGACATCTTTTTTATAATGGGGGTGATCAAAACTGTATCCAGTAGTCTAGGTGTGATCTTACTAAGGATTTATAAAGTGGTACTAATATTTCATGTGATCTTGACTCTATTGTTCAAACCTCAAAATGTGATGAAATTCATTCCATGAAATTTTATGAGTCAGCAAGACTGAAACATTCTCACAAGAAGAGACAAGACAAGAATTTGGAGGCTGGGGAGATCAAAACTAGATGCGATTTGTCAATCTTGTTTGACTTGGACTATTTTATTAATTGATGAATTGGTTCCTGGAAGGCAGCTAATGTCTGATGTAAATTTGAGGAAACGGGTCTTTCCAAGCTGGCATCATAGTTGCCAGGAACTTTTGGGAAAACACAACCCCATAAAGATTCTAATCTGCAGCAATTTAAATGTTGAAATGTTGCAGCTAGCACTTTGAACAAAGTATGTCGCTAACAAGGAGTTCTGGGAATTAAATACCGGTCATTAATAGCTGTTCATTAGACTAATTCCTTCTTCTCAGTCCCTGGAGATCTTGGGTTGAAATGTTGTCTGAACCTCATTTGCTATCCAAATGGGAAAAATAACACATATCTTCCCCCAAGATATCATTAGTTTGACCCTGGAGCAGTGTACTCACAACTACCTTTTCCCCTTCATTTAATAACAAACCCGGAAAATAACCATTTTCCAATCATTTTCAGAATGCCAAACACCAGATGTTTGAGAAATCGAGCTCCATCTGTTGCAATAGTAGGCTCAGAACTGAACACTGAACATCCAAATATTGCCTGAACTTCAGATCTGAAAGTCTTTTTTTTTTTAAAGAAAATTTTATTGATTTTCTAGTTTTACATTTCAATAATTGAAAAGCAACGTGGCGGCTGAGTTGGTCAATAATTCAATAACATACAAATATCTTTAGTACAGATCTCAAACCATTATATTAAATATTTTCCTCTCTTTTTCCCTTGGTATTTACTGTCTCATATTTAAATTCATACAATTCTTATTATATCGATTAAGTAAAAATAACTTTCTTACATTTATCAATAATTTTTAGTTTATGCATATCCTAGTTGTTTTAACATTCAATCTTTTTTAGACAATCAATGTCCTGGTTAGTTTTTCCCAATTTTTAGTTTCCCATTCATATTTAAATTTAACGTTTAATATTTATAATTTCCAAGTTTTAAATAACCCCAATTCCCTTTATCACAATTCATCACAAGATCTAATGTTCCGGATACACGTCTTATCTATTTGAATTCTCACCATCTTACATCAACCGATTAATAATACAATATAATATTCTTATTTTCTGGTAATTTCCAAATATCTTAAATTTAGTAACCAAAATTTCTCTTATTTCAACAATTAATACTTCCTCTCAGATCTGAAAGTCTTACTTTGGTCTTATGTACTTCAGTTTTGAAATAATGTCGAAGTTGCTGTCACACAGCAGTTAAAATTATCCAACTAAAGCAGGGGTGTCAAACTGCCGCCCGCGGGCCAGATGCGTCATCCAGAAGCCATGCCCACCCCATTGCTGACAATGGCAAAACCATCTCGATACGTTGCACAACGTCACATTGTTCTGTTCGCACAAGCAGACATTTGAGACGAGGCAGTTCACAACAAATGATGTCTTTTATTGGTACAATCACTGAACAGAAGCAAACGAACAATGGCAACAAGCCCTTTTATACTCCCCGTGCAAGGGGATGCACAGCCAATGATTGCAGGCTATTCTCCCGCCTCACGCATGTGCGCCAGGCTGGAGACAGCCTGTCTGGGTCCCGGGCAGACACGTGGTCTGTCCGGGTCTCTGCAACCTGTCTGGTCTCTGCAACCTTTCTGCAGACTTCCTGAGCCTTGCTGAATGACTCAGCAAGGCCCAGGACACAACAACATGATGTCACGAGTTTGACATGACTGAACTAAAGGTTTGGTAGGAATAATTGAGACATGAAAACTTTGTTGTCATTCTGAAGTGAAAGAGTGAAGTGACAGAGTAAACAGAAAAGCAAGAAATATGATTAGAGGGCTGGAGGCTAAAACATATGAAGATTACAGGAATTGGGTATGTCTAGTCTAATGAAAAGAAGGACGAGGGGAGACATGATAGCAATGTTCCAATATCTGAGGAGCTACTACAAAGATGAGGGGGGTCAAACTATTTCCCAAAGCACCAAAAAGTAAGACAAGAAACAATGGATGAAAACTAACCAAGGAGAGAACCAGCCTAGAACTAAGGACACATTTCCTAATGGTGAGAGCAATCAACCACTGGAACAGCTTACCTTCAGAAGTTGTGGGTGCTCCATCACTGGAGGCTTTCAAGGAGAGACTGAACAATCATGTATCTGAAATAGTATAGGGTTTCCTGCTCAAGCAAGGGGCTGGACTAGAAGACCTCAGAATTCCCTTCCAACTCTATTATTCTATGTTCTAAGTTTTGCTAAAGCTTTTGGTTGCAACAGTGATAGCTTACATAGACTTCTTTTGATTCATTTGACACTTTTGTAATGGCTTCACTGCAAAGAAACAAACACCATCCAAGTGATATCCACACCCTGAATGAAAATAGTTTTGGTGATTTTTGGAGGAAATATGTGTCAAGACCCCAGTGCCTACCAGTAAATCTTTCGAAAGGTAACCAGCATCTCACAACGTTTTAGTGAGATTTCATGAGATTTTGGCATTCTCATGAATATGTTGCAAGGCCATAAAGATGTGGTTATCAAGAATGAAACATAACAGCTTTCCGTTTTTACGTACCATTATCAAACTATTACATTTACTTCTCCTAGATTTGCTCTCTCACAATCTGTGTGTATGTCTTAGTGCTATGCATAGAGGGGTATAAAAATGAACTCCAGTTTACTACATTAATGCTGAAATTCATTATATTTAAGATGGCACAACCCACTTTGGGGGGAGGGTTGCTTTGAGGATTGATGGGAAAGGACTTATGCATATTTGTATGTATCTAGTATGATTAATGCACATGTACAGAATTATACTGAGTAAGTTTCCCTGTATGAATATGTCTATGGAGTCCCATATGACCTGCATGTGAGGGATGAACTGTTTTAGACTGCCATTTTTCCAAAACATCTCCTTAATGTATGTTTTTGCAACCTAAAAGAAATATTAAGCTTTAATATACTCCTCATCCTGACACCAAGAAATGTTTCTGGTTATTAAATAACCTATGAGAAATAAATGAAGCATCTCTGCTTAGAACTACTGTGGATCTGAATGTTGCTTGCTGTGCAGGAAATGTGTAAGGCTTTATAAAGATGTACGTGTTCTGGAAAACCAACAGTAAAGTTCAAAAGAACAGGACTTAATTGTGCTTCCAACTCAACGGGATAGACCAATTATAACACGGAGTTAGCCAAGATACCAAAGAGAAAATTAAATATTTCCAGGAATATGACTGGATATATACAAAGGATCCTTAAGAAACCATTTAAAGGAACCAGATATTGCATTGAACTAATTACTCTGACCATCAGGTTGCTGATGGTGATACTTTTGCTCAAATTATAGCCTGTAGGATGAAGAATTGATAATTTGCAGCTATTCTGTGCAATGGGTGTCTTAATTTTAGAGATCTTCTATCTATAATGAATGTGCCTCTGCAAATCACACTTGTCTGACATTTGGTCTTCCTATTGAGAAAATGAAATATTGTGAAGAAAACATTGCAGTCCAATTTTGATCAGAGAATTTCTCCATTGCGTCCAGTAGTAGGCTAGATCAGGGGTCCCAATCCTTGCTACATGGCCCGGTAATGGTCCGCAGCCCATTAGGAACTGGGCAACATAAGCAGCAGGCAAGTGCGTGAGCACGCAAAAGTCCATTTGCATGTGCGGGTGCACATGTAAAGTCATCACCTCCCCCCATCACCAGCACCATCGCCACCGATCCACAGAGCTGGAAAGATTAGGGACCGCTGAATTAGATAAGGCAAGTTACTGTTGATCAGACTGATCGCCTATTCCAGGGGTCTTCAAACTTGGCCCTTTTATGACTTGTGGACTTCAACTCCCAGAATTCCTCAGCCAGCGTGCTATTGTCCTCTCAACCTTGGGCTTTTGGCCTGCAAAGTTCTACATTTAATCAACATTCGTAGCCACATTTGTTCTACCCAAATGCTCACCAGGAATTAGAAGAATTATGCCATTAAAAATTACTTTGAAGCTACCTATACCCCATTTTAAATCTGCAGTCGAGCTTTTTTCCTTTTTGGATTCTTTTCTTTTAACTCGCAAATGAAGAGATTTAAGTGACTATTGTTAGCTGCCTTAACGTCTTTTGGAGGAAATGCAAGATTTAAAAAAAAAAATGTTTTCAATAAACTAAGCAAAATTATCCAGAATGAAACCCATAGAGAAAACTATTATTCTTATGAATTGGGCCGATAACATTCTTAAGCAAATTAGCTAAATAGGCATGTTTGTTGAAATGCATGGAATTAACTGAAAATAGTGCTTTAAATCGCTCATTTGGCAGGAGTGTAAACTACAGCTTTAAAAGTATTAAGAGCTAGATTCTTATTCCTTTGTTTGAGCAGCTGCACTCTGCAAATAAGAACGGTGTATTCATTTGATAAAGGAAAACAAACCCCTAGAACACTTGTTTTGTGAAATAATATTGAAATCACAAATATACACTTTACAAATGTTTACATTTGTTAATTGCTTTTCCACAGTTTGCAAAAGGTTGGATTACAAATTTATGCTTTTTTTTTTTCTGCCAGTGGTCTAAAACAGAAGTTGAACTGGCTGCTTTGTTTTCCATTTCTGATTTTATAAGGTTCTAGTGATGTGATTTCTATTTGCCAGGAAATTAACAGAATAACAAAATTGGAACAGACCTCAGAGGTCTTCCAATAACCAACCCCCTGCTCAGGCAGGAGACCCTATACCATTTCAGACAAAGGGTTGTCCAGTCTCTTCTTAAAAACTTCCAGTGTTGGAGCATTCACCGCTTCTGGAGGCAGGTTGTTCCACTGATTAATTGTTCTAACTGTCAGGAAATTCCTCCTTAGTTCTAGGTTGCTTCTCTCCTTGATTAGTTTCCATCCATTTTTTCTTGTCCTGCCGTCAGGTGCTTTGGAGAATAGGTTGACCCAGTGGTGGGATTCAGCCAGTTCGCACTGGTTTGGCAGAATCTGTAGCTAAATTTTGCTGAGTTTGGAGAACTGGCTGAATGCACACTGCTTCCAGAAGTCCATTCTAGGCCTCGGAGGTCTGGAGGAGGCCTTCCAGGCCTGAACGGCCCACCGGAAGTGCGTGGATGCCACTTCCGGAAGTCTGTTCTAGGCCTGCATCCAATAAGAGAACCGGTTGTTCAGGTATTTGAATCCCACCACTGGGTTGACCCCTTCTTCTTTGTGGTTTTAGTATGGAATTAGTATGGAAGGAACTCATATAAAACTTACAGTGACACTATATCTCATTAGGGCTATCAGATCTTAGCAACAAAATGTAGACTACTGCTTGGGGCATAAATCACTGTTGCAACCTTCCAGTTCTTGCAGCTCAGACAGGTTCCATCAGAGTAGAAGAGAGAGAAGATGACCAAAAGTTGCCCATTCCTTCTTTTTCACTTTTACTTAAAACAGGCTAGACTATCCAGGTGCAATAATCAGCCATGAACTGCCTACTGTCCACATATGGTGCTTTACAGTAGAGCCTCATCAATGAGGGGACCTTTCCCATGGAATAAAAATCCCAATTTTCCAAAGTCCCAAATCTGATGGACATGCAAACAGTCCTACGGGTGGGCAAGAGACATCTTATGCAACACAGCAACATTGTGCAAATGATAGCCAATGATGCAATTGTTTTCATTTGTACAATGGTGACTTCAACATAATTAGGGCTAGACATCTGTGATGGTAATCTTCACTCTTGACAGATCTTCTGTCCACCTAGAGAAGGAAAGAAATGGAGCTTCTGGTGTCTCCCTTCTTCTTTTGCTTCCATGCATGATTGCACCTTCGATTTTAATAATAGGTGGAAAGGATCAATAGGAAGAATATAACTAGTTACATTAGCTAAATATGAAATTTGAAATAGACCGGCAGAGCTAAGGCTTGCCATCTAGCACACAATTCTTTGCAATTGTATGCCATTCCAAACTTTGGCCAACACAAATGAAATATCTCCTTGCTGATCTCTCCCAATTTTCTGAGCCTTTCAAGAGTTCACTGGGAAAATGGTGCATAGATTTGCTGACATGTAATATAGGTTGTTTAAGCTACTGTTTTTCCCCCCAAAATATTAGTCCAAGAAATAACCAAAGGAGACGTTTTTGTCTGTAATGTGCATTAGTTCTTTCTTTTTTAAAAAGAAAATGAAATGTGACTATGTCACATTAACTAGAACACACATATGAGAAAGATTTAAAATTCCTACTTCCCTGTCACCATTCTGATAGGCATCAAACTATTTTTAATGACCCCAGTGATTATTGTTTTTATTATATTTAGCCCTATAAAAGCCTGACAGATTGATTTCGAGTAAAATATGGCAATCTTCTATGCAGTTGCCACTCAGCATGGTGGGGCTGATACAACAAAATGGATGTTGAATGTTCATAAGCTAACTTCAGTTTACTCATGTCTGTAATTGAATCACAGAATAAAACATCATTAAAAGAATAGTTTGATGGCTGATTCTATGTTGATTTAAGATGATGTTAATTTGTGGTTTAAGTCCTAGAACTGACTGTTCATAATTTCTGACATTCAAAAGATTCTTTTCATTAAAAAAAATATATCAAATTTTGTGATTGAATCTGTGTATGAAAGAGAAAGAGAGACAATCAGAAGATACAAAAATATGTATTTTCCAATATTTTTATGGGAGGAAAATATTTTTCTTCTCTTTTCTCTTTTCATTTTGATCCATAAATTAGCATGGATCAGAAATTACAGCATATCAAATAATAAAGGAAATCCGATTTCAAATACAGCCACTAAGAAAAAAAAAAGGGTGCCCAATATGTAGTACACTTAAAGTTATATCATTAAAATGAATATCAAAAACTAAGGAAGACAATATTTTTATTTGTTTTTCTTACAGTACTTTCTTGCCCTCCGTGCTTTTCAGCATTGAGGTGAGATCAAATGGAGAAATAAAAAGAACAGAGAATAGAGAGTGCTAACTTCAGTTCCAAATTTGATTTTTTTTTAATTTTCCCTCAACGTGAACCTGAACTGAGAGGGTGGCATGTAAATTTAATCAATTTTTTAAAAATGAACTGAATGCAGTTGTTACCCATCTCTGCCCTTACAGTCTATCTTGACATAGATCAGGGTATTTTATTTATTTATTTATTTATATCCCTCCTTTTACAAATAACTCAAGATAGCCAGCATATTCAACACATCTTTCTCCTACTGTTTTACCCACTACAATAACCCTGTGAGGTGAGTTGGCTGAGAGAGATTGACTAGCCCAACATCACCCAGCTGGTTTCATGGCTAAAGCAGGTCTAGAAGCCATGGTCTCCCTCTTTCTAGCCTGATGCCTTGTCAGAAGAAAAATCAGGTCCAGTTCCAAGCCGGGAATAAAATGGAGGCTGCTTAAGAAAGAAGGTCTGTTTATTGATGAGCAGAACCTGCAACAGCATGCAGCTCTGGGACAGCTGACAAATTGTTTTGATGAGTACAAGGATTTTTATAGAGTTTTACAGCATTTCGTAATTTGGAGGCTTGCTTTGCTTGCTTTTGTTATTAGATTTGTTTAGCTTGTTTTGCAAAGGCTAGCAATAAGTCTAAAATACTGAGTTTTACTTGGGTTTTAATCCTGTCAAAAATGTAATTAATTTTACCCCCTTATCTTTAGTCTGTCTATTACCTCCATTGAGCTCTCTTTGTGAATCAACAGGCCTCATTCAATGTTTCAGTTTTTCACAATAGGCAAGGGTTTCATGAATGAAACATTGCTTCTGTATTTCTTTTCCTGAGTTTATTCTTGTGATTTGGGGGGGGGATACTAAAAAGGATTGGGGGGGTGCATTCTTACTACAGAGTTAAACCACTAGACCAAACTAACTTTCTCTCTATATAAAGAAATAACCTCAATTCAGTTTGAACCAATGTGGATGCCATTCACACACAAGGATATCCATTTCAAATTGAGTTGAACCAAACTGATCCAATAAGTACATCCAAACTAATTACAAATGTGAAATTAATCCATGTAACATTTTAAAGTGGTTGTTTGATTCATATCCAGCTTTTTTAATTAGTTTGGTAATTGTTATCATTCCAAATACTATCTCATCTATCCTAGGATCCTTTCCCCATCTAACCTCGCCTAAATTCTATATGGATGTCTTTTGAATATGAGGCAAAATGTTAAATTATTTTTTCCTGAATTTTTAATTCAATTTGATTTTTTTAAAAAAAAAATGTTTCTGCTCTTTCAGCATATTTGCTAGCTTATTTGATTACATAGATTTGCCCGTTTTACATTCAATGTATGGTTTTAATTTCAGAGATCAATTTTATTTTGATTTCATGAAAAGTTAATAATAACAAATAATAACAACAACAAATAATAACAAATAACAACAATAGTAATAGTAACAACAACAACAACAACAACAACAATAATAACAACAATAACAACAACAACAATAATAATAATAATAATAATAATAATAATAATAATAATAATAATAATAATAATAATAATAATAATAATAATAATAATAATAATAATAATAATGATAATAATGATAATAATGATAATAATAATAATAATAATAATAATAATAATAATAATAATAATAATAATAATAATAATAATAATAATAATAATAATAATAATAATAATAATAATAATAATAATAATAATAATAATGGCAAAGTTTGGCTTTATCATAGGAAATAAACATAATAATGTGACTCCCACTGATGAAAAATTGCTGTTTACTATGAGAATTAAAAAGATTGGCACTTTGAGGTAAGTGTCATCTAATAAACTATCCTAAAAAAAAAAAAGGAGGACTTAACATTATAAATTGAAAATAACATCAAATCAACCTTAGTTGTTTAACATAAACAGGTAGAGGCCATTATGCTGCTTTTGAAATTAGATCTCCTTAATGGCTCCAAGGAGCATAGTGGAAAAAACACTTTAGAATTTATTGGTGGTTGAATATGGTACTTTTATCAGTAAATAAAGAAGATGCCCATTGCTCTGTGTAAATTTGTAATGAGCCATTAAAAAAGGTCAGAAAACCGAGTTTGTTAAAGCTTGCACAGACCTTGAACATAATCAGAAAAGAAGAAATGTGTCAGCCAAAAGACAGGGCATAAATGTTCATAAAAGTGTTATGTGTAATTGGAATATAGAGGGTAATTTAAAAACACTTACTATTATGGGAACATAATGTATCTCTTGGGAAATACAATGACCAGTGACTTTCCTGCCTACCCAAGACACTACAGATGCTAATCATTAGCAAGTTCCTCCTCTCCTCCTCCTCCTCCTCCTCCTGTCACCTTTTTTATAATCACACTTTCACTAAATAATTTATTGTATAGCAATAGTCAATTCTTTGTAATATTTCTTCACAAGGAAAATAAAAGATGCATTGTTTCCGATTGTTACCTTTGAGTCTCTCTCCCTTTCTTCTCTTTTTAGCATTTATTTAGGCTTTAATTCATCTCCCCATTATTATTATTATTATGGTCTAACAATTATTAGAGAACAGATTTGGTGTAGTGGGTAAGGCATCAAGCTAGAGAGTAGGAGACTGTGAGTTCTACTCCCATCTTGGGCACAAGCTATATAAACTTTTCCTAGCCTGGGAAGGAGGCATTAACAAACCACTCTGAAAAAAACAAAAACAAAAACCAAACAACAACAACAACACCCTGCAGGAACTTAGCCCTTATCCTCCTCAACCTTCTGTAAAATAGCCCACATGAACTTGGTAGGGTCTAGCTCATATTCTGTGCAAAAGTTTCTGCATTTTGTATTATAGTACTGTACTGACTGTGCTGTTCAGTGTACACATCTTATACCCTAACACTATGTGTTGAACTACCTCTGAGGCCTCTCTACACTGAGTCCTGTCCAGTATGATAGATCCTTGCTTTTACAGATCTGGTACTCTGTCTGTCTGTCTGTCTGTCTGTCTGTCTGTCTGTCTGTCTGTCTGTCTGTCTGTCTGTCTATACATGCATAATACATCCATCCATCCATCCATCATGTCTGTCTGTCTGTCTGTCTGTTTGTCCGTCCGTCCGTCCGTCCGTCCGTCCGTCCATCCATCCATCCATCATGTCTGTCTGTCTGTCTGTCTGTTTGTCCGTCCGTCCGTCCGTCCGTCCGTCCATCCATCCATCCATCCATCCATCCATCCATCCATCCATCCATCATGTCTGTCTGTCTGTCTGTCTGTCTGTCTATCTATCTCTATCATCTCTATTTCTGTCTCTATCATCTCTATCATCTCTATCATCTCTGTCTGTCTGTCTGTCTGTCTGTCTGTCTGTCTGTCTGTCTGTCTGTCTGTCTGTCTGTCTGTCTGTCTGTCTGTCTATCTATCTATCTATCTATCTATCTATCCCTCCCTCCCTCCCTCCCTCCATCTATCTATCTATCTATCTATCTATCTATCTATCTATCTATCTATCTATCTATCTATCTATCTATCTATCTATCTATCTATCTATCTATCTATCTATCTATCTATCTATCTATCTATCTATCTATCTATCTATCTACATATATCTACATAGCTGCTGTACATATATATTTATTTATGTTTATATTATTTATATTTATATTTACATAAACATGACCACTAACATGGTCACTAACCTCACAATCGATACAAAAGCTAAGAGTGGCACAAAGAGCCATAGAAAGATAAATGGCCAGCATCACAAGACAAGAGAGAAAGACCCGCACATGGATTAGAGAACAAACAAAAGTATATGATATCATCAAGAGAGTAAAAGAATTGAAATGGAAATGGGATGGTCACATAGCAAGAACAACTGATGTCACGTGGACCAAGGCAGTCACAGAATGGATCCCACTTGATCAAAAGCATCCATGAAAGAGACCTAAAACAAGATGGATCAATGGCATCAGTAGGTATTGTGGGCCCAATTGGCAAAAGAAAGCTCGGGACTGTGTTGATTGGAAACATGCAGAAACGGCCTTCATCCTGCAGTGGATAGACAATGGCTAAAAAATGATTTATCTTTATCATCTTTATCTTTATCTTTCTTTATCTTTATTATATTTATTTGTTCCCACGATTGGAATGAAATGTGTTCATTGGATTTTGTGTTAAATTGTGGGGAAAATACTTACCCTCCATAAAGGAAATACTGAAATTTGTACTATACACCATTACTGTAGAAAAGAAATGAAAGAATATTACTGTACCTACTTAACAGAGAGGCATATAAGTGAAGTAGATTACTACTGTCAATTAAACCTAATTAAATTCAAGTCTGTCATTAAAATCACATCAAGCAGAAATCACCTTCATTAGTACTTAGCTTTATATAAACACTATTTGCTATAAAGCTTTATATAAACACTATTTTCAAATGTTACCAGCTTGTAAATCCGCGGCTTCATAAATAAACAAAATTGCTGGCAACCAGTTTCATAAAAGTTATGTTAACAATGGTATGGATACAACAGGTTAGCCAGATAGCCATTTTGTCTGCCAAAAACCAAAGACAATCATAACCCACTGCAATGTAAAAAAGCATCAAACTGATATAAGCAGGACAATGCAGATCAATATTTTGCCAAGTGATTTATACAGACATGTTATCAAATATATCATAAATGATAATAACTCCTTGGTCAATCTCTTTTCTAGGTAAACAGGAGCCTTTAAAAGTCAGCTCATTCCCCAGCACTAATTTTAAGTGTTTTTTTTTTCTATCTCTATCTGTTGTTTTCTCCTATTACTGCAAAAGCCATCATGATAATTCTAGCATAAAAGTGCAGTTTTACATGCAGGGCCATTGTGCTAGTATATCCTGATGGATAAAAGAACATATTTGGTTCCTCTCCTGTTCAACTTTGCTGTAAATTATCTGGTTCTGACTTTACATAATGGCTACGTCAAGCTATAGAGCTGGCTCAGAAACAAGTCTCAGTCCTTATTTCAGTTAAGCTATTCTCCAAAGCACCTGAAGGCAGGACAAGAAGCAACAGATGGAAACTAAGAGAGAAGCAACCTAGAACTAAGGAGAAACTTCCTGACAATTAGAACAATTAATCAGTGGAACAACCTGCCTCCAGAAGCTGTGAATGCTCCAACACTGAAAGTTTTAAAGAAGAGACTGGACAGCCATTTGTCTGAAATGGTATAGGATTTCCTGCCTGAGCAGGGGGTTGGACTAGATGACTTTCAAGGTCCCTTCCAACTTTATTGTTATTGTTATTGTTATTGTTGATCATCGCACAGTCAGCCAGATGTTCAGACTGGATTTGGCATTTTGTCTACCTATCGAGTCCTTACCAAGGACCTGGGATAGGCAGATGTGGATGTTTGATGTTATTACAGATATCATCACAGGATGGAGGCAGTTCCTAGCAAGGCCGCCTTTTGCAATTGACTAATGGTGAATTTGTCAATGCCAATGGTGTTCAAGTGGTGCTCCAGTTGTTTTGGGATTGCACCCAAGGCGCCTATTACTATTGGTACTACCTTTGCTTGCCTTTGCCACAGTCTTTCTACTTCTATTTGTAGGTCTTTGTATTTTGTTATGTTCTCTAGTTCTTTCTCGTCTATTCTGCTGTCTCCAGGCACTGCCACGTCCACTATCCAGACTTTTTTGTCTTTCTTATTGACAATTGTTAAGTCCAGGGTGTTATGTTGCAGGTGCTTGTCTGTTTGAATTCTGAAGTCCCAGAGAAGTTTAATTTTATCATTTTTATGACTTTCTCTATTTTATGATCCCACCAGTTCTTGCTTACAGGCAAATGATATTTCTTGCAGATCTTCCAATGCACCATTGTTGCTACTTTGTCATGCCGCTGTTTGTAGTCAGTCTTGTGCGATCTTCTTGCAGCAGCTTACCAGGTGGTCCACTGTTTCTTCAGCTTCTTTGCATAGGCAAAATTCTTTGCATATTGTTGTTGTTGTTATTGTTGTTGTTATTGTTGTTGTTGTTGTTGTTGTTGTTGTTATTATTATTATTATTATTATTATTATTATTATTATTATTATTATTATTATTATTATTATTATTATTATTATTATTATTATTATTATTATTATTACATCAGAAAACATAGTAGTACAATTGGCACTGATTTACGTCAGCCTGAAAAAAATGTGATTCCTGAAAGTGTTCTATGAAGAGGAAATTTTCTCAGTTAACTGCAATAGGACCAAGATTTCTGGAAAATATTCAACATTATGGCTTTTACAAAGCTAGGCATGACATACAACAGGCCCAACATTCAAAAAAACAACAACAAACAGATGTCACATTGTCTATTCAAGCCTTTTACAGGTAGTCCTTGATTTATGAGCACAACTGAGTCCAAAATTTCTGTTCCTAAGGCACAGAGTTGACTTTTGCTCCATTTTATGACCATTCTTGCCACAGTTGTTAAGTCAGTCACTACAGTTGTTAAGTTAGTATCATACTTATGAAATGAATCTGGCTTTCCTATTGGCTTTACTCATTAGGAGGTCACAAAAGGGGATCACGTGACCCTGGGACACTGCAACCGTCATAAATATGAGTCAGTGGCCAAGTGTGTGAATTTTGATCACGTGACCAGGGGGATGCTGCAACAGTTGTCCGTGTGATAAACGGTCATAAGTCACTTTTTTCCAGTGCTGTTGTAACTTTGAACAGTCACTAAACAAATGTTTATAAGCCGAGGACTACTATACAGCTCAGGAGCATTATATACCCAATCAGCAATTAACTATGTTGTCATGTTGTCATGGTTCCGATTAGGGAAATGCTTCAAAGAACTTTGAGGCATTGTTTACCTTAAAATCTCTTTATTAGTATAGGACCCTTCGGCATGAACATGGTGGATGCCAAGATCTGAATTCCCCTCCCCTGAGCACATAATATTCAAGCACAATTCCCTCCTCCAATTGGCAGTCATAAATCACGTTCTCCAATCAGTTTCCCTTCTGTTCTGTAGCCAGCCGGTTCCTTATCTTAACTAATCCCCACACACATTCTTTCTCCTCCCCTCCCAGCATCATCTAATTTAACTCTAAAAGTACCACACAGCTTATACAGAGAGTGGCTGCCTCTTCATATTTTGTCAAAGCAAGAACATCCAATGTTAGCAGCGTTGACATCTTTATTTCTAAACCTAATCAGCTCAACCTCTGTATTCATACCGACAGAACCTTGTACAAATCCTTTACTGATGGATCTCCAATCTTTAAATTTTGGAGAAATATATTTTCAGGTACCACCAGGTGGTACACCAAAGTGTAAACTCTACGGTGGCTTCGTACCATTGAATTATTGGATAAAAACAATAATTTTCTCCCTCTTGGGATTGGTCTTATTTTTTTTCTGATAAATTTAGCAGGTGAAACACAAGTTGGAATACATTAGCCTTAGGTCCCAATGGTGCCAAAACCAAGCTGTATAACATCTGTTGGTTTCTTTAGTATATTTGCTTATTCTCTAAATCATACTACTTTCTAAATGCCATGCCATGTTTAATAGCACTTGGTCTATAAATTTTATATGACTATTGAATTACTATCATTTTAATATTAAATATTACTTTAATACTGATGTGTGTTTTTTGAAATATTCATGTGCTAATATCTTGGCCTGTACCAAACTCTCAGAATTATTGCAACAATAAATTACGAAGTAAGTATCATCAACAATAATATTTTTAATGGATGGTTACAATTAGCTGCTGTCAATCAGCTAAGCACAGTTTGGTTCTCTCTGGCTCTGAGTTGTGTAGTCCGAGCTCCGGAGTATTTATTTTGGCAAAGAGTTTCTCAACTCTTTTTCTCTCCTTGATGGATAGGCAAGGGAGAATGGAATAGCTAAAACAAATAGCTTTTAACCCTGTTTAAGTGTTACCAGAAGAAATATGGTTCCTGGAGTGAAATAGCAGAGTTTACAACAATGGCAAATGAAAACATTGAAGTGGCAGAAGAAACTATAGGATGTTGTTCTGTATTGCCACAATCCATCAACAGCAGCTATTCGAGACAATCAAGATTTGCCTGGGTGGACAAAATGTCAGAATAATCTCAAGAAAAAGAAATTAATGAGACTTGTTTGCAAGTGGCATGCCTCTTTCCTTCACAGGAACTCAGTACTGGATTGAACAGTATTAACAGAATAACAGAATTGGAAGGGACCTTGGAGATTACCTAGTCCAACCCCCTGAATGAGCAGGAGACCTATATGATTTCAGACAAATAGCTGTCCAGTCTCTTCTTGAAAGCCTCCAGTGATGAGGCACCCACAACTTCTGAAGGCAAGCTGTTCCACTGGTTAATTGCTCTCAGTGTCAGGAAATTTCTTCTTAGTTTCTAGGTTGTTTTTCCCCTTGATTAGTTTCCATCCATTGTTTCTTGTCCTGCTTTCTGGTACTTTGGAAAATAGGTTGACCCTCTCTTCTTTGTGGCAGCACCTCAAATATTAGAACACTGTTAGCATATCTCCCTTAGTCCTTCTTTTCACTAGACTAGACGTACCCAATTTCTGCAACCGTTCTTCATATGTTTTAGCCTCCAGCCCTCTAATCATTCTTGTTGCTCTTCAGTTTACTCTTTCCTGAATCTCAACATCTTTTTTTATATTGTGGTGACCACAACTGGGTGCAGTATTACAAGCATGGCCACACTAAGACTTTTTAAAGCGGTACTATTACTTCATGTGTGATCTTGATTCTATCCCTCTATTAATGCAGCCTAGGATCACATTGGTTTCTTTGTCTGCTGCTGCACACTGTTGGCTCACATTTAACTGATGGTCCACTTGTAATTTACCAGCATATTTCTACTTGAGAAGTATTTCCATTCCCTTTGTCTGCCAGCAGATGCTTTGTTTATCAATAAAAAGGAGAATATTTAATAAAGATCAATCCTCTTCCAGATACAGTGGGCTGCAGCTGCCAAAAAAGCCAACGCAGTGCTAGGCTGCATTAACAGAGGGGTAGAATCAAGATCACATGAAGTGTTGATACCACTTTATAACACATTAATAAGGCCATACTTGGAATACTGCTTCCAGTTTTGGCCACCACGATGTGAAAAAGATGTTGAGACTCTAGAAAGAGTGCAGAGAAGAGCAACAAAGATGATTAGGGGAC
>JALGBA010004081.1:895000-937500 GCA_023970755.1 Azemiops feae
AGAAGAAGAAGAAGAAGAAGAAGGGAAGAAGAGGAAGAGAAAAGAAGAAGAAGAAGGAGAATAGAGAAGAAGAAGAAGAAGAAGAAGAAGAAGAAGAAGAAGAAGAAGAAGAAGAAGAAGAAGAAGAAGAAGAAGAAGAAGAAGAAGAAGAAGAAGAAGAAGAAGAAGAAGAAGAAGAAGAAGAAGTTGTTCAAATTGTTGATTTATCTTCTGTGAAGACCTGCAAAACAGAATATGAATGGGAAGCAGCTGACTTACCCCCTCCCCTCCCAAATCTAAATTCCTCTCATATATCAGATCTTTTCTATCCTGGAATAAAATTGCAAAGTACAAAAATGCTACTTCGGTTGTATTATACTCAGAATGATATATAATGTTACATTAAATATGCATTGGTTCACCACCACCCCTACTCCAATGTCTACTACTGGATATAACTTTGTCTTCTTTAGATAAATGTAATTACATGAAATTGAATAGAGTTTGCATGATAAATGCTTACAAAATCTCCATAATAAAATATTTATTTTATTTTATTTATTTATTTGATTTTTGTACCATGCTTTTCAGGCATCTATTCAATGAAAGCAACCATTTTTTTCTCTACCTCAATATGTTATACATGGTTGCAATGAGACAGCATTGATTATTTAATTCCTTGTTTAATATTCTTCAGGTCCTACCATTTAATCTTCTACCTCAAGGAATGCTCATCAGATTAATTGAAGAATTAGAGGAAGACCAGCTTGCTGCATTTTTCAGTTCCCTCAAATAATTTTCAAACATTACTGAATGTGCACCTATAGAAACAAAACAATTAAAAAACAATCTTAATGTTGATCTCTTATGACTGTTGAGTTACATTGAGATTGATTTCATGCAGTTCTTCAGCAGATTGGTAAAACAGAACAAAAAATGCCTTATTATGACTGTATATAAATTCATACCTGGTTCCCCTGTCCCCTTTCACTTCTCACAGAGACAACAAACTCAGATCTTGATGCAATTATTCACTTTTATGTGGTTCACCTAACTCAGGGTACAATTAGGTTAGGTCTATGCTTTAAAGGTCCTCGTTTGATCTACTCAGTTGATGTCACCTTCATTTAGCTCAAATGGAGGCTATGACGAACAAATATGGAAAGGAAAATTATACATACTGCCTTGAGTTCCATGGAGTAAAAGTAAGTGTGATAAATAAATGTAACTCTCTCTTTCTCATTTTCCATGGATTCTGAAATTTAGTTGGTGTTCCAAAATATATGGGGAAATTCAAAGGACAATAAATTCAGAGACATCCCTAGAGATAGCTCACCTTCCCCCCACCCCCGAAAGCAGTAATGTCAGCTTTTACGTAAGGTGTCAATTTCTCACAGGCATATTTATCAGCCAGTAATTTGCATGTATGAAAAGGCCACAACACATAAACCGTAGAGAAAGAAAACCGTGCCACCGTAAACACAATTCCATGAAAGCGCCTTCCAGCCTCAGTTGCTGTTTGCATGTTTTGGTTCTTCTTGCTAAGGAATCACCATGACTACCATTGGAGAAACATCCCAAGTGCCTCTTAGCACAAAGACACACACACAGAGAGAGAGATAGATAGATAGATAATGTTGATGATTTGATACAGCAGAGATGGGCAACCTTCTGTATCTCAACATTGTGGAAAGTTATCAAAGTGAGCAGGATTAGGATTTTGTGGGTTTCCCCCTACAGTTTGAAAAAGAGTTTGCTTGTTTTTTTAAAAAAAATATATGCCATATTATAAAAGACTTTAGGACAGTGATGGTGAACCTTTTAGAGACTGAGTGCCCCAAAACTGCCCCACCCCTGCCCCTGCCCTCCGCTCCACCCCTGCCCTGCCTGCAAGGCCACCCACTGCCTCCACGGCCTGCTGCAGCAGATTGCCCAGGCGGACCTGCAATGCCATGGCAGCCACACCCTCCGCCTGCGCCCCGCAGCAGCATCTGTGCACGATGGGGCGTGAGGGCAGAATCTTGTCCCTGCTGCCCGGCTGCCATGTCCTTGGCTGCACTGCTCCACGCGGACTGCGCTCGGGGGTGACTCTCCTCCGGGGGGCTGCTGGTGAGGAGGGGGCTGTGGGGGGAGGCGGGGCTGGGGCAATGGTGTGCATGCCCACAGAGAGGGCTCTGAGTGCTGCCTCTAGCACACGTGCCATAGGTTCACCACCACTGCTTTAGGGGCTACACAGAAGGGAAGTGTGAGTAAGGGTGTGTATAGTGGAAAATTATGTCTCCATCTTTTAAAGTTGTGATCAGAAAAGGCTCCAAGGACTGGAAGGAGTTTGAGATGAAATATCTTACAGAACTAGAAATTAAGTTAGGATAGTAGGATTTTGACTACTGTCCATGTATAATGTAGGCAAACAAAAGAAGAAAGGCTAAAGCTTCTGAGTGTTTCATTTACCTGTAGATATTGGGCATTTGGCCATATAAATGTCCTCAGTCCAAATATTGGACCAAGCAAAATAGGCAATCAATAATCTTCCTTCCTTCCTTCCTTCCTTCCTTCCTTCCTTCCTTCCTTCCTTCCTTCCTTCCTTCTTTCTCATCTTCTGTTCAAATTGTAACACATGAACTTTGTAGATGAGAGGAAAACCTCCCTTGGTGGAGGATGAAAAACAGAAAGTGTTTGATCGATGCCTTGCCTTTAAGTCCTAGTGGCAATTTACTACTTCACTACTGACCGTTAAAAATTTGGTGGCCTTTTACATTTGTCTTTAGAAGCAAGTGACAAATGAAAAGAGAAAACTCAAGATTCAGGATTCCTGGAAACCATTCTCTACCGTGATGTGATAATTCCCAAACTGTAACTGGGAAATACACATCTCAGCTGAAATTATTTGGATTTCAGCCTGGAAAAAAAGTAATAATTAAGTCATGTTCTACTGGTGACTTTATGAAAATGTCCATGATATTCTCTTATTAGTAATATGGAATTTCCAATATCTCAAGGGTTGCCACAAAGGAGAGGGAGTCAAGCTATTCTCCAAAGCACCTGAAGGCAGGACAAGAAGCAACGGATGGAAACTAATCAAAGAGAGAAGCAACCTAGAACTAAGGAGAAAATTCCTGACAGTTAGAACAATTAATAATCAGTTTAACAACTTGCCTCCACAAGTTGTGAATACTCAAACACTGGAAGTTTTAAAGAAGAGATTGGACAACCATTTGTCTGAAATGGTATAGGGTTTTCTGCCTGAGCAGTGGGCAGAAAGGTCCCTTTCAACTCTGTTATTTTCTATTCTATTCTATTCTATTCTATTCTATTCTATTCTATTCTATTCTATTCTATTCTATTCTATTCTATTCTATTCTATTCCATTCCATTCCATTCCATTCCATTCTGCATTCTGCATTCTGCATTCTGCATTCTGCATTCTATTCTATTCTATTCTATTCTATTCTATTCTATTCTATTCTATTCTATTCTATTCTATTCTATTCTATTCTATTCTATTCTATTCCATTCCATTCCATTCCATTCCATTCCATTCTATTCCTTATTCCATTCCATACCTATTATCTATTCTATTCTATTCTATTCTATTCTATTCTATTCTATTCTATTCTATTCTATTCTATTCTATTCTATTCTATTCTATTCTATTCTATTCTATTCTATTCTATTCTATTCTATTCTATTCTATTCTATTCTATTCCCTCTGATCCAGAAACATCAACAGCCCCCATCAGGAATGAAGATCATGATGTTCAGAAAAGGCCATGCACAGGGAGATATAGAATTATCTTTCTTTTAGATGTCATGTATTTAGAGGATATAGACTGAGGTTTTCCCCACCATATGGTGAAGCACAGAGCACAGCATGAGCCTTCAAAGCAGAAGAGAACATTTAACCTAATGATCTAAAATTTCAGCATTTCCAAAGATGAATGTAATCCATTTTCTGACAGTGAAAGTATATTGCAAGCCACGACTGTGCCTTGAAGTTTATTATGTCTTTCTTTTTTTAAAAAAAGGATATGCTTTATTCAACCCTGTCCATCAACTGTACAAATTTAGTCACCTTCCAAAATGTGTGAGCCCTCTGAGGTACTTCAGGTCAGCAACTAGAAAATAAGACATACTAGAACTCTACAGATATGTAACATAATCCTGAAAGCTTGCCAATGTTCCCTCTTTTGACTCTTATAGTAAAAACAGTCAAGAAAAGGTCATTTTAAAGTTCTTCCTCACACTTTGTTGTTTTCCAGGACTGAGGCTGACGTTTTGCATAATGTTCTCCATATATCTTCTCCCAGATAATCTCTGGTGCTCCTCTATGCCATATTACACTAGATGTGTGAAATTACCAATAGAAAATAGTACTTGTAGCTCAAGGATGAACTGTGGGGTCCTTGGTTCTTTCTGAGCTCAGTGGTTTTCCTGACATTTCATTACCCAAAGTAACATCATCTGCAGTGTGTGAAATGCCTTGCATTTTCCAACTTTCCATGGCCATTGATGAGTGCCCAACATCTAATATGCCCTCATTGGTGGTTGGCTTAATCAAAACTTCGAAAATAAATTTTAGAAGTTTGTCCCAATGTTTTTAAAGAGACATTTTGCAAAGACCAAATGGATTTTTTTCCCCTTGTCTGAGTTTGGCTTGAAACCCAACCAAACACATATATCTTGGTGAAAGATATATGCAGGGCTTTTTTTGTCATAGAACGCCTAGAACGGAGTTCCGGCACCTTTTTTGGATGGAACCTTGTAGGGTAGGCAAGGCAGGTTGTATGACATGTGTGAGTTCCGGCACCTTTTCTTTTTACAAAAAAAGCACTGGATATATGTGTTGGGTTGGGCAACAGAAAGCACTGGGAGACAAATTTTGGATTTCAACAATAAACCTTTGTTGGTTAGCAGCTACATATGAAATGCCATAGGCCCAAGACTGAGGAATAAGCCTCATATAGATTGAAGGAGAATGAAATGCTAGATTTTGACAACTAACATCTGGAGGGCTTATGAGAGGGGTGTCTAGCGGGATCAAAGATTCTACAGTTCTGGCATTTTTATCAAATATGAAGATGACCAAATGGCTTCTCATTAAACTTGGGAGGGAGGAAGACTTGTAAAATGCCCTGATTTATGGACCTCCTACCTGTGGGTCAATTCCCCCCTCTTGTCATAAATTTAGTCAAAGAATTTTAATTTGTTCCACTCCTTTAGAACTCAACTTAATGAACTGTACAAATGACTAATTAAATAAAACTTTAGAGGAAACATGATGATGTCATCATGCCATCACCATAGAGTATGAAGTGGAAGGAGGATTTGCTATCCTTCTCTCTCCTCCTCTGACAGTTTCTTTGACCTTGGAAGACAGAATTGTTACAGTGTGCTCAACCTAGCTTGTCAAGGTTCAAGCCAATCCAGACATCCTTGGGATACAAGTGGTGAAGAAGTTTGCTGATTCCAAGAACTATTTACACGTACCAGTATTGCTTAGGTTCAGAGCACCTTGACAATGAAGAATGCTTCAGTTGCCACTCCTTAAAAGCAAAACCAATAACCCATTTTGCCCTAGGATAATGAACAAGCAGATGATGTCACCAGGTTTATCAAGCTACAAAACATTTACAGATGCTTTTCCTCACATTCCAATAATCATGTTGCTTCAGGGCCTTTGAAATGTTTTCTGAAGTGCTCTGGAAGAACTCTTCAGTTTTAGCTTTTCAAAGATCTTCTCTTCTTTCTCTTCAATAGGGAAGCAAATCATGATTTGCATACATTAAATATCTAATCTACCCATGGGTAGAAATGAGATCTTAAAGGCAATTACCAAAAAGAAAGCTATGTATCTAGCCCAGAACAACGGCTTATTGAGAATGTTAATTAAAAAGGAGTATAGGATCTCAAAAAAAAAAAAAGAAAAAGCTCCACAAGGTGGAAACTGGCTCAACTTTGAGCTGGAAGTCATCTGGAAAAATGTGGCAATATCACAGAGTAGACGTGGAAGTCAAAAACAAATCTCAAAAGGCAGTAATAGACTCCTTTCAAACAATTGCCAAGAGCTACTAGGAAAATCAAAATCAGAAAACTAGGTCTCACTTCTTTTGGCCATGTCATGTGGAAGGAATTTGCTGGAGAAAGCAATTATGTTTGGAAGAGTTAGAGATAAAAGGAAACCAGGCCATCAAAGAAGTCCATGGCTGGACACCATCAAAGGTGACACACACCAAAGCATAGAACAACTCAAAGAAATACTGCAAGTTCGGAAGATGTGGAGAGTCCTGACCCATAGGATCACCAAGAGTTGGACACGACTGAGTGGATAACATAATAATAATAATAATAATAATAATAATAATAATAATAATAATAATAATAATAATAATAATAATAATAATAATAATAATAATAATAATAATAATAATAATAATAATAATAATAATAATAATGATGATAATAATAATAATAATAATAATAATGATGATGATGATGATGATGATGATAATAATGATAATAATAATAATGATAATAATGATGATGATGATGATGATGATAATAATGATAATAATGATAATAATAATAATAAAGTTGGAAGGGACCTTGGAGGTCATCGAGTCCAACCCCCTGCTCAGGCAGGAAACCCTATACCATTTTGGACAAATGGCTGTCGAGTTTCTTCTTAAAAACTTCCAATGTTGGAGCATTCACTGCTTCTGGAGGCAGGTTGTTCCACTGGTTAATTGTTCTAACTGTCAGGAAGTTTCTCCTCAGTTCCAGGTTGCTTCTCTCCTTGACTAGTTTCCATCCATTACTTCTTGTCCTGCCTTCAGGCGCCTTGGAGAATAGCTTGACTCCCTCTTCTTTGTGGCAACCCCTGAGATATTGGAATACTGCTATCATGTCACCCCTAGTCCTTCTTTTCATTAAACTAGACATACCCAATTCCAGCAAACGTTCCTGATATGATCATGATCATATCATCATGGTCATGATCATCATCATCAGGAAAAGAGCTTGTCTTGCGGGGAAAAAACCACCTCCCCTGAATTGAATGAAAAAGCAGTTGACTGTGCAGAAACACTTCTTTATTTTTAATCTTGTTTTTGGACCGCAAATATTTATTTATGTAACCCACCCTTTGCACTTTCAATCAAGACATGCTGAAAACTCTCCTTCAGAATGCAACAACAACAAAATGTCATCATCCTTAGGTATGATTAAAGCTACCATCCCACAGTTTTCCAAAAAGAATCTTGTTACCATAATAAAACTACTTATCATCCGGACAAATTTTCACTGGGGAGAAGATAGTGACTGCAAAGGTGAATGTACTGGAGAGAAGTCATGTTGGCCCTTTGATCAAAAATAAGACAGATAGGTGAAACTTTGGCAGGACGTGTTAGAACACATTTGTCCACTGCTGTATGATAAGAACCTCCTTCATATTTGATAATACAATTCAGAGGTCCAAGTGGAGTAGCTTCCTGCACCAGACAGTTCAGTTGTTGTTCTGAAAGGATGCATACTGTCAGAGTGAATTCTCACACTGATTAGGTGTCTAGAATCACTGTGTGTGCAGGTGTACAAGAACTCACATATCCAGACGTAAGAGGTTGAATCCCTGTACTAGAGACTTTAACCAAAACATCAAGCTGGCTGTTGTGTGCTTTTCTTCCTCTGGGCTCTAAATACTTGAATGTTTATTCTCCAACCTATTTGTCAACACTCATTTTTGTCTTCGTTGCCACATATTAGTTTAGAGATTTTAGCTAAAGGAAAAAGGGGAGGGGGAAGGTGTAGTTTTCAGTTAGCCAAAACAACTTCTGTGTGTGAGAATCAAGGTCAATGCTGATAACATTTTGGCGGGCTAAAGTGCTGGGAGCAGAGCCCGCGTTTTGAAACCATTGGGGAATGTGATTTATGACAGTAATTTGGGGTGGGAATTGCAACTTGTAACTTTGTAGCCTGGGGGAGGGAAATTTAGTCTTGGATTCACACTTGTACGTGCCCATATCTTGTTTCCTAAATAAAATGTTCTTTAAGGAAGAAACCCTTGCCTTGAAGTTCTTTTAAATGGTTTCATCTATTGGAACCATGACACTATTCTCCAAAGCAGATCTGAAGGCAGGACAAGAAGCAATGGATGGAAACTAATCAAGGAGAGAGCCATGCTAGAAAGATGGTGGAACGACTTGCCTCCAGAAGTTATGGATGCTCCAACACTGGTGGTTTTAATGAAGAGATTGGACAATAATTTGTCCAGAATGTGTATAGGGCCTCCTGCTTGAGCAGGCAATTGGACTAGAAGACCTCTAAGGTCTCTTCCAACTTTATTATTCTGTTCTTCTTTCAATGATGGCCTTATTTATGTAATAATTCAGTTCTCCTTTCTTTGTGTCCATTTCCTTATTACATTCTCTTCCTTGAGCTTTATGCAGTTCTTGATTCTTTCTCCAACCAATATATTATCATAAGACAGAATGGCTGAGGAATTCTGGGAGTTGAAGTCCACAAGTCATAAAAGGGCCAAGTTTGAAGACCCCTGTCATAAGACATCTTTGATATAGGTTAAGTTGACAAAGAGTGAGTGGGGCAAATTCACTTAGGAGTTTTGTGACTCATATGGATGTGACTGTAGACGTCCAAATCACAATCCACTATTTTAAGAATTATACCACCATAACTACTAGGTACATACAACCAGCAACTTCACTTCAGCCCTGTGTAATTCTGGTGAATTCATGGTTCTCCTAAACACCACCTGTCTGTAATAGTCTAACCATACCACTCTTAAGTTGTACTTAAAGAGCTTACAGTAAGTATCCTTACCACTTTCTACAGAGGGACGATCGAGAGCATCCTGTCATATTGCATTACAATCTGTTTTGGAAGCATTATTGGAGCTTCAGACAGGAAGGCAGTGCAGAGAGTGGTGAGGATGGCTGAAAAGATTATTGGCAGTTCCCTCTTTTCCATCCAGGACATAGCACAGAAGCATTGCTTGAGCAGGGTCTGCAAGATTGTCTGGGACACTACACATCCTCTTCACGATCTGTTTTCCTTGTTACCTTCTGGGAGGAGGGGGCTCCGTGGTATCCAAAGCAGAACATCCAGATTCAGTCACAGCTTTGTTCCATACAGTATCAACCTTGTGAACTCTCAAGCTTCCTCTTTCCACTATGTATTCAAGATGGACAGTGATTAATATTTATATGTTATTTATATGTAATGGTGTAGGTATATACATATGTTGTATATAGCATGCTTATATGTGTGTTATGTATGTGCACACTTTTGAGAGCAGGCAACATAATTTCATGTTTAATGTGTGCCAGCGTGCCCACAGTAAAAAATGACAATAAAAGTTATATGTCTATCTATCTATCTATCTATCTATCTATCTATCTATCTATCTATCTATCTATCTATCTATCTATCTATCTATCTATCTATCTATCTATCTATCTATCTATCTATCTATCTATCTATATCTATCGATATCTATCTATCTATCTATCGATCTATCTATTCTCTATCTATCTATCTCTCTATCTATCATCTATCTCTCCATCCATCATCCCTCCATCATCATCCCTCCATCCATCCATCCAATCATCCTCCATCCATCCCCTCTCTCTCTCTTCTCTCGTCTTCTCTCTCTCTATCGATCTATCATCCTATCTATCTTATCTATCTATACATCTACTATATATCTATCTATCTATCTATCTACTCTACTTATCTATCATCTATACTGATTCCATCTATCTATCTATCTCATCTATCTATCTATTTCCATCACGAATCATCCATCCATCCATCCATCCACCATCCATCATCCAGTCCATCCATCCATCCATCCATCCATCCATCCATTCATCCTCTTCTCCCTACTCTCCTCTCTCGCTCTCTCTCTATCTATCCTATTATATATCTAGCTAATCTATCTATCTATCTATCTATCTATCTATCTATCTATCTATCTATCATCTATCATCGATCTATCTATCATCTATCTATCGTATCTATCTATCTATCTATCTATCTATCTATCTATCTATCTATCTATCTAGGCAACATGTAAAACACAACATGATGTAATACACTACAACTTTGTTCTGTTTGGCTTGGGTTTAACATTGTGTGGTTTGGGACATTCCATAAACCTAATCATTCTGTTGCAACTAGCAAAGCGTGATTAGAGAAAGCTATGGCTTCTGGATGATGTAAATCCAGCCACTGTGCCTTTCCACTGTAAATCAATAATCTCAACTGTTTCTTTCTTTAAAAAAAATAATACCATACATAAGGTATTATATAAGTTGAATGAACATCAGAGCTCCATAGAGCATGCAAAAGGAAAGGTAATTTTGCTGTGAGTGGCAGACCTGCCAGAGGTGATAATTTCCCTGCATCAGCTACATTTAAGCAACCATGTTTTATGTCCCAGAAAATATTTTTTTTTTCTTCCTCTCTTGTCTCAAAACAAATTAGTGACGTCTACATTTCAACTTGGGGGCCCTGTGTATCATTTCATAGTGGTAGCCAGGTTAAAAAAAAAAAAAAGTGTGTATGAAAGACCTTGAATTTTCTCATTTGCATAAGAATGGGAAGTTAATTGTGTTAGAGATATCCTAGTTTCCCTCAGGAGTTCATTAAGCTGAACCACACTGAGAATGTAACTTAACTGTCAGCTTGGATAAACCTGAAAAATCAGCTTAAGACAACTGGAACCATAAGTTATAACTTAATATGTGCATAAACAAGTTAAAAGGGTGAGGGGAAAGCACAGTGGAAATCTGCGTGTAGTACATTCATTTGGAAGCTTCTGATGAATTTTGCATTCCGTGTTCAATAATTTAAACAGTTAACTGAACTTAAAGATTGGAAGTTTTAATACAAAAGAGTTTATTTAGAAAAACAAAAACAAAGCCGCAACACCTTCATGTTCTAATTAAATCAAAATTTTGATACCCAAATTCGGGAATAGGCTTTTTGAAACATTATAACTTTCTATCAGTAAATTGGTAAGGTTAAATCTTGAACTTTTTTTTTGGGGGGGGGGGTTCTTAATTGGGACTTCTCAGGAATTTTTAAGCACCATTGCTGTCTATATCTGGTTTACCTTTTAATAAGAAAAGGCTGGAGCATTTTGGATAAAACAAGTTAGCAGATAGTCAGGTGACTAAATCATGCATGGACAGTTGACAGGGAGTTTTTTAAAAAAATAAATAAATAAGCTGATCGACATAAAATAAGATCAATCCACTGAAGCTGATTAAAAAACAACAACATTTAAAGCAAATGCTGCTTCACACAGTGTACATAATTTGTATGTAGAATTCTTGGCCACTAACTTGGATGGCTTTAGAAGAGTATTGAATAAAACATGGAAGAGAGCCGTTTCAATAGCTATTAGCAATGAGAAACAATGGATGGAAAGTAAGGAGAGAAGCAACTTAGAAGTAAGGAGAAATTTCCGAATAGTGAGAACAATTAACCAGTGGAACGGCTTGCCTTCAGGTGTTGTGGGTGCTCCATCACTGGAGGCATTCAAAAAGAAAAAAAAAATAAATGTCTGGAACTTGGAAATGTTATACATTCCAAAATCCACCTCTATTTTTCTATATAGCCCCAAAGACTGCACTTGAAGACAGAACAGGAAGCAATGAACGGAAACTAATCAAGGAGACAACCAATCTAGAACGGAGGAGAAATTTCCTGACAGTTAAAACAATTAATCGGTGGAACGGCTTGCCTTCAGAAGTTGTGGGTGCTCCATCAATGGAGGCCTTTAAGAAAAGACTGGACAGCCACTTCCCTGGAATGGTCAAAGTCTCCTGCTTGAGCAGGGGGTTGGACTAGAAGACTTCCAACTCTGTTATTCTATTATTCTGGCATTCTGTTAAATTAATTTGCTTGCTGCGAGACATTCTGATGTGTGTGCATGTGTGTGTGTGCGTGTGTGTGTATTTTGCCATCACTTTTTCTTTTTTGAAAAGGGTTCAAAATTATCTTGAATACTCTACAGTACCTTGTATCATAGACTGCTAAAGTTACATGGACTTTGCAGGTTTCTTTCTTTTTTTTTTTTTAAATAAGCGATGTATCAATTAAGTAAACATACTAATATCCCAGGATGGGATCAGAGTTATCTTTCATTCGGTGGCCAGTCAATGACCATTTCTAGGAGGGGATGGCAAATGAACTAAATGCCCCATAGAAAATTACCTAGCAGCAAAACACTTTTGTTGACGATTAGCTTAGACTTTCTAATACCCAAAGGGTCCATGAAAAATGTAGGTGGCTTAATAATATAACACTGATATTCATTTTGTATAAGGTAGCACAGCAAGGTTCAGAATCCCCGTGTAGATTTCTGCTTTGCCTACCAATTAATCACCCAGGGCGCAGCAGGAGGATTTGCTATAATTCTAGATCATGATGAGGAATGACTTGTCTGCTGAAATCCAAATTAGAGCATCTGTCTAATGACTTGCTTCACTTTATTTTCTTCTTTCATATCCCTACTTCTGTCTGTATGTCTGTTCATTCTAAGATTTTATATCCACCACTAATCTGCCTTCCTTTATCTTCTGAAGCTCTATAAGAATCTAAAATTGCAGGCTTTATTTTTATTTTTTTATTATTATTCTATTTTTTGCACAAACAAAATCCTTCCATCGTTGAAGGAAAGATAGGGACCTGAATTGTTCTACCGGTTCTGCTAAAAGGCTCTACCAATTGGGTCCCGGGATTAATAGTTAGAAAACAGCAGCCACTGAATGTAGCTATAGTAAAAGGAGATGGAACAGGATTTAGGATTATCATCTTAGTGGTACCAAAACACCAAATTTATCAAACGCTACTTCCGTCATGGCCCTGGGGAAGCAGCAATTCCAACATGATACACTAGAGGGAGCAGTGCGGAAGGAAAGGATCAGCTTCATTTTTAAGTGTTTGCTTGAACTGTTTTGCATCCGGCGGGCGAATGGGAATTATTGTGTAATTTGAAATGGAGACCACTGACTTGACACATCGCGTAGGTTGTCCACAATATGCGATATTGTAATGGTATGGGATAATGGTAAAGGGCGGTGGTGGTGGTGCAATAATTAGAATGCAGTATTGCAGGCTAACTCTGCCCACAGGCAGGAATTCGATCCTGACCTGCTCAAGATTGACTCAACTTTCCATCCTTCTAAGGTCAGTAAAATGAGGACCCAGATTGTTGGGGACAATATGCTGACATTTGTAAACCACTCACAGAGTGCTGTAAAGCATTATGGAGTGGTGTGTAAGTCTAAGTGCTACTGCCATTGCTAATGTTCCACTAAGATGCAGAACAGTTTGTGCTATTAAAGAGTGGACTCGCAGGAAATGTGTTCTGTCCATTTAGAAGATTTGCTATGTACATATTTTCTTTCTTGCAGTTTACTCACCAGCCCATCCTCAGGTTTGCTTAATGCAGATAACTTTTGTACCAATGTTTTTTGTCACAATCAGAGAGGGTTGTTTTTTTTGTTTCTGGTGGTTACAGCATTAAGTGTCATGGTTCCGACAGATGAAACTCTTCAAAAGAACCTCGAGGCATTGTTTACCTTAAAGAATCTTTTATTCGAGTAGCATAATATCAGCACTTACATAATCGAAGCCAAAAACTGAATTCCCCTCCCCTGGGCACATAGTATCAAAGCACAATTCCCTCCTCCAATTTACAGTCATAAATCACATCCCCCAATTAACTTGAAGCGCGGGCTTCCTCTCCAGCTCTCCAGCCCGCCAATTCTTTATCATCTCTGATTTCAACAACCTTGATTCTCACGCTAGGCTCAGTGTTGTTATGTCTAGCTGGACTCTCATTCACATCCCCCCCTCCCCAGCATCATCTAACTCTAAAAGCGAATGGAAGAAAATGGCTACATTTCCATCTGTTGTCAGTGCAAAAACATCCGATGTTAGCAGCGTTGACATTAAGCTTATACTATGGGGATGATATACATTTAATGTTGCAACAGGGCTCCATGGAGATATCTTGAATTAACTAGTTTTCCCCTCCCCTCCCCTCTTCTTCCTTCCTTCCTTCCCCCCCTCTCTCCCTTGTTATTTTATTTTGTAAATCCAGTCTTGAGTTCTTTCACCTGAAGAATTAGGTTAAAAGCATTTAAGCAAATAAGACATAAATAAAATTTAGTATGCATCAGTAGTTTTGCAGCTGGATTTTCTCCAGCGAGTTCTATTTGCATTGATTTTGGAACAAACAAAAGGTTTCCTAATGCCTCATTACTGAACCACTGGCTTTTTGGTAATCAAATGTCTTTAATAATTGAAAATATATTAATATGCATAGCTATTAACCAGTGAGGCTTCTTAGCCCAAGTAAACCTGCTAAATCAAAATTCTCAAGGTGATGTTCACAACTATGCTGATGCATCTTTGGGTCTGCAACCTGTAAATCTGTAGTTGTCCTACAGAAGTGAATTAGGGTCATTTACTTAGGGTCCACCTAAGTAAAAGTTGTAGTTGACAGCCAAGTATTAGAATTTCTAATCACTTTCCTGACACTTTGTGCTGGTCTGGAATTTTGCAGCTCAGCTATGGTAGTGCTCCTGAGGTTGACAGAAATGTAGGATCTGCAGATAATGTTACTCTGGATTCTCCTACAAGTACATACTCACCGCTCTTGCTCATAAAGTTTGTTAATTTCACTGCATTACTCATGCTGTTGCAATTCCCCATAAACAGAAGATTTAGATCTGCTGTTTGAATAACAGGCAATCAATTATTAGCATGTCTCTCCAACTTTCTTTCTTAAGGACAGAATGACATTTCTCCTCAGCCGTGCCAATGTATTTGCTGAAGCTCCATTTTACTGCATTTTGGTTATTTTATTAGATTATGTTAGATTGTTAGATTTTATTAGATCTCTAAATGATTATCCTTGGGTGGGTTTCTGTTGTTGTTTTTCAACCATCCATATCCTCCAGCTTTTATGTGAGACTGAGATGTTCTCACTCACCATTCCAAATATGCCAACTGGTCAAAGAAGAGGGGGACCTTTTGCGCAGTCCCTTCTATAATTCAGAAGGGTGGTGAACTCTCTGCAACTCTCTGCAGAGCATCGTCAGTATTTATTAATCCTTTGTTAGTCCTTTGAGGTAGTCCTCCGAGGTAATCTGGACAAGAAACACAAGCAGGAGTGAGATATTGTGAGAGAACAAAATATTGCAAGACTGAAAGTATTACTTTCCTCTTTCCCTTTTACTCTCCAGGGAAGTAGGGTCTCTTCTGAAATGTTTCCCATGCCCTCTTTCCTGCTTTTGGCTAAGATGATTTTTATATGCCTGTTGAGAGATCCTCTAGCCTTGATGATGTTACCTGGTTTGGTTGATGAAACATCTCCAAGAAAACAACCAAGTTCAGAGAGCACCAAGGACCCCTCGTTTCCGTGGTGGCGCAGTGGTTAGAATGCAGTACTCCAGGCTGACTCTGCTCACCGTGAAGAGTTCGATCATGACCGGCTCAAGGCTGGATTCATCCTTCCATCCTTCCGAGGTTAAATGAGAATCCAGATTGTTGGGATCAATAGGCTGACATTATAAACTGCCCAGAGAATGCTGTGAAGCACGGTGAAATGGTATATAAGTCTAAGTCAGGGGTCTTCAACTTGGCCCTTTTATGACTTGTGGACTTCAACTCCCAGAATTCCTCAGCCAGGCACGCTGGCTGAGTAATTCTGGGAGTTGAAGTCCACAAGTCATAAAAGGGCCAAGTTTGAAGACCCCTGGTCTAAGTGCTATTGCTATTTCAACCCTGAACTACAAATATTGATATAGACTGATTGTCCAGTCTGTGGTCCATCTTCCTGTCTACCAAGGTCAGTGGTGGGATTCAGCCGGTTCGCACCAGTTCGGCAGAACCGGTAGCTAATTTTTTTGTTGCCCAGGCCAAGAACGGACTTCCAGAAGCGGCATCCACACAGAGAACCGGTTGTTCACCTATTTGATTCCCACCACTGTCCAAGGTCATTCACACAGATCATTACAATCTTGCAAATTAACCATATGTTGACACTGCCAGCGTTGACCTTAATTTTAAAGCTACAGCCATCTTGGTTTATCCTCTAGCCAAGCTCAATTAATTGGGAATTTCCCAGTATCTTTTTCCAACTTCTGAATCAGTAGAAGTTAATAAGGTAAAATCATCCAAATTTTTAGTTAGAAGAAAAAAACTCATAGAGGCCAAATGGAACATTTCCTGAGTGAACATGGATAGGTCTGTACTTTATTTTTATTTTTTTTAAAAAAATATCCCTTTGGTAAGTTTAAATACATGAATATACAATTAATGACAGCAATTATCTTTCTTAAGTGGCTATTCAAACTTCAGAATGGAGGTACCTGAGGAATACAACCTTTGTTAATTGCTTTACAAATAGGCATGGTTGGCCACTTGCATCCGTAGGAAGTCAGCCCTCACAGGTTCCTGCACTTCTGAAACTGAAAACACGATTATTAATAGATAATAACATGGCAAGCAAAGAACTCATGATTAAATTTCAGTCTGGAGCTAGGCGCAAATCCCACTTCCAAATTTTTCCTCCCACACAGAAGGAAAAATTGTTAAGATAAATCGATCGTCAAATTTGTCCAGGGGAAAATAGGTTCTCCAATAATTTCTTGGGAGTGAGGCTTAGTCATAGCCATGACAACAACACAGAGCCTTTTTGTTGTTTCCCTTTACGTTGTGAGCTTTTTCTAAGATTGTGAGGTAGATAGAAGCTAGCATGCGTCTGTCTGTATGCTGTCTATCTATCTGTCTGTCTATCTGTCTGTCTATCTATGTATCCACCCATCTACCCATCTACCCATCCACCCACCATCCATCTATCTATCTATCTATCTATCTATCTATCTATCTATCTATCTATCTATCTATCTATCTATCTATCTATCTATCTATCTATCTATCTATCTATCTATCTATCTATCTATCTATCTATCTATCTATCTATCATCCATCTGTCTCTATCATCTATTTATCATACATCTATCATCTATGTATCTATCTATGTATCTATCTATGTATCTATCTATCTATCTATCTATCTATCTATCTATCTATCTATCTATCTATCTATCTATCTATCTATCTATCTATCGTCCATCTGTCTATCTATCATCTATTTATTATACATCTATCATCTATCTATCTATCATCTATCTATCTATCTATCTATCTATCTATCTATCTATCTATCTATCTATCTATCTATCTATCTATCTATCATCCATATCTATCATCTATTTATCATACATCTCTCTCTCTCTCTCTCTCTCTCTCTCTCTCTCTCTCTCTCTCTATCTATCTATCTATCTATCTATCTATCTATCTATCTATCTATCTATCTATCTATCTATCTATCTATCTATCTATCTATCTATCTATCTATCTATCTATCTATCTATCTATCTATCTACCATCTATTCAATTCACTGATTTGTGAGAACTTTGGAGCCATTTTTTTCATACTTAATCACTTAGGTGTTGCCATCCATACCATTAGATCTCATAATTATGTATGGTCCATATAATTTGTATGATATAAAACTGACACATTTTTTAAAAAAAAATTCTTGGCTTTTTCCAAGTTATTTTTGATCACTGGTCTAATTTCTGCCCCAGTCAAACTAATAACCAATTCATTCATATTTCATTTATATTTAGTCACATTTATACACATTGACCTGGAGATACATCTAATACAATGACAATTTGTCCTGAATAGATATTTATAGATGTTAGAACCATAAGGGCGAATAACATCACTATCAAATGCAAAACCCAAGCAAATTTTAATGCTCAGCTACCTATGAAATCTGAAATCCAGTTGTGGCAAAGAAAACAAGTAGTTTGTAGTCACCGAGTCCTTAATGATTCTAAGATCTTCACACAAAGTAGAAAGTGGTTTTCATCCAAGAATTAGAGTACCTTATTTGAGAAGCTATTCCACCATAGAAACTGGCTAGAGAATCTTTAAGCAGAATGTGTCCGTTCATTATATACAATATGTAACTGGGAGATCATGCTGAGAAGAACCATCCCCTAGATCACGGGTCGGCAACCCGCGGCTCCGGAGCCGCATGCGGCTCTTTGAGGGATCACCTGCGGCTGCGGAGCCTCTGCCGCGGGCGGGTGCGCATGCGCGGGCGGGTGCGGCTCCCAGGGGTTTTTTTTTTTAGGGAAACGGGTCCGTGCGGCTCGTTGGATATTTCGGCTGGCCGACCCATGCCCTAGATCTAGACTCCTGATCTGTGGCCCAGTTGCAGGCCACAACCAGTTGGGAACCAGGTGAGCGTGTGTGAGCATGTACATAAATCTGCATTTGCAAAACCATCCCCTATCCCATCCCCCCCCACCACCAGTCCGTGGAGCCGGAAACGTTGGGGACCATGGTCCTAGATGTTTAGTAGTCTAGGAACCTTCTCAGTTGTACCCATTTCACTCTGCAATAGCACTCTCTCTCTCACACTCTCTCTCACTCTCACTCTCCCTCTCACTCTATCTCTCCCTCTCTCTCTGTCTCTCTCTCTCCCTCTCTCTCTCCCCTCTCTCTCTCTCTCCCTCTCCCTCTCTCTCCCTGTCCCTCTCTCTCTTTCTCCCTCTCTCTCCCTCCCTAATTCCATCTCTCTCTCCCTACTCTTCCTTTTTTTTTCTCTCCTCTCTCTCTTCTCTCCCTCTATCCTCACTCTCTCGTCTTCTCTCTCCCCAATCTCTCTCCATCTTCGTCCTCTCTCTCTCCCTCTCCTCTCCTCCGGTCTCTCGTCTCTCGTCTCCCTTCCCTCTCTCTCTCTCTCTCTGTCTCCCTCTCTGTCCCTCCTCTCTCTCCCTCTCCCTCTCAGTCTCCCCCCCTCTCTCTCCCCCTCTCCTTTTTGACATTTTGGAGAGCTGTGAAAATGGTCCCTTGCATTATGAGTTTTACAATGTCAAGACTGTAACATGTGAATTGTTTTGGTCTTGTCATTTTTATTGAGTTATTCAGTTATGAGTCGGTAGGAGGTAGCATACAAATGATAAATAAAAACGATGGGTAGATGACAATGCCAAAAAAGTTATTAGATCTTCATCAGGCTCCCATGCATGGCACCACAGCAATTTGGAATAAACACATCCCCGTCGTTTCTTTGAGGCATGAAAAAATGAATGTCTTCCCAGGTACATTGTTTAACAAAGTTGTCAATATTTTTGCAACAGTTAACTACACAAAGATTAGATAAATTGCATTTTCTTTGGCAAAAAAAAAATGTATTCTGTAATAGCCTAAATCTTTATTATGAAAACATAGTTCAGGAAAGCTTAGAATTTCAAAGAATGTGGATGTTTTTAGATTTAGCACAGAATGAACTTATGCATTCTTTTCATTTACAATATTATTCAGCAAGTGGTGGCTTTGGGTGACAGAACATTGCTAATGGTTCTGAAAGTATAATGGGATAAACATACATTATTAATGCATTTTTTATGAGAAATTACTAAAGATCAGAGTTGCACCTCTACATTGTTTCATAAATATGCTGGAACCTTTACAAATGCCTTCATAATTGTAGGCTTATTTTGCTAGTATTTGAATGTAACTGTAATAGTGATGTATTACAGTTAACTCACAGGAGGACCAGAAGAAACCAGAAAGAGTTGCCTTCATAAGAGTTGAAAATTTCAAACTTTAAGAGAAGTTCCCCCAAGAGAATAAAGATGGTCAAAATCCAGTTTATCTAGACCAGGGGTCAGCAACCTTAAACACTCAAAGAGCCACTTGGACCCGTTTCCCACAGAAAAGAAAACACTGGGAGCCGCAAAACTTGCGCGCGTGCAGGAGGGGGGGGCTTGATTGAAATTAAAAGAAATAGAGGCTGCTGTGCATGAGTTCTCTCTCTCTGTCTCTCTGTCTCTCTCTCCTTCTCCCTCTCCCTCCCTCCCTCTCTCTCTCTCCCTCTCCCTCTCTCCCCCCTCTCTCTCTCCCCCTGTCTCCGATCTTCTGCTCACCTGGCAAGCTGGCTTCATGCTGTCCTCCGACAAGCTGACACACATTCTTATTGGACTGGCTCTCTCCTGCCCTTGGTCTGCCAGTCCTCTTCCCCCACTAAGTAAAAGTCTCTGTGTGTGTGTGTGTGTGTGTGTGTGTGTGAGAGAGAGAGAGAGAGAGAGAGAGAGAGAGCTGCTGCTGCTTCCTGCTTCCTGCTGAGACACAGCAAAGGCAGGAGCCCCGCCCAATAAGCTTGTCAGCTTGTCGGAGGACAGCGTGAGGCCACTCTCTTTTTACACACACACACAGCAGGAGAGAGAGAGAGAGAGAGAGAGAGAGGGAGAGAGAGAGAGAGAGAGAGAGAGAGAGAGGAGAAGGTAAGCGCAAGTGCCTCTCTCTGTCTCTGTCTCTCTCTCTGCAGATGAGGCTCCCAGGAGGCTGGGAGCCGCAGGAGAAGGCTCAAAGAGCCACATGCAGCTCCGGAGCCGCAGGTTGCTGACCCGTGATCTAGACCAAATTTGGGTATGAGATTTTAAAAATGCCAGTTCATTTATGGATGTCTTTTACATTTATTCTGAAGAAAAAGCAACAACGTTTTGATCAGAGAAGTTGGCTGTTTAATTTTCTTTAAATTGTCCAGTTACTTTCCAAGCCGAAGAAGATATTGTAAAGCTTCAAGTGTTCATATTGGTGATTTTTCATCTACATAGTAATCAGGATTGGACCAGTTTAGCTTTATGAAATCAACCTAGTTTGATTAGGTAATTTAGTTGGACCACAATTATTACTAAATTTTAAGTATACACATACACACATACACACCCCACACCAACACACACATTCTTTGAGTGAATTTTCCGCTTCACCAGTGTTCCTTTTCAATATGTGGCAAACCATTTGAAAAATTGGGCGCTATCTAACCAAATGAAATTCAATGGAGAAAAATGTAAGGTTCTACATTTAGGCAAGAAAAATCAAATGTACAGGTATAGTATAGGGGGTACCTTGCTCAATAGTAGTAACACTGAAAGGAATCTCGGAGTCCTAGTGGACAATCAGTTAAATATGAGCCAGCAGTGTGCTGCAGCTGCCAAAAAAGCCAACACAGTGCTGGGCTGCATTAACAAAGGGATAGAATCAAGATCACGTGAAGTATTAATACCACTTTACAATGCCTTGGTAAGGCCACACTTGGAATACTGCATCCAGTTTTGGTCACCACGATGTAAAAAAGATGTCGAGACTCTAGAAAGAGTGCAGAGAAGGGCAACAAAGATGATTAGGGGACTGGAGGCTAAAACATATAAGGAACGGTTGCTGGAATTGGGTATGTCTAGTTTAACGAAGAGAAGGACTAGGGGGTGACATGATAGCAGTGTTCCAATATCTCAGGGGCTGCCACAAAGAAGAGGGAGTCACGCTATTCTCCAAAGCACCTGAGGGCAGGACAAGAAGCAACGGGTGGAAACTAATCAAGGAGAGAAGCAACCTAGAACTAAGGAGAAACTTCCTGACAGTGAGAACAATTAACCAGTGGAACAACCTGCCTCTAGAAGCGGTGAATGCTCCAACACTGGAAGTTTTTAAGAAGAGACTGGACGGCCATTTGTCCGAAATGGTATAGGGTTTCCTGCCTGAGCAGGGGGTTGCACTAGATGACCTCCAAGGTCCCTTCCAACTTTATTATTATTATTATTATTATTATTATTATTATTATTATTATTATTATTATTATTATTATTATTATTATTATTATTATTATTATTATTATTATTATTATTATATTGATGCTGCTGTTGTTCTTCTCGCTTCTTGACTGTCACACACAGCCAAGAGATGGATAGATCAACCATCTTCGTATATTACACCTTCCAGTTCTTGCAATGTTCAGTTTTCTCTTCAGTTATTATTATTATTATTATTATTATTATTATTATTATTATTATTATTATTATTATTATTATTATTATTATTATTATTATTATTATTATTATTATTATTATTATTATTATTATTATTATTATTATTATTATTATTATTATTATTATCCCTATCAATCCGTATCCCATGGCCTGTCTATACTTTTCTACAAATCATCTGCTAGAACTTTCTGCATACATATGTTGTTACATTATAGAAGATAATGTCCAGCAGCCCTGAATATTGGTTACTGTATCTTGCCTGTGGAGTCATTGGAATTCAAATTGGGAAAGAAGTTTTTTTTTTTTTTTTAATCTTGGGAAAATTTGAAAGGTTCCAACAAGATAAATTCCATACTTTGCTACTTAGGATCCTCAAAAAAATGAATAAATCCAGGTTGCCGGTTCAATTCTGTTCATAGACACAGTTGACAAATAACTGGGACAGATGAAGAAATTCACCAGCCATGGGACAAGGTTTGTAGATGGTAGAGAATTTTTGGTTATTCTTGCTAGGAGAAAATGTAAAGAATTTGAACAGTAAAGCCCTTCCTCTCTGCCCAAAACCAACATGAATGGCAGAATTGCTATTATTGTGATCCGTAGGAGAACAAATGTGCAAATGAATGAATAGCCTGGTCACTTAAATTAGGAAATGAGAAATTGTAATTGGGGGTAAGAAGACTAGAACAGTGGAGGGAGATGATTCTCAATTAGCTAGAAACAAGGACTTAGGGAAAGATCAAGGACATTTGAATAATTGCCCAGACGCCCGTGAACGTGTTTAATTCGGGGTATTGCATATCCACATGCAAAGTAAACTCCATATTATTATTATTTTTCCCCTCATTCATCTGCTCCGGGTTGATATACAGAGCGCTGGAATGTCTGATATTGGTGACAAATGACCTCAGCCAGAAATGTTTGATTTCAGTATTCATAATGCAATCTGACAAATAGCGTTTTGGGCTAGTGGGAATTCCTGATATAATTATGTTAATTTGCAATATGTTTCTCGCTAGATGTTTAATAGCACACATGCTGAAATTAACGCTCGTATATTACATTTAAAATTAGGTGCAGAAATAGATATACATTGCAGGGTGCTTTATATAAGCCTCCTTTGTTAGAAAATACGATTACATTTTCGTAGATGTGTTTACTTCTGGCTGTTTATTGCTGCGCATTCTTGTTTTTAAGTGCATAATCTTGATTTAGACATACTTTACAATGAGTGTATAACATTCATAGGACAGACATATTGTTAGTTTATTTATACTGAAGTGCTAAGTCAGCTTAATTATTTACCACCAGGGTATAAAATATTAGGTTGGCAGTTGAGGGGGGGGGCGGGAGAGAGAGAAATCTGTATTGTGATGAGCATAATATTCCCATATTAACTGTAACCTTGAGAACAGTTAAGATAATGCTGGCTAGGGATTCTGATAAAAACATGCAGTTTATTAATGTGGATATTTTAACTTTCCACATGCTTGCAATGAATAATTGAGACATTTGCCTACAGTAAAAGATCCACAGTTTCCACAACGTAGATTCAAATTATTGTACTTTTTTTTCTTTCTTTTTTCTTTTTTTGCACTCGTATCAGAAGCACCGAGGTGCTTCTGGGTTGACATCACTGTTGCCCAGGAGACACCCAGTTGGGGGCTATTTTCCTGTCCTCTACAGGAGCTGGAGTGAAGGATGGGAGCTCAAACATGCCCCACGCCAGCTCTTGGGTCTCAAACACGGGCTTGCTAACCTCCTGTCCAGCATTGCAACCACTTGAGCTCCCCCCCCCCCCGGTGCTCCTTCGATTATTGTGCTGTATAGGAAGCACATTATCTCCAGTTTATGATCCTCTTTCAGTATTAAAAAAAAAAAAGCAAAAGAGAAAAACAGGCCTTAGACAGATATCACAATTTTCTGTACTTGATTACAAAATGTACAATAGCCAGTACTTAGATGGACAAGTCCAGAGACTGCATGGAAAATTTTGTTTGGTTCTCTCTCTCTCCCTCCCTCCCTCTCTCCCTCTCTCTTTCTCTCTCTCTCTCTGTCTGTCTCTCTCTCTCTCTCTGTCTCTCTGTCTCTCTCTGTCTTTGTCTCTCTCTGTCTCTCTGTCTCTCTCTGTCTGTCTGTCTGTCTGTCTGTCTGTCTCTCTCTCTCTCTCTGTCTTTGTCTCTCTCTGTCTCTCTGTCTCTGTCTCTCTGTCTCTCTCTTTCTGTCTCTCTCTCTGTGTCTCTTTCTTTCTCTCTCTCTCTCTCTGTGTCTCTGTGTCTCTGTGTGTCTCTCTCTCTGTGTGTCTGTGTCTGTGTCTGTGTGTCTCTCTGTGTGTGTGCGTGTGTGCGTGTGTGCGTGTGTGCGTGAGAGAGAGAGAGAGAGAGAGAGAGAGAGAGAGAGAGTGGTGGGGGGGAGAAAGCACATTTATATTTGGTGTTCTAGTTTTACATCTAGAGAATTTTCACTTAAGTTAGTGCTCCAAGATAAAAATTAAGCTGATTTCATTCTTTTTTTTTCTTTTTTTCTTTTTTTTTGGGGGGGAGGACATCACAAAAACTCCCAAAGGAATTTGAAGTTTCTTTTTGAAAGGTGAAAGTTACTGGAGATGGTTAAAAGAAAGATGTGGGAAGGTATTTTCAGGTCAACTACTGTACTTCAAAACAGGTATACTAGAAGACTAGATTTTTTGTAATGTTTGAAAAATTACAGAGCTTTAGAAAAAAAAAAAAGTATCTCACTTTCACTATTATAATTTTACAATGCAGGTATTTATGCATAAGTAAATATCATTTTAATTTCACAAAATGAAAGTATAGCACATACTGGGTACACGATGTCCCTGACAACTCATATCAGAATATTTGCTTCTGTGTTCCCCAATTTTTATACATTCATGGTGAAAAAGAAGCCATTTGACTATTTTCTCATAAAAAAGGATTTTACACTGGAAGTGAGGTAGGAAAGGAAGATGAGAATTATATACATATAGAAGCCTAAGGCACAGACTAATGAATATGGCTGACAGAATGCATGGAAATATGTTTGTAATGAGCAATAAATGATTTATTTATCACCCTAATGGGTCAAAAGAAAGAAAACAGATTACACTATTGACATGCCCATAGAGGAGGAAACAGGAAATGAAAAATACAACAATTCACCAACTAAATCCAAGTATTCAGAGTATACTGTATGATTCCAAACATGTTTTTAAACACAGTTTCATCATTTATTTACAATTTTTCCAAGCGCAAGAAGGAGTCCCAGTAGTAATCTGAATCTGTATTATTCCTATTTTTTAGGTCACAAGTGAACCTTATTTTCCAAATAATGACTTGAGAATGTCGTTTCTGGTCTCCAAAACAAAATTTCTTGGAGAGATGGGGTAATAATGGGGCAGAGGGAATTCTACAACAACTGGCAAAGAACATTGCTAGGGGATTGTTAAATTGAAATATATTAAGTGGTAGGCAATCTTCTTAACTTATTATTAATAAAGTTGAACTGTTGGGGCCAGAATCATATATTTCAAGATCCCTCTCTCTCTCTCTCTCTCTCTCTCTCTCTCTCTCTCTCTCTCTCTCTCTCTCTCTCTCTCTCTCTCTCTCTCTCCCTTTCATTGCAATTCTAAATAATACAGTACATCATTTTTCACAGAACATTCATTGTTTTTCAGACATTCAAGGAGATGTAGGAATTTATGCCTTTTCAACTCTTCATCTTTTTAACTGCTGCTATGTTTTTTAATGCAATTGCAAACATCTACAACATGAAGAAAAGTCATCATGGGAAGTACTGGTACAATCAATAAGTCACATTCTGCTTTTGCATGGAACAGGATTATACAACAGGCATAGTAGAAAGAGTACAGAGAAGAGCAACAAAGATGATTAGGGGACTGGAGGCTAAAACATATAAGGAACGGTTGCTGGAATTGGGTATGTCTAGTTTAACGAAGAGAAGGACAAGGGGTGACATGATAGCAGTCTTCCAATGTCTCAGGGGCTGCCCCAAAGAAGAGGGAGTCAACCTAATCTCCAAAGGACCTGAAGGCAGGACAAGAAGCAACGGATGGAAACTAATCAAGGAGAGAAGCAAGCTAGAAGTAAGGAGAAACTTCCTGACAGTTAGAACAATTAACCAGTGAAATAACCTGCCTCCAGAAGCTGTGAATGCTCCAACACTGGAAGTTTTTAAGAAGAGACTGGACAGCCATTTGTCCGAAATGGTATAGGGTTTCCTGCCTGAGCAGGGGGTTGGACTAGATGACTTCCAAGGTCCCTTCCAACTTTATTATTATTATTATTATTATTATTATTATTATTATTATTATTATTATTATTATTATTATTATTATTATTATTATTATTATTATTATTATTATTATTATTATTATTATTGCAAGAACAAGTCAACGATTTTGGTACCGTATTTTCGGAGATACGGGATCAGCTGGTCTAAAAAAATGGACATTGGCCACCTACAAATTGATTTTGAGGGAGCTGGATTTGGAAGGGGTGGTGAGGTGGAAATGCCCAAAATGCAGTAAAACCTTGTGTGCTAAGAATACTAATGTTATTCGGACATTTTGCAAATTCTCTAGAAAAAGTCTTGACTTAAATCACACGTGCCATTTTCAGGGTTCCAAACTATCACAGCAGGCCATGTTGACAACAGACCTTAGCCTGGTTTCATGTAACACCACCACAATATCATGCCATTGGAAGAAACTGCAGTCACGAGTCCCAAACCACCTCTGGATTGCTAAGTATCCAACCTATATCCGAGGACCGTGAGCAGTGATTAGTTGTCTCCTAGTTGTTGTGGTTCTAGGAACATCAGGGCTCTTGACGTACAGTAAAACCTTGATTTACTAGTGTTTGTTATTCCAAATTGTTCTTTAAACTGTAGTGCACATCTTCTGCAGCAAAGTAATCATGCAAATTATGCAAACCTCATCAAGTCATTACACAAATGGTGCATATAATATACAATCATATGCATATCATACCGTGAGAACTTTGTCCATTTCAGCTGAAGATCCTGGCATTAAGGTTCACAGGCATGAGATTTTACTGCATGTCAAGTGCATACCCGAAATATATACTGTATGTGTCTGTGTGTATTATATCAGAGAACAACTTTATTTTCATATATAAGTAATCGAGCAGCTTCTTCAACTATAAACAAACGTAAAATAAAATGCATATAAATCATGTACTGGCGGTAAATGGTGAAACAGAACAGAACACAAAGACTTGCACGGAATCCCAAGGTGCCGTAAACATAAATTATATTACATTTAAACTCATTAAATTTAAGAATACTAATCCAGAGTAGAAAGTAGAGGGGCCCTGGGAATATGTGGGAAAACAGCTGTTCAGCTAATGCTAATAATGAGGGGGGGGGGTTAGATGTACCTTCTCCTACTTGGGGAAACATAAAAATTTGGAGGCATGTTTCCCATCTCTGCTTACAGCCTTCATATTTTAGTTAGGTGTACCACGCCGAAGATCAAAAAGCCAGTTTTACCCTCTGTTGGGAATGGCTTGCTGCGTTGGCATTGTGGGTGAGGCAATATTGTGGGGTGCCAGGTTTCTCACCTCACCTGGTTAAAAAAAATATTTTAAAAATAAAAACTGCTATATGTATGACTGCAGTATGGCAGTTAAAATACCAAGGTGCATCAACCAAAAACTTTCTATGTATATTCCCTTGGTTCGGCTGACAAAGGAGGGGAGGAGAGCTGGTAGCCTGGTGGTTAATACACTGCCTAGCATGCAGGCTGCCTAGGTTCGAATCCCATAGAGGGTGTGGCTTGCTGAGGAGGGCAGAATGAGCCCGAAATAGCTATCCAAGTTTCCCAAGGATGGGCTCCATCATGACTCCGAGAACTCATAAGACTAGATCTCTCTTTCCTGTGATTGACCCAGTTCTGCAACACAATCCTGGGACATGTACTTTTACCTTCATTCATGAGAAAAAAATAAAAATAAAACACGAATCCTCTGCCATTAAAGGCTCACCTTTAATAAGCACACCTGGATATCCTTAGCATTTTGGCGGTGGTTTGTTCTCCAAGCTTGTTTCAATATAATTTCTGAATGTTTGGCTACCAAACTAGGTAATCTCGATGGCAGGATTCTCTTGTCCTATTCTCCTTAAGCTTATAAATGTCTTGTGTGCCAGTGTAGTCAGTTAGTCGCGTGATTGGTTGTTCGTTTGGAGCTACTGTCAGGGCTCACTTCAAAACCTCATCCCAAGAAAGTAGAACTTGTGGAAGCAGTTTCTTCCAAAAGGATCTTTTATTAGGAGAAGTTGATAGCAGGCATACTGCACAGGATCTGAGGGTTTCCCGCTCAGATCGATAGGTAAAAGTGTCCCAAGCAAAACCCCACCCCATAGTTCATCCGGTCAGTTCAAATGGCCCAATCCCCAGGTGTTAGGTTCCTCATGGGAAAGAGGAGATAACATCGGACCGTCTCTGGTTGTAGCTGCAATGTTTAGGCGGCTCTTCGCACCTTCTCCTGGGAGCACAGAGATAAAGCAGGCACCGGAGGTTGCATCCCATGCTTCCCCTCACTTTTCTAGCTGACATTAAAGGATGGGAAAGTTCACATAGAAATAATGCAGGAAAGCAAAGTGTTACAATGTAGTGATAGAGGAAGTCAAGGCAATAACCCTCAAGCACTCCCCCCTCCCCCCTAGGAGGATGGCAGAACCCAGGATGAGAAGAGAATGAGATTCGGGTCAGGATGAAAGAGGAAATGATAGAGAAGGGGGAAGGGGGAGAAAGGATTGGGGAACCTATTGATATGGGTTCTGACAGCTCAGAATTTGAATTCTGAGCAGCTGATTGGTTCCCTTGTTGATTGGCAGTTCGAATGGTCTGGTTTCTTCCATATTTATATGCTGGATCTAGATTGCTATGCTTGTTAATTGCTTCTTTGGTAGAATACCAGGCTTCAATAAATTCACGCGGGTTGATGGCCTGGTGGGAAAGGGAGGGGTAGGCACCTTTGTGCCTGCCTGCACACACACGCTAATGTGGCTGCACACGAGTGTGCATGAACAGGGCACGAACATGCACGCTCCGTAAATGGAGCTCCTAGCGCTTTCTCAGCTAGTGCCAGGACAAGGCTCGGCTAGCACTGGTGTGCAGCTCACGGCTCGGCTGGAGCCGGTGTGTGGCTCGTGGCTCAGCTAGCACCAGCACAAGGAGGGTGAGTGCACGCACAGTGGCCAGCCCTTCACACAGTCCAGTGACCAAGAGGCCATGGTCCGGTAGTGGGCCACAGTCCATAGGTTGGGGACCTCTGCCTTAGAATCAAGATCACGAGAAGTGTTAATATCACTTTACAACACCTTGGTAAGGCTACACTTGGAATGCTGCATCCAGTTTTGGTCATCGCGACATAAAAAAAGATGTTGAGACTCTAGAAAGAGTACAGAGAAGAGCAACAAAGATGATTAGGAGACTGGAGGCTAAAACATATGAGGAACGGTTGCTGGAATTGGGTATGTCTAGTTTAATGAAGAGAAGGACGAGGGGTGACATGATAGCAGTGTTCCAGTATCTCAGGGGCTGCCCCAAAGAAGAGGGAGTCAAGTTATTCTCCAAAGTGCCTGAAGGCAGGACGAGAAGCAATGGATGGAAACTAATCAAGGAGAGAAGCAACCTAGAACTAAGGAGAAACTTCCTGACAGTTAGAACAATTAACCAGTGGAACAACCTGCCTCCAGAAGCGGTGAATGCTCCAACACTGGAAGTTTTTAAGAAGAGACTGGACAGCTATTTGTCTGAAATGGTATAGGGTTTCCTGCCTGAGCAGGGGGTTGGACTAGATGACCTCCAAGGTCCTTTCCAACAACAACTTCTTCTTCTTCTTCTTCTTCTTCTTCTTCTTCTTCTTCTTCTTCTTCTTCTTCTTCTTCTTCTTCTTCTTCTTCTTCTTCTTCTTCTTCTTCTTCTTCTTCTTCTTCTTCTTCTTCTTCTTCTTCCTTCTTCTTCTTCTTCTTCTTCTTCTTCTTCTTCTTCTTCTTCTTCTTCTTCTATTATTATTATTATTATTATTATTATTATTATTATTATTATTATTATTATTATTATTATTATTATTATTATTATTATTATTATTATTATTATTATTATTATTATTATGTGGAACACAGGCAAACTGGAAAGATGTCCCAAAAGTGCTTTTTCAAGAGGCAACTGGACTTGGCCCACTACAGCCACTACAAAGCGAGACTGCCTGGATGAATCCCTGCAGTTTTCTTGGTAAGGTTTTTCAGAAGTGGTTTGCCATTGCCTTCTTCCTAGGGCTGAGAGAAAGCGACTGGCTCAATGTCACCCAGCTGGCTTCATGGCCAAGGTGAGGCTAGAACTCACCATCTCCCATTTGTAACCTGATGCCTTAACTGTCACACCTGTTTGGCTCCCAGATCCATGTACGTCCAAATGTTAAACAAACAATGCAGAAGAGCATTGTTTTGCTGCAAAAATTTTGCTGCAAAATTGGAATACCTTTCTCTTTCCAAGAGAAATTAAAATTATTCTTTTTTTTTAGCCAAATGCCATGCCCCACAAATCCACAATTCCTGATATCTTGCTAGATTCCCAACATAAGAGTATAACAACAACAGCAACAACAACAACAACAACAACAAAGCAAATGCATATTTAACATTCAGCAACTGATCCAGATTTTTAGATTACGTTCAATTCCATATCTTTGGGACACCAATAAATACAATTGGTTTCCACTTACCAGAATTGGACGGACAATTTTAGACAAGCTTGAATTACACTGGAAATCAAGAAAAAAACCTAATGTTAATTGTGCTAAAAGAAAAGTCAGGGTCTTTTGGAAACAATTGAATATATCCAATCAGGAATGGAAGAGTTTGCACTGATCAAGGTGAAGAGTTCAGATACTTGGGCAAATATCTTGGACAATTCCTTTCAGTCTATGCCAAAGAACTAACCCCAAAGACAATAATGTTAATTTTAAATTCTGTTACATAAGACAGCAATAATTGCTAAATTGCGCATTAAAGCTGAATCATAATAAAGAGCTATCAGCGGCTTATGGGGCACAATAAAGAAATAGATAAATAATGGGTTAATGACAGTTCATCCCCTGCAATCTAAAAGATATAATTTGATATAAATATAATGAAAAGGAAAGGGGGGGGATTTTTCAGTAGCACACATTCTTATCCACTGGAAGCAAACTTAGAATATGAATGAATGAGATTATTTCTGGTTTAACATCCAATATCTCTCTGCAGTCACATCCTTTCTCACCCTTTCCTCTTCAAGCTATTGTTGCCAAATCAAGATTGTATGTTAATTGGAGAGTTTTCTGCCTTTTGTGCTTTAGCTTCTTTTAGTTCTCTGGAAATTATTTGTATTCCAATATGCTGAGTGTGAATCCAGATTCTTCAGTCTCCTTCTAATTAGATAAACCATTTACCTGTGGGGACAGCAAAGCAATTCGGAGTAATTCTTCTTTCTGATCAGAAACTGATTATCTCAAGAGGAGTCTATTTTCTGGAGTGTCCATGGGAACTGCAATTACACAACCACTGAGTTTGTGACTCAGACACAGAGAGGGAAATCAAAGGAATAAGTAATATTATATATTTCAGGCCCTAAAAAGGAGAGGAAAATCAATTTAATAGGCAAAAGTTTAGGTCTGGCAGAGTTCTTTTATACCGTTACGTATTGGTGAATGATTAAAGTACTGTTTGTTCTTGTTCATATTAATTTTGGGGAAAGAACTTATAGCAATTTCCAGGTAGTTATTGGAAGACTTTAAATTAGGAAATTGTCTTAATTGCAAGCCATTCTCTTTCACAGACTCTGCTTAGCAAGTTCTGAATACACACACACGCACACACACACACACACACAAACATATATATATGTATGTATATATATATATATATGAATTATTAAAGTACTGTTTGTTCTTGTTCATATTAATTTTGGGGAAAGAACTTATAGCAATTTCCAGGTAGATATTGGAAGAATTAAAATTAGGAAATTGTCTTAACTGCAAGCCATTCTCTTTTACAGACATTGCTTAGCAAGTTCTGAATACACACATACACACACACACTCACACACACTCACACACTAGTTTCAGTTCTGATACTTGGGCTTTGGTTGAGAACAAGGATTTAATAGAGCTGGAAGGACCTTGGAGGTCTTCTAGTCCAACCCCCTGCTCAAGCAGGAGACCCTATACCATTTCAGACAAATGGATATCCAGTTTCTTTTTATCTAAAATGGTATAGAGCAGAGGTCTCCAACCTTTTTGGCACCAGGGACCGGTTCCGTGGAGAGAGGTTTTTCCGCGGACTGGGGGGGGGGGCATGGTTTTGTGTGCTGCCTGCATCTCGCGGATGGGGCTTTGCTTGTTTGTGCGGACCAATTGCTGGCATGCTGTGGCCCGGTACCGGTCCACAGACCGGGGGTTGGGGACCCCTGGTATAGAGTTCTTGGTATGGTAATGTCAATGACATGTTCTTATATTGGTTCAGTAATAGTTTTCTGTTTCCTTTTTTTGGTTCCTATTTTCATGGAAATTTCTGCCCTCCACCCCATTGTCCAAGCATTAACCCAGTCTGACCCCACTTTGGCTAGGTTAACACAGAGTCCACTAATGAAGAGTGATCACAAATAGCCTTACAAAACCATCCATCCACAATGCCATTATTATTTTGTCAAGAATACTGAGAGTATTGCTATGCCATTCCCCCATTCTGATTACCAGCATACATAGAAAAAAGAATAGATTTCTTGTCACTATAGGACAAACAAACAAACAAAAAAAATCACGCCTGACTATAACAATATGGTTTTGACAAAGTGAAAGGACTCTGATTTGGTAGATGGATTTATTTTAAACCGAGCCAAAGGTTTAACTGAAACTTATTACAACTTTTCTTCCCCTTTGCAGCTACCTTACAGGAAAAAAAGCAAGGGGGGAAAAAAATATCCCCAATCTGTTCTCTCTCATGATTTCACCTGCTTTTCAAGCAGAAAAGAAATGTTAGCAGTTTATAGTGATGTGATCTTGAAAAATTGTGGGGAAAATAATGGATGACGTGGCGTCAGAGAAAACCAAGTGAAAAAATAACTTAGTTGGAATGGGGTGGCAATTGAATCTTTAAAAAGGCAACAAAGGGGGTGCGGCTGGCCTGGAATGGAATGATTCAGGAACAGTTATTACAAACCTGTCATGTGTGTGAGAGAGAGAGTTGAACCCATAGCTATCAATTACAAAACATCATTATTATTTTTTAAAAAAATCAAACTATCCAAACACAAATTATCTCTGCCATTATCGATCACTGCATGGTAATAAACTTCTTCAAAAGCAAATCAGTTCTTGACATCTAATTTTCCCTTTGTTCCAGGAAATGATAATATTATTATTATTAGAATTCTATTAACCACTACATAGAAATCAAGAACCGAGAGCAATAATAAGAATATGCTAAGAAGAATAAGGCAGTTGAGCTAAGAACCAGATATATTGAATAAATTGGGCTACCCTGTAAAGGGTGACGCATTTATGTGATTAGTGACTGTCTGTATTTTATCACTTTGTTTTCTTTTATCTATTTCATCCTGGAATCAGGATGTGTATTTGTTTTTATTTTACTTTACTGATATGGTCGTAAGACTAATCAAGCAATAAACTATTACTAATGAGAATGTTTTATCTCTGTGAGACTTGCAAAGTGGTAGGTAGAATTGCTCTGACTAATTAATTGCTCTAACTGTCAGGAAATTCCTCCTTAGTTCTAGGCTGGATCTCTCCCTGATTAGTTTCCATCCATGGCTTCTTCTTCTGCCTTCAGGTGCTTTGGAGAATAGCTTGACTCCCTCTTCTTTGTGGCAACTCCTGAGATATTGCAACCTTGCTATCATGCCACCCCTAGTTCTTCTTTTCATTAGACTAGACATACCCAATTCCTGCAACCTTTCTTCATATATTTTATCCTCCAGTCCCCTAATCATCTTCGTTACTTTTCCCTGATCTCTTTCCAGAGTCTCAACATCTCTTTTATATTGTGGCAACCACAATTGGCTGGAATATTCCAAGTGTGGTCTTTCCAAGGCATTATAAAATGGTACAAATACTTCACGTGATCTTGATTCTATCCCTCTGTTAATGCAGCCTAGCACTGTGTGGGCTTTTTTTGGCACTGCAGCACACTAGGACTCCCCAAAATTCATGTCTTGCATTTAAGCCCATATTGCATACAATCAAATTGCTTACTAAAAGTTTAGCAGTAATGATAATAAGTGTACGACCATAGCTATAAAGGCAGGCAAAGTTACTGAAGATGGTGCAATACTGCTCCATAATGAAGATTTAATAAAAGCAGTAGCATCAAAGAAAGCTACAAATATTTGGGAATTTTAGAAGTTTCCAATTTATTACAGAATCAAATGAAGCCAAGAACCTTTGATACAGGTAGTCAATCAAGGAAAGCTCTTGAAAACAACAAAGGGGAAGGCCGAATATAGAAGAGAAATAATTGAAAATCATTTTTTTTTAATTGAAAGATTCAACAAGTAACAAACAATAGGAAATGTTTCTTTTTGTACTATAAATTGGCCATTTGATCAGTGGCTGCAGCAAAAGTTTACAAGCTATAAGCAGCATCATGATTGAGTTGCCAGAATTATTCATTATTCATTTTGATCTGAATATAGTTAAAAACTCCTGAGACCATCAAGTCGAGAAAATTTTAGAAAATGAGTGGGTTATGGTTTTGTGGGACTTTAAGATCCAGACAAATAGGCATCTTGTTTGTAAGATGCCTGATATAAAAGTTATTGAAGTGTGGGTCCTTGATACAATTGGAAGGAAAAACAATTGGGAAAAAAAAGACAAAATATCGGGACTTGAAGATCGAAGTTGAATGGTTATGGAAAAAGAAATCCATTGCTATATCAATCATGATTGGTGTCCTTGGAGCAATACCTAAAGGACTTCCTCAACATCTGGAAATATTGAATTTATTAGACCTGAATATCCTAATTTTACAAAGCAAACGCCATTCTTGGAACTGTCTACCTCAATAATTCTTAGGTCCTTGATTACTACTCAAATGATTCAGTTTCCAACAGCATCCAACTGTGAATCTAATTATAGAACACCCACCTGTAATAAAATAAAATAATTGGAAATCCTTAACAATATGTGTAAGTAGAGATACACAGGTGAGTCTCTGCAGATTTGTCCTGCATTTGTTTCATGCATGACTCTCTGCAGCTGCTTTAATTCCTGATAGAGAGTCTTAAAATAATTCAGTCTGAATTTAGAATTCATCAGAATTTACAAAGCAATTTTGACATAGTCTTTGTATGGGTTTCATCACATGCATAGAAGGCCCTTCCAATCAGTGTAAAGATAACTGCTTACGTAAGCAAAACAGGATGGGAGGCTCTCAAACTTGGCCTGAATTATTGAAGAATCAAGAAATGATTTATCCTACTTTATATACTACATTCACGAAGAGTGGCCTGGTGGCCTGGTGGTGAAGACGTTCACCTTCCACTTGGAAGGTTGAGAGTTCAATCCTAGGTAGCAGCAGATGTTTCTCTCCTAGGGCACAAAGAAAAATATATGCTGTGAACTGCGTATAGGCGTCAGGAAGGGCATCCAGCCAGTAAATGCTGAGTTCCATCCAGTCACCTGGACTCTACCCTGAATTAAGGGATTTACAGGGTCATAAAAAGGAGTTACATAAAAAGTTACTAGATGTAAGTATGAATGCTCAGTTCTCTATATTCATTTTACACAGTCCAATCTTTCCATGGCTTATGCTATGTATTATAATGGTTCAAACCAATTTAAATCCAATTTGGAGATTTGCTTTGAATCGGTTTAGAGATCGGAATCCAATCAGAGGGAGATTTCCCATCAACTTAAGCATTTCCTTTGAATGGGATTTACTTCCTGAACTGATTTGAAAGGCTGAATTCAATCTGAACCAATTTGCCCAACCCTGCTGTGACTTAGAAAATATTTTCATTGATGGAGAGCAGGAGACCCAAGGCAATTCAATAGGGTATTGTTTCCCAGTAAGTAATTTATATTCATCAGCTCCGTGTATTTAAACCGAAAGAGAGCTAATGAAGCACCAGTAAGTGAACACCTATTGGAATGTTCCTTATTATTTTTTCCCCCTTAAACCCTTAATGAGGTGTAATTACAGTTTATAGTTGTTTTGTCTGGGACGTGTATTATTTCAAGAAAGAATGGTGACAAGTCATAGCATTTTACTCCCTGAATGGCAAACTTGCTTGCAAGTATGTAAATGAGGAAAAGCGGAGAACAGCCTGGAGATATTAACATCTGTGTGAATGAAGCAACCATTTCACAATTCAGTGGACCTTAAACAAAACAGACATTCAAAGCTGTTCAGTACATGAGGCGGATTTTTAAATATGTTCAATTACCGCCTGTCGCCCAGCTGTCACCAGAGCACAGCTTCAGAAACACCGGGGGGATTTTGCACTGACATTCCTTGCATGTAAAAATGGTGTTCCACAGGAACTTGCCCTGGCATACTAAAGTTGTTCATTATTCACCCTCCTTGGCAAATTAGAATTCAACAGCCACCCTTTTATTTATAGGATGTGGAGGATTGATCGCCGAGGAGAGATGGCGGATGATTGGCTGCTTGCCATCCAGTAACGTGGCTTTGCTTATATTTGCAACCTGCCCCAGAATTAGGAGACTTGGAGAAAAGGATATTGAAAGCATAAAATAATATCGTGCAGTCCGGGCTGTTTCACATTACTGGTTCCTAATGATTTATGCTAAAGTCATTTTCAGGAAATTGCGAATCTAGAAATTGAATTCTGCATTGTGGTGGGGCTGTTTGGGAATAAATGAACCCAAAATACTTGTGAGGACCTGAAAAACAACAGAAAGCATATCTGATATCGCTAACTTAATTGAGCATCTGACATGGCCTAGATTCTCCACCAAATACAAATTAATAATCTTAGTCTTAATTATCTCTTTTAGCTACCTTTTCAATCCATATTTATTTGCCTCGTTTTCATCAGATTTCTTGACAATTAATCAGAATACCACCATTAAATAGTATTGTCACATTTTATTTTACTAACAATGGACAAATTAAGCTTAGCTTAATGCCATGCCTTGGAGGAACCACCTATCTGATATGATGCTTCTTTTAATACGTAAAGGCCAAGATTGCATTACCTTTTTTTAATCAGGGTCTCACACTAAAGACTACTGACCCACCTTGTCAATGACCACACTCAAATCCCACCATCAAAGGAATGACAAATCTCCATCTCCACTTGCAAAGTTTATAACAGTGTATCAAATGTTGCTTGTTAAGGAATGTGCTACTTCTAAAGACCCCTGACTTCCATTCTAAGTATTCAAATGACCAGTGAAGCTATATCTTATAGATTTATTGACAAATCATATATCAAACTCAGGGTTATTCCCAATCAACTACAACAAAATAATGAAAGTACTTAATACATAAATCTACTAACTAGACTAGACTAGACTAGACTAGACTAGACTAGACTAGACTAGACTAGACTAGACTAGACTAGACTAGACTAGACTAGACTAGACTAGACTAGACTAGAATAGACTAGAATAGAATAGAATAGAACAGAACTGGAAGGGACCTTGGAGGTCTTCTAGTCCAGCCCCCTGCTCAAGCAGGAGAACCTATACCATCTCAGACAGGTGAATATCCAGTCTCCTCTTAAAAATCTCCAGTGATGGAGCGCCCATGATTTCCATGTGTAAGCTGTTCCACTGGTTGATTGTCCTCACTTTCAGGAAGTTTCTCCTTAATTCCAGGTTGTTTCTCTCTTTGATCAGTTTCCAACCATTGTTTCTCGTCCTGCCCTCTGGTGCTTTGGGTGAACAACCGGGCCCCCTTTGCCTCGTGGCAGCCCCTCAGATTCTGGAACACTGCTATCATGTTTCCCCTATTTCTTCTTTTCTTTAGACTATCCAAACCCAAGTCCCATAGCCGTTCTTCTATTGTTTTAGCCTTCAGGCCTTTGATCATCTTAGTTGCTCTTCTCTGAATTTTTTTTCAAACTCTCAACATCTTTTTTTGTGATATAAACTAAAACAGTAAAAAAAAAAAATCTGGCATCCAAATTAACTTCCAATATTCAGTCCCTCATTAAATCCTCTCAGCCACCTCATCCCATTCCAGTGCTTGAGAAAAGAATCAGGTCTTAAGTACATTTCGGAAAGACAGGAGGCTATCTTTTTTTTTTTTTTAAATATATTTTATTAGATTTTATAGGGGTACAGGGATAACATTAAGGTGCTTAGGAACCACCATGGAGGTGGGTATATTAAACATCCAAAAAAAGAAAGACAATCACAAATATATAACTCAACTCAAGTCTTTTAAACTTCCCTCTCTAATTCCCTCATTTAATTTTACATATTCAAATTAATAAATTCTATATAAGTTTCAAACGGTCCTATCAAATATCAGTTACATTTCAATTCTAAAAATCCAAATCCTGTTTTTAAGCTTTACTAACTTACAATTACTATATTTCAATTAGCCTTAAATAGACATATTATTAACACTTCGGGTGCCCTTTTTTTTTTTACATAATTATATCTGGTATATTGTTCTCGCAACAACATTCCCATATCTTCTTCATTGATACCATTTTTTTCTCTTATCACCCATCCCTCTTATTCTCCTTTTATTTCCAAATAATTCTCTTAAAATAAAAATATCAGGCCAACAAATAAATTTCTATCTAATTTAAATATATATTCTATCAATGCCTCTATATCTATAAAAATCTTTTTAAACCAGTAGATAAAGTTTACTTCTCCAATACATATCATATCTAAAACAGAGTAATATTACAAAGGGTATCCTCTTAAAAATTTCACGTGTTCCATTAGTTGTTAAGTCAGTCAAGAAATCAAAGCCTTTTTAATCCCATTAAATAAGACTTTAAAATACATTTTTAAATCTAACTCTAGGCTTCTTTCTATGCCATAGTGGTTTCCATAGTAAGGTTCCTACATAATCAAACCACACTATTAAAAGGTCCATATTCTTTAACGCTTCAAATTGGTCAAAGTTCTCTTTCCTTTCTTCTAATAGCCTTTGGATGGTAAAAGCTGTTTTATTCCATGTTATATTTACCAATTGTTTATCCACCTTTTCTCGATTTTCAATAAGTTGTATCTGAGTGTCAGTCTCTGTTGGTGTTGGTATTGATGCTTCAGACATCTCTGTTGAAGTTGTTGTATAGTCATCAGACTTCTCGATAGGTTGTGTTGGAAGTTGAATAAAATTAGATTGTTTTGTGGTTTCCACGGTTTCTCTCAGTGTAGGGAAAAGGGATTGAAAATAGGAGCTCACATCCTCTGCAGCTTCTAAAATTGTTTCCAATATAAGTTCATAGTCCAGTTGTGTATTAAGTTCCATATCGATAGTAATAAGGCTTTTTAATCTTTAATCTTTAAAGAAGGCTCTACTTCATAAGAATCAAGCAAGCATTCACCTTCAATTTTCAATAGGCCAGCTGCATCGTTATCTTGTAGTTATCACTCTTTCAGGGTCATAGCCATTCCCAGCCATAAAGAAATATAATTGCAGTACCACTTTTCGGCACAAGATGTCCTCAGCAAACCAAAAAATCCTTTTTTTTTTTTCTTTCCAAATAATAGATTTTTTATTTTTCGTATTAAAAAAGATGAAGAAAGGGTTCAAAATAATAAATGCGTAGTTGTAACAATAATAGTCAAGAATAAAATGTTTTCAGGTCCCCTCAGTATTCCAAAATTTAAATAGTATCGAAATTAACTGGTTTTTATTTATATATTTTTTTTTTCCAACGCTGTTTTTCCCCATTGCTCAAACGCTGCTTCCTCACGACAGGGAAATAGTTCAAAGAAAGCTTTTAACAGGAAAGTAGTTAGGGAAAAAAAAAGGGGGTAGGAAAGGTCTCACCCGGATTCTCCACGGGGGTTCTTTCGCTTAGATGTTCTTCTGGCTTTCAGCTGGTGCGACGAAGTGATCGTCCATTTTATTGGGCGATCTTTTCCTCCGGCGGCCCTAAGGAGAAAGCTCGAACTGGGGAGAGCCGCCGCTCTTCCCCAGTCGAGCAGGAGCCTCCTCTAACGGTGGTCGCCTCTACGGGGCGACTTTCGACCCGATTAAGGGTCTACCGGCGGAGGGAAACCAGCCGGTGGGAGAGAGAGATCTCTCCGTACGACTGCTGGTGTCGCGATCCGGAACCGGAAGCCAGACAGGAGGCTATCTTGATGAGAAGATAGAAGCTGTGGCTAACTAGGCCTTCATAAATTTTATGTAATATGCCCTTAAAATACCCTGGAAATTTCAACTGGTCCATAGGCTACTGTAGTGGTGCAGGCATTGGTTGGACATCTTTACCACCTTTTTATTATTTTAGTTGTCTATGGATATTCTCCATCATCCAGGTCATGGTTGTCCCAAAGCTGCTTTTTCAAAAGGCAACTGGACTTTCTTGGTTTTTCACTTCTCATCCAAGAAGCTTCTTCAGTTCTGAAGCTAAATATATATGGAAATTCTCAATCATTCAGGTCATGGTTGTTCCAGAGGTACTTCTCCAGTTCTGAAGAAGCTTCCTGGATGATAACCCCCCCCCAAAAAAAAAAAAAACCCAAGAAAGTCCAGTTGCCTTTTGGAAAAAAGCACATTTTGGACAGTCTTAACTCTAGTTAAGTCACCCTTCAGCTAACAGTGTAGCGTATAGGTGGAGATGCTTTCACCATTTTGTCCCCAGCTGTCTGCAAGGAATATAAATCCTTCCATTCCCCACCATCCAGTCAGAGCTGAAGAAGCTTCTTGGATGAGAAGTGAAATATCTTCCAAGGAAAAACAAAGTCCAGTTGCCTTTTGAAAAAAACACCTTTGGGATATTCTTTTAGTGTTCTCTCTCACTCACTCTTTTAAGCCACCCGAAGTTGTTGGTAGCATACAAATTAAATGAATAAATTCAGACAGACAGACACCTTCCACAATTCCTTGCTCAGCAGTAAATGTCAGTCCAATGCAATAGGTTTTAATCAGATAATAACTTAGGAAATATCTTTCAATTCGTAATGCAGAGGAACGATATGCAAGGTTTTAAGATGTCATGTATTGCAATATATGATTATTCATGCTGAATCAAGTCCAGGAGGCAATGCTTACTAATTTCCATCTAGTATCATTTAGAAAAATCAATAAACCCATATTGAGCCTTAAAACAACAGAAGGCCTGTGAATTTATGTGGGGATGTCATTCTTTGACCTCTTGAGTAGAATAGTTTAATCACTTAATCATTCTATTTGACAGAGTTTTATCTGATGGTTTTACTGTATATGAGACTGTAAGTAAATGAGCAGCATAGTCACACATTGGCTATAGTATGTTAGGTAAGAAGACTTATATAAACATAAAAAGATGTATGGATTTGTAAACTAGAGAATGGAAGCTGACAAGTTCGTTGCTGTTTTAAATGACCCAAGCTTTCGATGAGAAAATGTCCATATAGAAAGAGCTGGTACAAACCTCTAGTTGGTTAAACTTTGAGAGAAACAACATCTGCAATAATCTGGAGAAACAAGAAACAGATCTCACTGCTTAGGTACGCTTTTTAATCTTATGGTGTTGGATTTCAGCAGCTGTCTAAGAACTGAAGGCAAGGTCACTAAAGCATCTACTTATTGACTGATTGATTCTAACTTGGGGCTGTCCAACCTCAGAATGATTCTGAGCAGCTCACAATATAAAAACAAACACAGTAGAGTAAATAAGAAATAAACTAAGGGGGACAACAAAACAGCAATTTGGACAGTATCTGTCAAGTGCCAGAAAAACCACGAGATCCAGACAGTTCAAATGGGTATAAAGATTAATTGTAAGCTTAAGCTCTCTGTAAGAATCTGAACTACTAGCGGCTAAGGGAAATTAGCAGGAGATAAGAGTAGAAAGAATTCAAGGTGGGTTGGACTTAGATCCAGTGGTGGAATTCAAATACCTGAACAACCGGTTCTCTTATTCAGTGCAGCCCTGAGCCTCCGAGGCCTAGAACGGACTTCCGGAAGTGGCATCCATGCACTTTCGGCGGGCTGTTCTAGACCTGGGAGGCCTCCGAGGCCTAGAACGGACTTCTGGAAATGGCATCCATGCACTTCCGGTGGGCTGTTCTAGGCCTGGGAGGCCTCATCCAGGCCTCCCAGGCCTAGACTGGAAGCCAGCCAGTTCTCCAAATGTAGCAAACTTTAGCTACCGGTTCGAGAGAACCGGTGCGAACTAACTGAATTCCACTACTGCTTAGATCTCTTGTGGGCACAAATGGATTCATAACTGATGATGTGTTTGATCCCTCCCTCAGGCTCAACTTGACTGTCTCCTACAGTATCAACCATATGCAACAGAGATCAAACACCTCCAACATGGGGGTTTTCACCCACCCTATCCAAGGTCTGGGAGATCTACCTGATCATTAAGGATTTCTGGG